>JAFBJR010000425.1:18307288-18677288 GCA_016785285.1 Brachirus orientalis | reverse complement strand
AAGCGACACAAACTTACCAAATGAGGCAGCAGTAGACCAGCAGCTCCCGGACCTCTGCTAGCAAAAAAAACAAAGAAAAAACCCAAACATTTTCTCTATGGACTTTGCTGCAGGATCGATAGCAGTCTTTTCTGATAGCAGTCAGAAAAGACTGTCTAGTGGAATAACCACTCTAAATTCCATGCTCAAAATGCAACAGAGCCAAGACTGTTTTAGCTGTAGAATTAAATTATAATATTTCTGGTTTCTTGGGGCCATGCAGCAAAACAAGCTTTAAAAAAAAAAAAAGGACAAATTATCAACCTATAGCATAACATTTCCTGTGATGCCTGCTAATACATTCAGATACAACAGAAAAAAAACAAAAACATATAAAGATCAGATTTGTCCACCTTCCAAATATACAAGCCTTATATTTTCTGCTGAGGGAAGTGTCTGGCTCTTTATTCCACTTTGTTCACCATCTACTCTCTAACTTTCACTTTATTGGTCTGTTTTTCTGCCAGAGTTTATCTGGGTTTTATCAGTTTGCTGCTTCTACTGAGGCCGATGATGGTGATAAAAGTGAATAAAACCAGTAAAGTTTTTTACGACGCACAACCCTAAACAATAAGCTGTAAGAGTTGTGAAGTATGATGAGAAATTCTATAGTCACATGACGCACTTTTATTACCAAAATATTGATTAGTGCTGCTTTAAAATGTGTGTCAATTCGGAAACAAACCTTTCATGAAATCTGAGGCAGCCTAAATGTCCTCTATGGAAAAATAAAACCTATCTGAATCAATAGTGATGCTGGAGTGAAACTGGCACTCACTGGCTCCACAGCCTGGCAGGACTCATTTCATTTTTGCACAATTACAGCAGCTGTAGCGGTGGGGACAGCAGGGCGACTGGCCAGCCACCAAAAATACATATTAGTCAGATGATCCGCTCACTTTTCACCGTACTGTGTATTGTGTTATCCGAAATATGAGGCCATGCATCTCAAAAAAAGTTGGCTTCTCGGGGGGGGTTCTAAGGCTGTGGCTTTACCGTAAAAAAAGAACGACGAGTTGCTTTGATGAAATTGCAGAAGCTGTGCACAGCTGGCTGTGGTGGATGGAGAGGATGGAGTGATGAGTGTGTGGGGGTGGAGGGGGGGTCTGTAGTGAGAGCGCACCTCAGAGAGCTCCATCTGTTCCCCTCGTCAAATCCTGATGGGCAGGATTCCCCGTGCCAGCATCCTGCTGGCTGACTTTCTGACTGGAGAGGAACACACATGCACGCGCGCACACACACGCACACGCACTCAGGCTGTAATTGAAAACTGCACTCAGGAAGAGGCTTGTCAG
The DNA here is from genome assembly GCA_016785285.1 of Brachirus orientalis. Lineage (NCBI taxonomy): Eukaryota > Metazoa > Chordata > Actinopteri > Pleuronectiformes > Soleidae > Brachirus > Brachirus orientalis. The sequence goes on along the minus strand of JAFBJR010000425.1, from coordinate 18,675,954 downwards.
CGAATGTAACTCATTTTTCTCCCACTCCATCATCTTCTCGTCCTTGACCTTGTGACCCAAGCACAGAGCTGCTGCAGTGACTCTGCACTGGAACCAACAATCAGCCTTTTACCAGACAAAGGGACAACCATGTGCACTTGACGCAGCTTTGCCAAGGCGCTCGATGCTAATTCGCTCCCACACATGAGCGAGGTTATGACTATTCAGAGCTGACAGGCGAAACTCTGTTTTTTTTCCCTCACAATCAAGGAAGAATCATGGAATGACTGAATTTAAAGAATATTACACTATTTGACCCAGACAAAAGATCGTACAGAACACTTCACATTCTACAAAGGACTGAAACATTTCCACAGAGGTTTTACAAGGATGCAAGTTTTGGATCCTCAAAAACTGAAATGACTGGTCATGATCCATTAGTGACAAATACACTGAGAAAGGGGGGGAAAAAAAACATAATTATTTCCTTGGAAGTTATACCAGAGACAGGTAAAGCCATTGACCTTTTTTGAAATTTTATTGTACAAAAGATATATATAAGTTGCATGGAATATATGTATTGAAATCTTTTTTAATTGATAATACTCACAACCATTCTTTTCTTGTTACCTGTGACCTAATTTATGTTCTTTATTAATATTACAACATCTGTTTTCAGTACAGGTAGTATATTAATACTATTACTACTGTGTATAGTTATTTAATTATTAATGGATGATAAAATGATGTGTATGTGTGTATTTGTATTTACTTTTGTCATACCGTCTCACACATTGTTTGCTGTCTTTGATATTAATATTACTATTATAGGCCTATACTTATCCATTGCTATGACTGTATAGAGCTACTGTAACTCCTCCATGGAATAAAGGCTCTCCAGCTGTTTTCAAGTTGAGAATATACTGAATAGCCTCTAGAGGGCAACTCCAGTGGTTGCAAAAAGGACCTCTGTTTGAATGGAGGTCTTTAGGAAAATGAGTCCAACTTCCACTCGATTTATAACATCAGTACAAAAAAATTTAAGTAAATGTCTCAATCACTAGTTCTGCCTCTGCCTCAGAACTTGTAGTTGCACATCACCAATGTGAAACTGACCAAGTCGTGATATGAGGCTTTTGAAACAGGAGTTCAGATTCTCATGGGCGACATCACGACCGGTTGTCGCTTGGGTGGGAACAACCTGTCAGTCTCATCTGTACAGGCTAAGGGGATTTGTCACAGTGAGTCTCCTCTGCTTTTAACTCGCTGTTGACGACGGAGGTTCTCCTTGGATTAAATCTCTAGTTTCATTGCAGTTACCCTCTGATAGCAGAATTGATAGAAAGTGGCTTATTATTTTACTCTAAAATAGTCCCCTCCTTCTCAGACTGATATTAATTTAAACTTAAAAGCGACTTGTGTTGTGTTGCCTCGATATAGGACAGAGCCACGTATTCCCTCTTGCATCTAAGTGATAAAATGCTTCTTTTGAACTATTGCTTGTCAGTCAGTCAAACTTCTCTGTATAGATTTGATCTCCTGTGTTTCAAAAGCATGCGTTGCATGGGTGGATACCTCTGTGAATAGCACAGGTTGTGCAAAAGTTGAGGCTAAATCACACAGTGGTAATAGTTGCAGTGTCACATGTGCAGTGGAGACATTGGAATGGATTATTCTCCTGCCTTGTGAGGGCCCACTTGTTTAATCTGATGTTGTTTATCATGTTTTTAGACAATAAATCCACTAGGTTTGTAGTGGCTGTGACAGCATGTGTCCTAGAGGATCATAGATGTTGTTCTGATTGTGTTTTCATTAGTGTTGAATCACCTAAAACTGATATTTGATGTGTTTTTGTTAGGTTTAAATTAGATTTATGTTGAAAAGAGTTTTTAGTCATCCCTGGACATGACTGTGGCTCAATTGTACTGTCCTCCCTAAAGCCTTAAAGCTCTCTGTCTGTTTCTTCAGGAGTGACTGAGAAACTTCCTTGCTGAAATCCTACTCTCCTCTAAATGTGATCTCTGCAGCCCTCGCGATACTGTAATAAATAGTCATTTTATTTGGACTGAACTAATTCATTTGCTGCTGTCACAACATGATGTACTCATTATTACAGAAACTGGCCTCATAACTCTCTCTCCTCCACTGAGTTCTATCCGTGTGTATTTTGTATGTTTTAAATGTGGACTTTGATGAGAGAGCATGAGAAGGTGGGATGTTTTGGCTGCATCAGTTACACTGTAGACTGTTTTCTTCAACTTTTCAAGGCCCACTATGACTTAAGGTGTTTTTCTTTTTCTCTGAAAAATGTTTATACAGATTTATTATCCAGATATATATGAAGATTTTAACTTAGAAATCTTGTATCAACAAATTGCAGATCCAAACTCTAAACCCCAAACTATCATGGACTTCGATGACTGACATCATCTGCTGAGTGATGCTGACAGTATGAAAGTCATGTGTCTGTGAGGGCACAGATGTGGCTTTATTTGGTGAGTTTGTACATGAGGGATTATTTAAAAAGCTTTTGTTTACTCTTTCAGGCAAAATGTTGCCATTTAGTAGAAGCTAAAATGAATAGGCTGATTAATATGTCAACATACATCTTACACACTGGTCCTTAAAGGCTATCATGTGCAACTTTTATGTGTGGTATTTTTCACATTTATTATGTCTTGCTTGTAGAAATAAGAGACAACACTGGTTGGAAAACTCTGTGGCTTTAGCACCTACAGTAACATTAATGTGTTTCTGTGTGTGCACATACTGTATCAAGCTGCGTCAAGATGAAGCGTTGGTTACTTTATTAAGTACTGATAGACAATGTATCTGCAAGGCAAACTTTAAACAATTACCTTGACAGGTAACACCTACATAAATTAAGTTCATTCAGACTAAAGTAAGCATGTTGTCTTCATGTAATTTGGTACATTTTAGTCAGAATGGACTTAATTCATTTAGGTGTGACCAACTGCAGTCAATTTCTAAATTTTGAAAATTATTTGTCATGTCAACTGGAATTAGCTCCAGTCCCTCCAAGCAGGTTAAGCAGTACAGCTAGAGGGTTTCATGAAAAATGTAATATATAAAATATGGCTGGGTTTACTTGTTATAGTATTACAAAAAGGAGAGATGGAAACAAAAAGGGACACACTAAGGGTGAAATAGATGGAGAAAGGAAACCACAGGTTGTATCAGTGTGAGTCTTCAGTTTAACAGCTGCATGCTCCATATAGCAGGCTACTGGCTGAAAGGTCCATAGTGCAACTGTGTGAGGAAATCAAGAGCTGGAAAGGATTAATAAAAGCAGTGGTCCACTACTTAAATCATTCACAGATCTAAATCTCATCTGTGAGCTGAAATACAAGGGATGTCTCGTCATACATGCAACTGACAGTGTGCGTGTGTGTGTGTGTGTGTGTGCCTGCCTCAGCTGTGCTTGAAAGTGCATTATGACTATTAGGGAGCCACAGATTCATACTGCATTTGGACTGTGGCTTTGAGGGAGCTTCCAGGCATAAAGAAGTGATATGTAATTCCCTGCTTCACACCTATTACTCTCTTACAGGCAGGTCTGGGATAAAAGAGCTCCTATTATGATGGGCAGAGCAGCAGGGCAAGGTGTTCAGACAAAAAAAAAGGAAAAAAAAAGAGATATCCCTATTTAACGGTGAGTAAGCATGGCTGGCTAAAGTGGTGTATCATCACTTTTCAGGATATGGGCATAACAAACCATTATTTGGCAGAAGTAGGTGTTAGGGAGGAGCACTAATCTTGTCATAGACAGAAGGGCTGGTTAACTCCCGGAGGAGTAAAAATATAAAACTTTTCAGTGCAAATTCTTGAAAAATAAGAAATGGCAAAGCTGTACTATGCTTATGTAGTAAATTTCCATAGGGCTTGCTTAGAAAAATATCTGAAGCTCCAGTGTGTAAGATTTGGGATGGTTTATTGCCACAAATATGTTGTGAATAAGAAATTATTTTGGGTTTCACAGCCATAGAATCAGCCCTGTGATGGACTGGCGACCTGTCCAGGGTGTACCCTGCCTCTCGCCCTATGTTAGCTGGAGATAGGCACCAGCGCCCCCTGCGACCCTCAGTGGATAAAGTGGTAGAAAATGAGTGAGAGTGAGAGTGAGCCTTAGAATCAGCCTTTATATGTACAATATACCTTAGGCAAGGACTTTGCTTTACAGAGGCCCAACGTAAAAAAAACAACACAATTGCTTAAGAATAATGTTTTTGCATGTTAACGAAGAAGAAGGTTCCTCCAAAAACGATGAAGAATGAGATCCTTTCTGGAATGCAAAGGTCACTGTATTTCACCAACAGATTTGGGAAACGGAGGGATGAGCAGATGAAGGCTGCAATCTTATCATTAGATCACTAATTCTGACACAATAGACCAACTTTCACACAAGAAAGGCATTTGTCTTCTCCTGACAAATGCCACGTTCTCTGAAACAGTGTACCATTTAGTGACAAACTCTTCCAGTATGTTGAATCTCTCAGACCATCTTGTTTATATCTTGTTTACATTTGGGTCTGAATGAGTTAATATTGTCAATTAACTTTATGTGTGGCCTGGTGAAGAATGATGAGACTGCACAAAGTGAAAGCCAATAGTGATGTTGCTTCTAAGAATCTGAACTCCCGTTTTGAAACCCAGGTGTCACCTGCAGCAAGGCTCCTATTTGACGATTCCATCTGTCAATCACACTGTTGTCCATTCATAGTACTTTATCACCTCTTCTCCTCTAAATGGGAAGATAATTTACAAAACTGTGATCACTTTCTGTTGGAGCTAATGTTTTTTCAGACATTAACTCTTCAGCAACTGATGTTGTAAATCAAAAAAAGAAGTAGAAGCTCATTTTCTCATAGCCTTCCATTCAAGAGTTCATTTTGCAAGTAGCTGAGTCGCCCTCTTGTGGATATTCTATATAGTCTTACTTCCTGGTTAGCTTCAAATGGTAAACCAGACAGCTAAGTCCACTTTTACATGCAGTAAACGGACTGTATCTGAAATCATTTTAATGGACTTGTATTCCCTAAATGCATTTAAATGTATAGTTTTGAAGGTTTGACAAAAATCACAATGTCAACAGAACACAACAATAGAATAATAGTTTACTAACTGGTTGAACTGGTTGACCATTAACCTAATAACACGTGCCTGCAATAAACATGGTATGAGCAGCTTTACCTTGAAGACTGTGACATGACATGGCAGATGGTAGCTCTTGAAAAAAAAAAGTTGTATTTATTTCCACATGAATTAAAAGACGCAGCACTCACTGCTCGAGTCTTGATATAAGTTCTTTGAGTCTGTGTTTGCTTGTGCTGTGTGCTGGACAACATTTGATTTCATCAAGAAAAGTGTTTGATGAAACACAAGCAAATCCTCCCCTCTGCAAAGTGTCTATATTATTTTTGACATTCTCTTGAAAACTGGGATTCTTCAAAGACGGCATGCCTCAAACAGTTTGAAATATCAAAGCTCTTGTATGGCAACTTTCTAAATGTCACCATGGGGGATCATACACTCGTTTGAAGCTCATTTCATGAGGAACAGTAATGACAGGCCTGAAGGTGTTTGGGTGCCCCTCTCGATGCAGAGGTGCTACTCTTATGGCTTTTCGTGCTCTGTTTGAAAACTCACTTTGAGGATATGATCATGAATTGAGATTTCATTCCCTCAGACTGCAGTTTTTCATCTTTTGAGTGATGTAAATTCTTAGCCCACACACTGACTTGTCATTTTCCTGGATCTGTACAGTCAATATTAAATATCTCTATTACAGTCTACAGCATTATGCATACAAAGCCAGAGAGATTTTTTTATACTTAAAGGAAATTCCAGGTCATGAACTAATTTGTTAGGCAGACACACAGTGCTATAGAGCATCAGGGAACACTGTCCTGCATGTTTTAGATGTTGCCCTGCTCCAACACACCTGATTCAAATGGTCAGCTCATCATCAAGCTCTGCAGAAGCCTGATAATGACTCATTCATTTTAATCAGGAGTGTTAGAGGAGCCCTGAGTTCTAGGATTGGGAAAACACTGCTGTAGAGCTCCGGTATAGCTGATGTCACGTGGTCCTGTCATGCAACAATGGGGATCAAAGCGACGCTATTCTGGCATGAAGCTGCGCTGGTCAGATCTGTATCACTTTGCAGGCCGAGTTAACGAAAAGAGAAGACGGTGGATAGCTTTTGTGGCCTGAATACCCAAACTGTCAAAGAGAGAGCTTTTTAATGGATCCTTCAAGATCCTGAGAGACGGTGAAGGTCACTGCAATAGCACATGGTTGAATCAAGCATAGAAAATGGGTCGATGGGAACTCATAGGAAATGGATTCCACTTGTTTAGTGATCAGAGATCAGTGATCAGAATCTTGGTGGTGTAAATAAAGTCTTTTGTCGTCCACAGGGCTATAGGGAGGAATCAAGCTTTTGATGAGAGTAGTTGCATACAAGCTGACAGAAATGTGAGCATTGACCTGACAGGATGTATGCAGACATGAGGCAATCTATGCCTGAGTAATGCCTCCATTTTAAAATCTGGAACTGAGACAAGATGATTGTTTCTCTGTATGATAGTAATCCCATGCACAGAACACTGTCACTGTTTGTACACTGTCTAGTTCTCGTTTATCAGCCTATCCTCTCCTCCATTCATTTCTATTCTGCACGGAGTCAGGCAAATCCACCTCACTGAATGTCTAATAGGCTTTAATTAAGTTGATCAAGCCTCTCTCCTCTTGTCTCTCCCCTGTTTCCCCAGCATCCGTTTGGGACAAGGAGGGCTGCAGATAAAAATATGGAGCTAATTGTTATGCACATAATGTGTGCAGTGACTTCATGGCCAGCTAATCAGCCCATCAATGGTGTAAAGAAGCAGTTGCTGTGGTAATTTATATCAATCCCCATGGCCTGTTCTGAAAGGAGGAAAATTTCACCTTCAGGGCGTTAAAGTTTTGACTTAGGAGCACATGTTCATTGATTAAAAATTAAGAGGAGCACACAAACTCCATTTTTAAAGGTCTGAAATGTTTTGTCTTTTTTTAAACTGTTCAATTCTGTCTTATTTTTGGAAAAACAACTATTATTACCTGTATGAAAGGTTCTATACAAATAAACAGAGTGACTGACTGACTGAAAATTTCATTGTTTTTTTCTTTTTTTAATTTTAAGATTTAAATATAAACAAAAGTCAAAAGATACATTCAAAAGTTACATTCAAACCAATATCCAATGACACAATACTGATTGAGCCTATCAGCACCACATGAGTCTTTCTGTGTTTTTCAGTATGAGTACATAAAAATAAAACTTGATGTTCAGTGGCAAGTCACAATCATATTTTAATGATTTTGGCTTCTCGGGAATGTGATTGTGTGATACCAAGAAAGTGTTGCCTGACTATGTGCCTGCTTGTGCCAGTCATAGCTGCTGCTGTCGTTACCAGCTCCAATTAAGCTTTCTGGATGTACTCCGAATAACTATTGCTATGTTAAAAGACAGATACACAACAGATAAGACCACAGTGTCTACGAGACCACAGGCTGTTTTGGTAATTATTAAGTAATCCATGGGGTGAGTGATAGAGGTTTCTGCACTGGAACTTTATGCTCCAAAAATCACAGTAGGGTAGTTTGTTTGCCTGTTTGAATCTCCTCTCTTATTGTATGTTTAGATCTTACACAAAACAAATTTCCTTTTTGTGTTTTGTTGTGCAGCAATATGGTTTTTGGACTGTTTCTGTGGCCAAAAAAACCCAAAAAAAAACCAACAACTGACATATATGGAAAGACAGCAAGTGCTTATTTGGTTCATAGTTAAATCCAACCAAGTCAGGAAATGTCTGTACCAATCAGTATAGGAAAAGTTAGTGGAAGTGTTTTCATTAAATCATCCTGATTTTCCATGAGGATGGTTACATGCCAAAGCCAATAATCCTCAGGGATATGATGTCAGCAGTGTACCTCAAAATCAGATTAGATGTTTGAGTGTGGCAAAGTGGTTCCCATGTGCTTGTGCTTTGCACGGCACACCTGCAAACAACTAAGTGCACTTACATTATTGCTCTCCATTTGGTACCACTGACCTTTCTCTTCATTACTGCTCCCTAAAGGAGCTGTGAGCTGAGAGCTGTGTTCTAGTACACACTCAGTATAGACTCACTTGGATTACCCTCTTAAACCGTTTGCAACATTAACCCTCTCATTAAATAACTACTACTGCTGGCAAGTTGCATGTTGCCTCTTTTTGGCATCAGAAACTGTCAAGACACATTTTTTCTTGCTGTTGTTTGAGTTGCACTCACACCCCATCCACGGAGATGGTATCACATTTTCTCCAGCATGCAGCACATGATCAAAGTTACTCTAACCTGTTTTGGAGTGTCCAGGGTGTACCCCGCCTTTTGCCCTATGTCAGCTGGGATTAGGCACCAGCGCCCCCACGACCCTCATGTGGAGGATAAAGCAGTAGAAGATGAGTGAGTGAGAGAGTGAGTGAGTTTGATACAGGCAATAATGGAGAAAGAGTAAAACACTCCATGGCCTGTCAACAAGGCCATGGCTGCTTGTTGAGTGCAGTGCAGTGCTGTGCTGTTGCCTTGTCTGCTTTTCTGTGTTTTCCCCTCAGTTTGACATTCACAGCATAGTTTCCCCCATGCTCCTGACCTTTGACACCTTCACATCCTTCTGCCAGACCGCTGGTGACTCATTCTGACCTTGAGTTGCAGGCTTAGCAGTCATCCAAAAGACGAACAGGGAAATATCCTCCTCCAACTCAGTACTGATTCCACCAGGTATGCACACATCCAGCATACGCTGTGGGCCTTATTCAGTCCATTTCATTTATTTATGCATTTCTTTCCCCTATTTTAATATGAACAACAACAACTCAACATGAACGCTTTTCTTGATTTTATCACTGCATTACTACTCTGAATAGTTTCATAATTAAAAAGGTCAGCTATCCCTATAGGCAAAATAAAAAAAAAGTACCTTTTTTAACCCGCAACATTTTCACTTAATTTTTAAAGCTTGAATACATAAATTGTGTCTGAGATACTTCCTGTGTTATTTATGTAGGGTTGTGAATCTCAAAAATTACCTAAGATTTGTGGTGATTGATTGCAGTCAATAACATATTTTCATTACTGAAGCTTGTGATAAGTTTAAAGGTGAAATCACAGAATCAATTTAGAATAAACAAATGGGAGACACATTTAAATTTAGATACTGTTATTCAACGCCATCTTAGTTTATGTTTTCTCTTTTGAACTAAAGATTGGACTTGTATACACTTACAAATTAAACACACTTATATGCATTAACAGAAAAGAAAACCCTGTATAAACACAAGAGCCTTTTAGGTCATTAAAGGTTCAAAAAGAAAATTCACATCTGTGAAAGTTCTCAGTCATTAAGGTCGTGGTCATCTTCAGAAGCACTTAACAGAACAACATTGTTATTCCACATATTGATGGAGTCTCTGAGAAACTACTGAGGATTTTAAACAAACAGCACATCAATGTTCACTTCAAAGTCTGCAACATTATGACAGAAACTGGTTCATCTAAAGGACAAAACAGTCACAAACAAAGTAATGTGGTTGATGCAGTACAATGTAATGACTGTCCTGAACTCTACATTGGGGAAACTAAACAAATACTGCGTAAACAGATGGTACAGCATAGATGAGCCAGGTCATCTGGACAGGAGTCATTTGTCCACCTAAGTCTGACGGACAAGGGACAGTCTAGTGATGATGAGAATGTTCGTGTCCTGGCCAAGGAAGAGAGACAGTGTCCATTGATGTTAACCTGGAGAAACCATCGCTCAACAGAGGACGTGGACCACTACACGGTTTCACACTGTTTTTTGCTTTTCCACTAGCAATAGTACTTACGTTGGGTAGGTTCAAACTGAGATGAGTCGATACTAAAAGTGACATCTTGGCCCCTGACTGGCAGTGAATGTCGTCACTGTAAGAGTCATGATCATGACACAGGAATCAAACCAAACAATGCTGAACTGTAGATCGGTTATAAAGATTAAAAAAAAAAAAAAATCCTGAAAATGTGTTAAGTGCCAATATTTAACAAGGACATTTGTGTCAATATTGTCAATATTTCTCAGCGGAGTCTGGTGCATGTAGGAACAGAACTGCTGAAAGCCGGCAATTGTGAGCCAAATCGCAACCCTTTATTTTAGTTCAGTGACTGTGTTAGACAGAGTCTGCACTCCGGTCATGCAGGAAGTATTTAACTAATCTTAATCTAAGTAAACACAGAAAAGAACAGCTTTGCCTGTCACCAGTTTGTGTGTGTTGAGTATAAAACATTATCAGAGCAGTTTCATACAGCCGTGCTACAATGACCTCGCTCACATCTAGGAGGTACTACTTTACTTACTAAGGAGGACTTGCCTGATACCAAACCAAGTAGAGTCGAGTTGTGGCGTGCCGTGCTGGAACAGTGGAGTGGAAAAGTGCCAAAGGAAACCAAATATCAGCCACTTACAATGCTGCCCTGGGCTCTCTTCCAACACTCACACACAGAACAACACAGGTGAAACCCAACAACCACACAATAGCAGACTGTCTCTCAGGTGAACAAACAACCTGAAACTGGGTCAGGGGGGAGGGTGATGGAACAACCTGCATTGTTTAAATTAATGACTCTCCAGACAGGTTTCCAGCCTATAGAGGCTAAATACCTGGATTTTTCTACCAGTTAGTCAGAACTGAAGAAGAAGCCTCTTGGAAAAGGGGTGAAGCAAGTCCAGTTGCCTACAGCTAATTACTGAAGAAGAGAAACTTTCTTGTGTTTAATCTTCGTTTAATCACAAGTAGTGCAAACAACTGCAGTTTGCACTCAGCAAAGTGCCCTGTGATAAAAATTAGTCACATAATAATGGGCATGGTCAGTCTTTATCTTGTTCATATTATGTGTGTATTAATGATACAATTGTTCCTCTCAAACATAGAGTGTAAGATGTGTCTCCAGATGCTATTTGAATCATTTTAGGGTGCGTTCACACCAGAGCTGTTTGATACACTTTAAACGGACCAGAGTTTGTTTCCTTGGATAGTCTGTTTCATTTGGCCAGGTGTGAAAGCTCATCTCATATGTGGCCCTCCTCACATGTCAGATATTTGCCACATGTCTTCTGCTTTCTATTCTATGACCACCTTCTAAAAAAAGTGAATTATTCTGGCAGTATGTAGAAACAACAATTAAGATGTTGGAGAAACATCAAATACTGTTCAAACCCTTTTGATTATTTCTCATGAGTGGTCTTACGGAACAGGAGGTAGAGGAGACATGTGGGAGCCTTTTCCATATGACTTTTTTCTAAGTTAACACGAGCTCTTCCAACTTATTATCCTGAAAACCTCAGGACGCTTTTGTAACCCTCTCTGTGTTACTCTCTGCATGGTTGATGTTATGGCTTCAAGAGGGTCCTCTGAAGTCTGGAGCTCTTCAGAGCTGATGCGGTGTGGAGCTGGGACCATCAGGAAACAAAGGACCACGGGAGCACAAGCTCCCATTTTTTAGAGCAAACTTAAAAGCAGCACATCTTCTAATGCTCAGAGGCCTATTTTAGATACAGTGCGCTTTTAATGTCTAATGCACACTGCTGGGCTCACTCACAATGTCGATGGTGAAAGGACTTCAAACAAGCAGCAAACGTGGAATGTTCCACACTTTTAGTAAGACTGATGTGCTGCCTGTGTGAAGAATGTGCGAAGGAATATATCCAAAATAAATGTACATAATTCATTTGGTGAATTCAACTGAAATGTTCCTGAAAATAATTTTGTAATTTCTCATTCAACAAATTTTTTTTCTTGTCATACATTTTCTTGTGTCTTCCCTTGAAGGACAGCAGGTGGCTGTTGTGTATCTCAGCTTACGAGTGGTGTGACTTTGTGGGAGATGATGACTCCCCTGTAATAAAACAAGCCTCTGGCTCATCTGTGCGAGCAGGTTATTATGACCTGTAGTTATATTTTATCATTAGGTGACCTCTAGTTGCCATAGTATTTATGATAGTTGCAAAGGAGAAGGTAAGATGACCTAGTGCGACCTAGAGTCCACATTAGGAAAATGTTGGAGTGGATGGAAGTGTTGAAAAAACAGGATTTTCACAGGTCACTGCTGTGTTTTTTAAATGTGAAACATGATATGGTGATAAAATGGTGACCAGCAACTATTGTCTGTACAAGGACAGAGCAGCAGAGCAGATAAATAAGCCATTAATGTGAGGTACCCCCCCCCCTTAATGTGAGGTAATCAAAGCCTCTCTTTTTTATCTTTATTTTTTAATAGGGTGGAACTATTAATTGTTTTTAAAATGAAATTGCACGCAGTGCAATTGAGGAAATTCCAAAGGCTGCACTTTCACTGTACTATTTTAGGTAGTTTCATGCAATTAAAAATGAACGTAATACATACATGTTAGAACAATTCACTATCTTTAAGTTCTAAACCTTTCATTCGAATAAAGAGTAGTTAAAGGTACAGGGATGTAACAAGAGGAAATTAATACAAAATATTGTTTTCATTTTCCTTCACATCAGACTAAGGTACTACACATAACAAATATATATAAATAAGGAAACTTCACTGACAATAGAACAGCCAGTATATTTCATTTTAATTTAGAGCTTCTATTTATGTTTTAAGTGTTTTGGCCTACTCCACCATCCTCATTTATCAGTACCACAGATAGCAGCTAAATGTTTAACTTAACCAAATGTAAAAAGCCTCTCAACACCTCTCAAAAATACCACAACCAGAGGAGAAGTAAGATGAGGGTCTGCATTGGAAACTCATTGCAAAAATATAGACGACTGAAAGAATAAAGTAACAAGGACAGATGCTCATTTGGCAAATTTTCTCCTTGTCAGGACTCTCTCTCATATGCACTGCCATTGAATATATCAAGTTGTTTTAACTCTCTCATCTTTTACTGTTTTGTTCTTCACATGAGGGTCGGGTGGAGTGCTGGTGCCTAATCCCAGCTGACACAGGGCGAAAGGTGGGGTACACCCTGGACAAGAGACATTGGACACCTAATTTAGCATGTCCAGTGTTTCCTTAAATCAGTTTGTTTTTGGCCTGTGGGAGGAAGCCGGAGAGCCTGGAGAACATGTAAACTCCATGCAGAAAGGCCCTGGTTTCTTGCTGCAAAGACAAGAGCGCTAACCACTACACCAACCTTGTGGCCCACATCTGTTGCTGACATGTGAAAATTAAACAAAAAGTTTGATGCTTTTAAAAATAAAACAGACAGTGGGACAGTTATGTACAGTACGTGTATGTGTTTAAATGGATGATGACAGTGTAACATTGGGTAAAAGTGCAGCTCCTTGTTGATCCATCTTTTAAAGGATGGGGAACAATGCTCTCCAATATTTTGAATTGATTTTAAATTCTATGGCAGTTGTTGTACATATGGCTGCTTAAAGTAAAAAAAATAAATAAACAAACCAATGTTTACTGAACAAAACACATCAGATCAGGCATTAACAGGAGCTTCAAACTGTAAAAACCAATAGATCATGTCTATTATACTGCTTATTGCTATTAGCAGTAAATACTAAACGCATACACTTTATAGCTATGGGGAATATATCCAGTGATTTGCATCCAGTCTCATTTCATACCATTTAAACCTTTATTAGTTCCCTCAGAGATTTAAAATAAAGATAATAAAATTAGCACAAATATGACTTGGTAGTGCAGTGTAATCACTGGTTAGTGCAGTCATAATTCTAAAATTGTGCATTTACAGCCCCTGATAGGTACTTTATGTCACAATTCCAATAATAATCACAATATTTTTGGTATATGACTGCTGGGTAATAGCATGTATTAGGCAACAGACCAACAGCTCTTCTAATGGACTTTTAAATTGTTGTGTCATCATACGTCAGGCTGCAGAACTGTTTCAGTAAATTTATTCTCATAAATCCTGAAGCAATGGGGAAAAGGGGGAGGAAACTGAGATCTACATGTACGGTAATGTAACCCATGGTTACCTTTAAGCACTCACAGCACTTGAAAATACAAAGTGTAGGTAATAGGGTTAATGGAGGTCTGTGTTGTCCAAAGACAACTTCTTTAATGGCATTTAACCAAAGCCAAGCGTTTTCTAAATCTCAAACCAAATATATTTACATCCTGACCACTAATTAAACAACTGTGTGTTTGAATGTCATCAGTCTAGTTTAACCATCTTGTGTGGCCATTGCTGCTGTTCTTTAAAAAAAAAAAAATGCATTTCCTCTGAACATAATAGAAAAGGAATGCTTTCCAGGAAACAACTGAAGAGCACAGCATTTTAGTCCCTTTACATTTTAAAAGGTCAATAATGTGCTTTATTAGGTTAGTTTATGGGGTCTAACAAATAAAAAAAACTCTAATATTAAAACTTCATTTTCCATGTTCCCCATTAACAGCAGATTGCTATGTTATTCACCTCATGAGTCGTACACCATGTTCCTGTTTTAATAAAAGAGCAGACTGATTATGTGCTTTCTTTTCTTTGCTTTAAATAAGAACTGCATGGGAACATTTTACTGCCACTCCAGCAGAAAGCACAGGTCAGTATCACATTATCTTCCTCTTCTTTTGGCTTCTCCCTTTAGGATTCGCTACAGTGGATCCTTGTGTCCTACATCAACTGTCCTCATGTCCTCCTTAACAACATCCATGAACCCTCTCTGTGGTCGTCCTCTTTTCCTCCACACCGTTCAACCTGAGCTGCCCCTCAGATATGTTCATTTCTAAACCTGTGTATCCTGGTCACTCCCAACAAAAATCTCAGCACCTCCAGCTCTGACAAGCCATACACCATAGTGGGTCTCACTACTCTCTTGTAGACCTTCCCCTTCACTTTTGCTGCTATCCGTCTGTCACACTTCACCTGGTCTCCACCCACTCCACCCTGCCTGCGCTCTCTTCTTCACCTCTCTGTCCATTTCATTGGATCGTTGAATCCCAGGTATTTAAACTCATCCACTTACTCTACCTACTAACCTTCATTCCTCCTCTCTCCAGTGTAGACCTCTACCTCTTTCACCTGTTCCCTATACTCTCACTACAGATTACAATATCACCTCCAAACAACATCAGTATCACATTATAATGTGATATTTTTGTCCTTATAACATGACTTTTCTATTGTAAAAATGTCATACAACCTGTCTGGGAGGATGACTGAAGATTACAGATTCATTGAGGAATATCACTGATTTACACGATTTGCTGAAGTTGGACTTCATACTTGGGTTGAGATAAGGTTTGATTCTAGTGTTATTGAGCCCTGTGGGGGAAATTGAGGTTAGTGTTCATACACTAAGAGGGATTTTAAAATGCCTGAGGCTGTACAAAAGGAAACAATGAGTCCAACCAGCTGGAGGTAGGTAGCGTCATTTCTTATTGAAGCATCATGGAAGGCTCCATGGATACACGTTTCATAATCTCAGTTGCATAGTAAGTTGTGACACAATGTAGAGTACAGCATATGCTCGAGTTCCTTGACCTTTGTGGTTTTATCGTTAAAACCATCACATAATAACATGACATGTATCAACCTTTTGCATAGACCTTATTTCAGACAGAAACATGTAAGCGGATGTCCGTCATTGTTTGTACGAGATTCTTCTTCTTCTGATTTGGCATTTCTAGTCATTAGTTGGGTAGCTTTATACAGCAGCCAGCTTTGACAGGTAATAGCACTTCTAGAAAAAAAAGGCTTCATGTGAGCAGTCAGGGGTTGGTATAACTGCTATAATTGGTTTATGTGAATAAATGTTTTGACCATCAGCTGCAAATAAGACGGGAATGTGGATGCAAAACGCAAACTTTTATCCTCCTCCAAGAAATAAGGAAACGAGCTGTGGCTCAATGCCTTACATTTGAAGAATCCACTTTAGTGTCCCTATGTCTGTTCATTTGACTTTGTGGAAAACAAACATACAGAAGATCATCCAGGACCAGAGGCATGGTAAAACCTCCTAGGAGACATTTCGAAAGTGCCACACATAAACAGGAAGTTGGACGCTAATTACTTCCACGTACAAAAATAAGGTATATGTTTGACATATTTCTATGCAATAACATTTTCACATTTTAAAGTGAAACATATGACATTTTTTAAATATATACAATAATTTTTACAACCCTCATGTGGAGGATAAAGCGCTAGAAGATGAGTAAGAGTGAGTGAGTATTTTTACAATAACTTGAAACACATTGCCTTATAACATGTAATAAAAGATGAATAACAAGGGTCAGACATTTTCAAGCTGAGTTATACTGCCTAATTTTATATAAAGTAAACAAACCCTACAATAAACACTTTAATTTGTCATTTTCTTCCCACCCACAGAACAATTGTGTCTGATTCGTGTATGCGGTGCTTGCAGTGTCAATGTCTGCTGTTTAGTGTGGATGTCTGGTGTTTTAACTTAACCTAACAGTCACAAGGAGACTAGTCGCTGCAGTTTCAGCCCTGTGATAACAATGAGCTGTGCTGATATATAATGACAGGGATGGGGTGCGGGGCTCCGGTGGAGCAGATCTAATGAATGAGAGGAAAAAGGGAGGCAAAATGGTAAACAGGGAATCCATGTGGCCAGGAGAGGGCTCTGGATGTAACGAAAACTAACAATGATGTTACCTATTGGGAATTGAAAACTTCAGAAAGTTTAGCATCCCACTATGTTCATCACCATCTTTTCTGTTTTCCATCTTCCACCTTCTACTCTTCCTCTCTGTCCTGCACACCGAGAAAGACACCAAGTATTAACACCCTGGTCTGGTCTCTGACTGCTGTTGAATATTTCAGTACAGCCTGCTTATCCAGCAGCCCCGATGACCTGCCTGGATGAGCAAGGAAGAGGCAGAGATTCACAGGGTGAGCTGCGGAATGGATACTATACACAGTCATATATAAGTGAAGAACTTGCCTCAAGGTGAGCAAGCACATGAATACCAGATCTCATAGCATTTGTGTGTATGTGTGTGTCTGTGTGGGAAGTAGAGGGACTCTCAAATTCCAGAACTAACACTGAATTCCAGCCATCATTTGGAATTTATTTTTTTTTAGGATTCAATTCCAATGGGAAAGCAAAACAAAAACACAAACCAAACCCCCATCCATGCATTTTGTCATGAATGCAAGTCGAATACCCTTGAGAATGAATTTTTTCGGATTTATTTTCTGGTGAATTTCATTACACCGGTCACAAAGAGAGTGAAATACGGGAGTAAAATGTTGCACAGTCTGAGTTGGTTTTATTCACGCCACCCTGTTCAGCACAAATCATTTCACACCTGATTAATGAAGTGGGCCTGGGGGTCATTGAGTAAGGGAATGAATAAAACTACACACAAAATACAGTCCAATGGGCTAAATATGCAGACAGTAAACTTAAAGGGATACTTCAGGTTTTTTGACGTGGCGATTTATGACATACTGATTCATGACTATAGGCCCTCAAATGTTCACCAGTCAGTTCACTGACTGGTGAACATTTAATGGGGACAGAAATTACAATGTTAAATGTAAATGTTTTTGCAATGTAAAAGAAGACCCAGTCCAATTTAAGATATTTTCATTGGTTTAAAATGCTGTCAGGTTGTACTGACAGGAACTAGTAAGAGAAACCACATCACCCGTGTTAGCTTCTCTACACTGTGCAGTTTAAAGTCCCATAAGAGCAGAATGGGAGGCGGAGCCCTCGGTTACCAGGCTCCTCTCCTGTGGAACCAGCTCCCAGTGACGATTCAGGTTAGTTACGCTGCTATAGACCTAGACTGCTGGGGGATTTCCTGTGGTGCACTCACACTCACTCTCTAACACTCAGGGTATGAATGTGACTTAATTACATGTCATTAACCTTGTTCTTTCTCTCCCAAGTCTGTGCCGTTGCTTCCTGTCCTCTCTCTCCCCCTCTCTCTGTCCTAATCCAGATTCAGTTTTAATGCTATTATTGTTATTATCAAAAGTAGTATTATTGTCATTATTATTATGCTTTGATTCTATAAACATGACACAACTGATTCTAAACTTGATACAACTGTTGTATATTTATTCCTGGTCTCTCTCTTCTGTCTCTCCCTCACCTCCCTATTTTTTTCTTTCTGTCCCCCACCTCTCCTCTCTGCATTTTCCTCTCACCCTACCCAGCTGAGGCAGATGACCTCATATCTTTGAGTCTGATTCTGTTAGAGATTTCTTCCTGTTAAAAAGTTTTTTTCTCTCCACTAAAGCCTAGTGTTTGCTCATTGTGTGAACTGTTGGGTTTCTTTTCTGTCTGTAATAATGTAAAGGTTTCGTCCTTACTATGTAAATTGCCTTGAGATAATGTATGTTTGGCACTATACAAATAAAATTTAAATGAATTGATAAAGTTTGCTGAGGGTTCTTATATCGTTACAGTGTTTGAGGAGGAGTTTGTTAACTATGGCTCTGGTGAGACTCATAGTGAAACAAAAAACAACAAAAAATGACACTTTGCATTAAGAGAAACAAATAGAAACCAAAACCAATTGATGGCTTATATTACAGTCATTAGTCAATAATGTTTGAGGGACATAATTGTTGACATTACTGCATATAAATTGACCAGAATTATTGATTTGTAGTTTTTATACATAAAGTAAATGTTGCACCAACAGTGTGACTATTACCACTTGATTATGTACAATGTACATACTTTATAAATTGTTGATATTTTGTAAGAAGCTGCAGACTCTTCAGACTGCAATATACTGCAAATGCCATCGAACTCCATTGGCTACTTGTCAATATTTTTTACTATTAGAGTGGTGATTTAATCTATGTGGTCTCTGCATGGTAAACAAAAAGCTACATCTGTCCTTGAGTGCTTGACTGACATGTTTCCAGAATGCAGAACGAGAGCAGGGAATACATTGACCCATTTAATCTAAAAGAAAACCACCCAGTTCTCAGTGTTAGTGTATTTGATCTGGTGCTTACTGATCTAGACACTTAAGTTTGTTTGTTGCTGTCAACAACACTGTGGTCTCACAACAGAAGAGCAAGCTGCCAGTCTGAGGGGGTTGGGACTGACCGGTGGTGGTTTGGGGTGATGGACCACAGAGAATAATCATGCCTGGGCCCTCAGATCAGAAATGGCAAACAGACATTAAAGGGACAGTGCTTGGGGAAATATTTGACTCTGACCAATGGACAGGAGTTAAAAGATCATGGGATAGCAGCATGGGAGGTAACAGAGAGCACAGAGGACACTATGCTGCCTCTAATTGGTTTTTCTTTCAGGAACATCCATTGCTCCCATGGAGGACTGCTGTGCTCAAAAAGCCACAACTGAGAGCCAAGCAAAGCCCATTGGATTTAAAGGGAATCTGTATCTTAAAGGGGTTGTAGGAAAGAGGGGGGCATCACAATCAATAATTTATAAGGCGTTTCTTATTAGGGTTTCTCCTGACTGGGCTAGTAGTTCTTATGCCCAGCTCTGTGTCAGATGAGCAGCTTCTTAGAGGGAAAGCCACACAGAAACTGCCAAGGCTGCTTTGTTGCCAGATGCCTGCTCTGCCATTTCCACTGGGCATTTCCACCTTTTCACCACATTGTAGATCCCTTTGTTACTCGTAGTTTCTCAGAAAACTCAAATATTAATCTGCCCTCTTAGCATAACAATGAGGATTGCTATAGAGCACCTGAGTTATAAAAACGAACTTGCTCGCAGAGGAAAAAATGAAATAAAATGATAATTTATAGAGTTATGTGGAGGACAGCTTAGCCTCCTTCACACTTAAATTAGTGGGTATACTGTATCTGGCCAGTGGCTGTTTCTCTACCTCTGCATCAACAACATTCATTTCTACATTCATTATGTTGTATATTTTACTTTGTTCTATTGTTCAAACTCCACAGTAGGTGAACAACTTCAAGGTGCTAATAAAAGGTAGCCACAATAATTAAAATGTGGATAAATTCCAATCCAACCTTATTTATAAAACACAACAGCAGCTGAGACAAAGTGCTGTACATTAGAGATAAATAAAATACTGAAAAATACTACCTAAAAGCCCTAAAAAACAAACAAGATTGACAAAACAATAAAACACCGTAGAGTGTATACACACACGCACACACAAATATATACATCCGTGCAGCAAGTGACACACTCTATCCTTAGACCCTCACATCAAGTGAGGAAAAACTCCACAAAAACCCTTTTATGGGAAATAATGGGAGAAACCTCAGGAAGAGCCACAGAGGAGGGATCCCTCTTCCAGGACGGACAGACATGCAGTAGGTGCCACATGTACAGAAATGCACTATATACATAGACACACACACACACAAACATGCATGTATACATACATGCATACACACTATGCATAGATATGCAGTATATAGAATACACATACATACACAAAGACTCTCTTACTGATTAACCTTAAAAAATAATGTTTATTGTTTAGTGAGAATGATACAATATAGTGGTATAGTATCACATAGAGAAAAGAAAAAAAAAAATAACTTGAGTAAATGTCTCTGTACCTGCAACAAGACCACAAATCTGAGGTGACAGACACATGCAGAGTTCATGTGGAGCTGTGGCCAGGTCTCCTCTCACTGGTCTGCAGCTGCAGCACATTAAAAGCACATGAATTGACCTAAGATCAAAGACCTAAGATGTGCTAAGATCAAATCATGACCCAGCCCGGTCCACGGGTGCATCTCTTTCATCAACTCTACCCAGGTTTTACCTCACACCTTGTTTGGCCCATTATCCCAATCCATAAACTTGCCAAATAATGTGCTGGCACTTAAATATTACCTTGCAGTTACTGCAACTTTGACCTTCTGGAATCTACTGTCTTTGTCCTTATGTCTCACCATATTAATGTCTAAAATGTTCAGATCACCCTGCAGTGATGAATGTGAATCTGTAATACTCTAATGTCTCTAATACATTACAGATAAAGACAATGGGGGTGACTGGGCACAGTGAATTTTACATGTTCACTTAACACCACAGTTGTGCAGGTGGGAGCCATGATGCAAAATGGATAAACAGTGATTACACTCAATGTGATAAATGAAAGGGCAGCTCGCCAGTGTGAAGAGTTTTATTCATCATAGATCACAATTTGGAAGTGCTGCTTGCTTGAAATGCAAGAGTCGGATATAAGCCAGCACTTTTTCATTCAATCAATAAGGTTTTATGCAGGTGTACTGTTTCCAACATTACAAAAGGTGGCCACAACAGCAAGACACTATCTTCTATGCACAGATAAGATTTTCACTTTGATGATTATGATGATGATGATGGCATCCTCACTGGTGCACAGGAAGTGGTCAGTAAAGGAGATTAACCTTAAAGGGAACATTTACTGGAAAATCAAATTTCTGATGTTTTTTGGTGTGTCCCTGTGTCCTTCCCGTATTTAAACATCACTAAAGTGTCACAATAAACACTTCAGCCACATTTGAGAAAAAAGGGCAACTCTGTTTATCTGCACTCAAGCAAGCAGTTTTGAAAAGTCGAGCTTAGTTACGTAACTAGCACATTTGCCGTGCAACGAACCAACCCTCCCCCAACAGCTACTCCTGGTCATGGGTGTGAACATTCAACCTGAAGAAGAAGAAGAAGAAGAAGAAGAAGAAGAAGAAGAAGAAGAAGAAGAAGAAGAATCGCTTCCGCCATTACAACTGTTAAGAGCAACATGTCTCAGAAGAAAGGTTCAGTTCATTGTTGCTCTGTTACTGGTTGTCAAAAACAACACCAGGCGCTTCATACACTCCCTTCTAATGAGGAACAAAGAGCAGAGTGGATATCTTTCATTTCTGATAGTAATATCCCTGCTAAGCTTCCTGAAATGCTGTTTGTAGCAGTCACTTTGAAGTGAATAGTTATACAAATTTTGGGTAATACAAAGCAGGACACAGCTTGAAAGTAGAGGGCAGTTCCAACAATCCAGAATGGATTTCCTTATTACTTCTAAATAAAGTAATAATGACTTTATGAGCTTGAATGCTTCTAGTCACGTATAGCAATAGCTAATGATGGCTAATTGCAGCCGCATTTGAAAGGCAGTGTGTGTTCTCTGTTTGTCTCAGTTTGTGTGTTTATCTGTAGGCTAGTGTGTTTTGGCTCGGCGTTAGCATGAGCGTTCCTACGCTAACTACTAAATGCGGCAGGTGGAGGTCGGTGTTAATTCACCTTTTGTTTTTCTCAGCTCCACGTACGAGCTGTGTGGAACTGTGATATTTATGTGTCGGCTAGTATGTAATATGTTTTGGCTCGGCGTTAGAATGAGCTTTACTACACTAATTACTAAATGCGGCAGGCCACATTAGGGTAAATTAAACCACGTAGGCACTCAAACTGACGCTCCAACTGTGAGGAAGTGTGGCACTTAGCTACGGAGCATCATTCTCCTGGTAGCTGGCCAATCGCAAGAGACTCAGTGTTCTGGGGGGCGGGCATTAGCTCCGAAACAGAATGCCTGTTCAGAGTACAGCAATAAAGTGGCTTAATTTGAAGAAACTATGAGGTTTTTGACAATAAATATTATTTATCTAAGTAGGCATCAGTAATCTAAATTTTTGGTTCAAAAAGACCCTTCTATGACTCCTGATAATGAAGCTTTTTATGACATCTGCAACTGTTTTGTGACAAGTCACTGCAAATAATCTATATGCACATCCACATCTACACTTAACAATTTTAAAGTACTTATGCCTAACTCCACCTACAAAGCTCACAAATAAATACAAAAAGGTTGGTTGAAAGGTACAATAGACATGATTATTTGGGATTATTGGTCAATAATTTCATCATAACATAAATCAAATAATCTAAGAGAGAATTAGGCTTCTGTACTTCCTCTGGGCTCTGCTTACAGGATCACAAATGCTTGTATAGTGGCACAAGAGCCTTTGACTTTAACTCAGTTTACAGGTCCTTTAAGTTGGCAGGCAGATTACAACTCCAGTAAACCATTCTCAGTTCAAAGATCCTGCAAGTTGAACAAACAGCAAATTTACAAATTAAAAATGTGCATATTGTGCTTGTTTATCTGAAATATACAGTAGTTAGCAACTTTGATCTTAATGTTCAATGGATACAGTTTTAAATTTACTTTTAAATGCAGGACTTTTGGTGACCTTTCACCATTTTACTCCAACAAACAATCAAAATATTCATCATGATGTTCACCACTGAAAGAGTTAAGTTCTTGAGGCCCATCTTGGGCAAGTCCACTGAACTTACTGTACTGTAAAAATAATCAATCTAACATCCTTTTTGTCTTTGTGCATTACGTGTCATGTCAGAATATGTCAGAGGCTACATAAAGAAAAAAAACACAATGAACGCTCTTGTGCCGACCCTGTGAATTTACTAATGACTGTCCTATTATTTATTCAAAGTCCTGTTTTTGAAGAAAGGTGGCTGCAGAGAGGAGGTCAAAATGGCAGCCATGCATTGCTGCCGAACTGTGAAGATGGAAGGTTACGATGAAATTATTCATCGTAACCTTTCAGCATATCATAAATCAAATAATCTAAGAGAGAATTAGGCTTCTGTACTTCCTCTGGGCTCTGCTTACAGGATCACAAATGCTTGTATAGTGGCACAAGAGGCTTTGACCAATCACAGCACAGTTCAAAAAGAGCAGGTGCACTTATTGGCTGTTGCCCATCTTGGGCAAGTCCACTGAACTTACTGTACTGTAAAAAGAATCAATCTAACATCCTTTTTGTCTTTGTGCATTATGTCATGTCAGATTATGTAATGAGTCTTGTCAGATTATGTCATGCCATGAAGGAACAAAACACAATGAATGCTCTTGTGCCGACCCTGTGAATTTACTAATGACTGTCCTATTATTTATTCAAAGTCCTGTTTTTGAAGAAAAGTGGCTGCAGAGAGGAGGTCAAAATGGCAGCCGTGCATTGCTGCCGAACTGAGAAGGTGGAAAGTAGTTTGTATTCATGAAGTTCATACTTTGTAGTTTTCTAGTCATGAGGAACACTGAAAGCAGCTGCCAGGAATCGAACCCACAACCTTCCAGTTGAAACATGACTGGCTCGTTCAACTCAACAACTTGCTCGGAGACATCAGCGTATAGACTAGAGCAGCGGGATACCCTGACCGTTCAGTTAGAAGACAACCCATTCTACCTACTGAGCTGCTACGTGAGACGAGCATCTCAAATGGTGATGCCATGTTTTAAATGGTGGAGAGAGAAGAACGACTCTCTAAGGTCCAGCATTTGTAAAAGGAGGAGGAGTCTGAGACAACAAGCCTCATCCTGATTGGACAAGAGTGTGTTTGCCTACTATTACTAGCCCTATACACTGGTTTACAGCTATACAAAGTGGTTTAGGGGTTTAATTATACTTTACTAGTTAGCAGCAGTTTATATTTTCAAGACTAGTTACCACTATTCATGTCCAGGTTTTATAATTATATTGACACGAGAGGTATCAATACATTCATATGAAGAATGATTGTGTTTCCAAAATTGCTGACCTATTCCTTTGAAGACTCAATAAACATTATAAACCTGCTAAATAAAATGCTAAACAAAAGCCCTCCTTTGATCCATTTAACACGGACTTTTATTTCATTGCAATAAAAGTGTTGCAGCTGAGTAATGAAAGCATTTCAAATGACAAGCACTTGGCATCAATGCCACATAAATACCTCATTTGTATCAATTTAGTGGGAGGGTTCATTAGTCACTGAGCTTGTACTTTTTCTTGTCTGCTCATCGTCGGTGAATGCAAAATCAATGCCTTTGAGATTCCACCTGGAATTATGCTTTAATTTATTCTCTTTTTTATGCACCGTTAAGACCTGCATAGAGATTTAAGAAGTAAGCGTCAGGGCTAATGACGATCGGAGAGGAATCCCCCCCACCAGTGCAGTGCTGTTTACGTTACCTGAACATATAATCTGAGTCTAAAGTGGCCGTGAATCCTCTTTGATGTCGTTGACAACTCTGAGTCAGTGATGAAGTGGATTTTGTCCTGATGGGAACACAACCTGTTTGAATTCAACTAGCATGGGGTACCTATAAATGCTGCAGTTTGAATTTGAATTACAAAATCTACCTGAGTAACTAATAATGTTTCACAACTGTAACTGGGTCAACCTGTGTGTTAATCAAATGTACATATAATTACACAAAATCTGTTATTGCCTGACAAGAAAATGCCTCTAAATCCAATATGTGTAGACTGTGTGTGTAGCTTGGAGCTCCTCCTCTTTACTTTCTTCTTCGGTGGTCCTTACTATAAATGCTTTCCTCGTTCCCCACCTCTGCCCTTTTGTACAATTCTACTGTGGGAGAAATGAGTGTCATTGCTTCATCCAATTGAGAATCATAAACCATCCTAGTGTTTCTCTTTGTTTATCATATGTATTTCTGGTCTTAAAGTCATTGTTATGTCTGTTTCTGTCAATTAAGATGTCAGGTCATCAGTTGGTGTTATCTATCCAATAACACAGCAACTCATCATCTCTGTTAACAGCATCATCATGCCGCTTACTGATATTCTCCTCCTGATTTATGTCTGAACCACACTGGATGCAGAAGCTTCACAAAGCGCCGACAACTGACCAGATTGTCATCCACTTGTTTTTGACCAGAAAACACACTCAGATATATTTTGAATAGATATATTCAAATGTGAAAAAGAAAATCTTTATATCTTTGTAAAAGTTATTTACATTATCACTTTGCAATTTATGTTTTCAAGTCAGCGTTATATTGTAATGAACTGTGAAGGCACATATGCCTTTTAGGGAACTGAATTGCAATTAAAGTGGAACTTTTCAAATCTGGTCAGTTATTTGCCTTTTTCTCTATGGAGCTCCCCCTTGTGTCTGCTGCTATATGCTCACTGTCTTAAAAACTGACCACTGACAACCCTTCCTCCCTTCTCCGTGTGCATTTGTTTTCAACAGAGCGGACAAAAACAAGACAAGGAGCCATGCCCATGCTAATGGAAAAACAGTCAACCACCCACCCAAAAAAACAAAAACAAACCAGCAACAGATATCATTCATGAAAATGTTTGAGCAACTGCCTTAAAAACAATAGCAAACATAAAGAAAGTACAAATACACAAAAATGCATAGAGAGTAGAGTTTTCAGTTCTTGCCATTTGGAAAATGCCCACCTGACGTTAACTTGTATGTGGCCCCTCGCTCAGTAGAGTGTTTCTACTTCTTCACTTCTCTCAGCTATGGTTTATTTTCCTGGCTCTGCTATGATGAGACCCAAGACTTTGTGACACCTCTGATTTCAGGTTCGCAGCCACGATACCCTAAGGCTGGTTGGAGACAGCCCTCGATTCCAAACAAGACAGTGAACCATCACAATGACTCTGAAGCTGTTACATTAGGGTACAAATCTTGCATAGCTCTACTTTAAACTGGCCCACTCTGATAAGGTAAAAAATCCAATCCAATCCAATCCAACTTTATTTATAAAGCACTTTAAAAACAACAACAGCTGAGGCAAAGTGCTGTACATTAGAGAAGAATAAGATAAACTACTAAAACATACTAAAAGATAGACAAAACGTAAAACACTGTTGATTGTACTTATGTACACATATATACAGTACATCCGTGCAGCAGATGAAATGGGCTATATACACATACATATGCATAGACATGCATAAGAAACATACATACCTACATACACAGTGCATACATATGCATAATATATATACATATATACACACTCACACATACTCTCTCTTACTCACACACACCTATGTATATACACAAAAAAATAAACATAAAACCAATAAAAAAAAAAAAAAAAGTTGTACTAACGGGTACAAAATTGTCTTTCAAAAATGTAAACATCCAGAGCAACAAGTATTTGTATTCTTTTAGGTACTTCTATTTATTTATTTATTTTTATGTATTTGAACACATCATGGTTTTTGGTGCAGGGCTGGGGTGAAACTTGTCATCTACTGGGATTTTCACACGCAAACTCTTACTCTTGAGAATGGCGCACAAAAGTTGAATTATCCTGGGGGAAAATGCCACATTGATGCAAGAGAATGATTGGTTTAAGATGATAGAAAGTCAACGGTCACTTAAATAACAAGACTATGAAGAAGAAGACCATCTCCGAACACACCACACACTGAACCTTGGGAGAGAAGACCACACCAGGTGCCACTGTTGCAACTTAAGATGTTTCTCACATTATCATCAGACAATAATAATTTTTCATCTTCAGAATTATCAGGCATCATCAGTGTCTAAACATCAAACGGGGATTTACCTGCTGCTGCTTCCACATTCCAAAAACTATAAATACAATATCTCCGTATTTCATGTGTCTGTCATCTGCTGTAAATAATTATTTTCAGTTCACTTGCCACTCCCGATTGATGAATAAAAATGTACTTCAAAGTATACACTTTGTACTTTATCTCTCTGCTTCCAGGATAATTTGTTTTTATTTGAGTAATGGTTGGATTTTTTAGGTGCTGCTGCTGCTGCATGAAAGGCTTTCCGTGTTCTGATGATCCTCATAAAATAATCACAAACAAGACAAGAACTATTAGATGCCATTTGCCATGGAAATTAATCAGGCTTTTGTTTATTGAAGGAAAAATTTTAATATCTCATTCTCTTTGAAATGATGAACTGCAACAAAGATGAAAACAAGTTAATTTCTTAATCCGTTCCCTGTTTTGCATTTGCCTATTACCCTTGAGTATTAGCAAGTTTCTGTTCTTGTGTTTCTGGGAAAAAATAAATAAATAAATAAATAAACATTTTTGTTTTGTTTTGCTTTTGTTGTTCTGAATCATTTGTGTTATTTTTTTGTTTCCGTATGCACTCAGTGTGTACTCTTTTCTTCTACCCATTGTGTATTGTGGATATTAGTTAAGGCACAAAGTATGAGTTCTATCGAAAACTCTAACATGATATGTGTGACTCTGGCATACATAAAACGTTGAGACTCGACTTAATGAGGACAAGGGAAAGAAAAAAAAAGAGTAATTGTGCTTATCACGTCAATACATATCATAAATGTGCACCTACTCATGAACAGGTGACATCCAAGTTCAAGTCAAGTGATTTCCAACACGAGTGTGTCACACTAAGACTTTAGGAGACATTATAGAGTTATACTGAAAACTGGTGTGTACATGTGTATATGTACAGTACATACCGTTTCTTACATCCTGTAGATTTGTAACCAGGCTGCATTCTTAAAGTTTCTCGGGTGATCTCTAATTTAAAAAAAGTCTGGTCTGTGTGTAGAGGGAGTTGTGTCAGCACTTTGGCTGGGGCTTTGCCAAACCCAAACTGTTGAGGTGCCATGACATGAGAGAAGTGACACATTTCCTTTGTCTGCTCTGCACCAAAGTGTGACAATGTTTCCTTGCAACAAGGATACTTGACATTATCAGGTAAGTCAGCGTAGGCATAAGTCTAACCAATCACCTTCCATTAACCTCTATCATTGTTTTACTGACAACAGCTTGTAGTGGACAGGCATAACACATACAGGGAGAGAGGGAGAGAAAACGGAGCGGGATTAAACTGACATCTTAGCAGTACTAAAGGAACAGTTCAGTTTTTCTCAAGTATAATTTAGCCACATGACAAAAGGCTCACTGACAAAACTCTATGCATGCTTGAGTTTATGATATGTTAAGGACATGCTTCTTGATAGAAACTTATTGTATTTGTGTATTTGTGCTTCTCTGTAACCTGCTCTTTTGACACACCAAAGCCCATTAGGAATATCAGCGATTTTACATTACGGCACACAGGAGTTCTCACTCTACTGCCGCCTCCATCTTTAAGTTCAAATGTGTTCTTTTGTGACTTCAGTGTTTGAAATTCCCAAAAACAGTATACCAGCAGCTCCAGTGTCCCTGTGAGCTGAAAAGATTTTCTCCTTGTACTTTGGTGCAGAGGAATGGAAGGTTTAAAACAGACTTCAGTTTCCAGTCCGAAAAGGCTGTCTAACAACATACAAGAAGCCGTGAAAATATTCTTGAGCTATTGTAGACACAAATGATTATGTATTCAATAAGTTGAGCCTTTTGTTAAATGGAAGCTGCTTTTCCTTAAGCCCTCACATGCACCACTCAGCTGGCACTGATTATTATATCAGTATCTTATACAATCAAACTTCAAAAAAACCTGAACTATCCATTTAAAGTGTTGCGCTCATATGAAAATTGACTCCTCATATCTGCTTATTGTGTTGTCAGGAAGCTTGTTTTGTTTCCTTTCTCATGTCAGTGCCGTTAGTTTCCTGTGTACTTCATCTCGGCTCCGTCACCTGGGCATGCGTGCTTGTGTGTATAAATAGCTCCACTTTCTGTAGCTGTATGTATTATTAGTCAGTGTTGCTGTCAGAGCCTGTTTACGCCACAAACTGCGTCCTTCTACGGTCTGTGGTCCTCATACTGTCACTTGTGATTGTCCGTCTACCGCTTGATGGCCCATTCTAGCAACATGCTGCAGACAGAGGAGGAGCTGCGAAGCCGCGGGAGCACCAGCAGGCACTGTCAACTCTGGGCCTGAGACTATGGGCTTAGGCAAAGGTAAAGATTGATCGATGACATGAACAGACTGTTGTAGAAGGAGATGGGGTGGGGTGGGGTTACTGACAGAATTGAAAAGGTCCTGGGAGGGCTAGCTCGACTTCAACCACACATGACTAAGTGCCCCAAAGGCAGGTAGAGAAAAGGCCCTGTCATAGTCTATTACTGTATCTCAGCACTTGAGGCAACATAACAGCTACACAGTGATTGCATCTGTGCCTTTTTTATCAGGCTGAGTGGAGGGAGTTTATAGTATCTACTAGTTAGTTTAACTAAAATACCAGCTGTACTGCGTGTTAAACCACATGCAACACTTGTTCATCGTGCATCCCATGAGAAATGTGTGTGTGTCTCCGCTAAACCTTGAGACGTGTTTATCGTTAAAATCATTAAAACATGCTCAAAGGTGTCACTATGAAGCATTCAGCAAAACTATGGTACCCAAGTTGAATGTAGTAATAGTGGGTAAGACATTAAGAGTTAAAGGTACAGAACATTTTGCGATTTAAGTATTAAGTCCCAAAATAACCACAGTGTGAAAGTTGCTGAATGTAAAATCGCAAAAACATCCTGGCATGAGGAGAAGAAAACAAGGATCGGCATTAGAGATAATTTGGAAAATGTAGATCGCTGAAAGTGGAGAGGAATTTGAACACAGTTTTGAATGTGAATAATTTTATCCGAGACATGACATTAATCTCTTTCGCTCTCTTTCACTTTCAGTCTCTGCCATTTATATAAAGTGGAAATAATCTTCCTGTTTGCCATACAAGGCCAACCAAGAAGCAATGATATATTGGATATGCACTAGGGGTGGGCAGATTGATCCACATTTTCATACTATAGGTCACAAAGGTGGTATCAATATCGTATCAATACTAGAGATACTTTTGTTAAATATTCTCTTCTATACATTCAGTAAATAATTCAATTTCTGTATCAGTATATACATGTACTGTATATAGGTGGGGTGGGGTTTTAAGTTTATTTGTTTAAAGGGTTAGAGTTAGTTTAAATTTAAGGTTGTGTGTTTTACTATATTGTTTCTAAGGGAAGAACAACAAAAATTCTCTTCTCAAGGAACAATTGTGTGCAGCTTTCATGTTTGCAAACTCTATTCATAACTAATATTTTGGTTATAACTAATGTTTTTTGATTAGTGTATTATTGTGAGGTGCCATTGGTTATAGCTTTTTGTGTTGTTGTTTTGTGAACTCAGGTTCACTATATCAGCTATTTTTGTGTTATAAGTGGGTTATATCAATGAAAATATAATTCCTCCTCTCCAACATAAGGAACATAAACAAACCTACCCTGTAGCGTGGTATTGTGAATTTTGCATTATCTCACACCCCTTTCAGGCCTTCATCACTTAGAATAGGATGTCAGTTTTGTAGATTATAATCTCATTTAAAGAGGACATTCACTAAATATCAAATTTCTGATGTTTTTTGGTGTGTCCCTGTGTCCCTCCCGTACAAAAACATCACTAAAGTGTCACAATAAACACTTCAGCCACTTCTGAGAAAAAAGGGCCTCTCTGTTTACCTGTGCTCGAGCAAGTGATTTTGAAAAGTCAAGTTTAGTTACGTAACTAGCACATTTGCCGTGCATTGAACCCTTCCCCAACAGCTACTCCCGGTCATGGGCGTGAACATTCAACCTGAGGCAGAAGCTGAATCACTTCCACCATTACAACTGTTGTATCTGTTGAGAGCAACATGTCTCAGAAGAAAGGTTCAGTTCATTATTGCTCTGTTGCTGGTTGTCAAAAACAACACCAGGCACTTCGTAGACTCCCTTCTAATGAGGAACAAAGAGCAGAGTGGATATCTTTTATTTTTGATAGTAATATCCCTGCTAAGCTTCCTGAAATGCTGTTTGTTTGTAGCAGTCACTTTGAAGTGAATAGTTATACAAACTTTGGGCAATACAAAGCTCAAAACTTCATCTCAAGTAGGGAGCAGCTCCAACAATGTGTAATGGATTTCCTGAAGGCAATGTAAGTATTTCCAAATAAAGTAATAATATCTTTGTGAGCTTGACTGCTTCTTGTCTTGAATAGCAATAGCTAACAACGGCTAATTGCAGCCACATTTGAAAGGCAGTGCGTGTGTTCACCTTTTCTGGTTGTCTCAGCTCCATGAGACGCTGTTTACAAGCGAACCACTGCACAAGCTGTGGGGAGCTGTGTGTATTTGCCATGTCTGTGAGTGTCTCTCAGCTCAGGGTTAGCACAAGTATTCCTACACTAACTACAGACTTCAGCAGGCAGAGGTAAGTGTGTATTACTTTTGAATAGGGAAGAAGTACTAAAATTGTTTATTTTACATGTTCCATAATATTGTTATTTTGTATTTTCCACACTAGGGTAAATTAAACCATGCAGGCACTCAAAGTGAGGCTCCTGCGGTGCAGCCAGTCTGTTGCAAGATGGCCAATCACAAGAGACTCAGTGTTCTGAGGGGGCGGGCATTAGCTCAGAAACAGGGCTTGGGCTCTTATTTCAGAGACCAGGCCAGGCGCGGGTGCACCGCGCCAAGGGGGTGTGTCCAGGTGCATTTTGCAAGTTTCGTGCACAGCACAGGGTGTGCAACCGGGCGCAACCAGGTGCAAGTACTCCTCTGTCCCGCCTCCATCTCTCCTAGCAGCAAGTAGCAAAGAGAGAGAGAGAGAGGGCATGACTGGGTTTAACACAGTCTTCACCAATCGAATGAGCTCCTCCCCTCACCTTTAAATGCGCTGCAGCGAGGCGCAGTGTAAGTTTTGTTTCGCCATGGACAAAGGAGACAGCAGCAGTGTCAGCCAGAGGAAAACTGATGTTCTGGTCCGGGAGGTCCAAGCTCACAGTGGCCGAATATATGATCACATGAATAGACCTCCACAGGCTGATGATGCATAAGGAGCCAAAAGGAGGTTACCAATATTATTATAAGAAGGAGACTAGTTCAATTAATCAATAAAATTGATGTTATCACCATCTTGTTTCATGAGTAATTTTATGTATCTTTAATGTGATTGAGTAAATTGTGGCCAAAAATGTATAAGCGCAAACATTTAAGGACAGAGTTGTGCAGCAGGTGGTCTCTCCTGTCCCCTGCACTCTGCTGCTGCACGCAACATGCCACAAAGAATGCAATGAATTTTATGAGATGAGAGATGATTGGCGAAACCCAGTCATGCCTTCTCTCCCTCTCTTTGCTACTTGCTGCTAGGAAAGTCGGGACAGGGGAGTACTTGTGCCTGGCTGCGCCCGGCTGTGCACCCTGCACATTTGCAAAATGCGCCTGTGCGCTGCGCAGCGGCCTGGTCTACGAAATTAGTGCCTGACCAGGTTGGAGCTGGCGAAAGCACACCTTCAGCACAGCCTTTCGGCACGAAATTATCACTGCTCCAAGCTGAATCTGTCGACACCTCCCCCTTTTGCGCAGCCACACCCAACTGGGCTTTCCTCGGTCTACCAAACTGCCAAATTTGCTGCGCGGCCTTGCGCTGGACGAAATTACCACTGCGCGGGCTACGCCATGAAATTAGAGCCCTATGAGATTTTTCACCATAAATATTATTTAGTTTATCTAAGTAGATCAGTAATCTTGATTTTTGGTTCAAAAGACCATTCCATGTGACCTTTAAAGGAAAATAGAGGATAAAGCATGGCATGTATGAGTGGACACCAATATGTCTGATAGCTGGTATTCAATAGGAGCCTGGTCGCAGATGACGTCTGTGAATCTCAAATTGCAAATCTTGAGGCTTGACAGTGGGAGCTCATATTCTTATGGTTCATGTCATGACCAGTTACCACTTTACTGCTGTGACTATGTTGTATTGCCACAATTTGCACTGTTTTTACTTTTACTGTGTGAATTGTCTGTGATTGCTACTGCATGTTTTTTTTTTTTAACCATTGTGTTCATTGGCCTGTATTGTGTGCACCTGGGGTGACATGAAACACTATTTTTGTGGAAGAATGACAGTAAAAGTTCTATTAAAGTGAATTGTTAACGCATTTAAATTAACCAAATAGTTTTAATGGAGATAAAAAATAAAGAATGAAAAAGAAAATATCTTTATATGAGTCAGTTTGCTTCGTGATATGCTCCACGCAATGCTTTGAGCTGTATCAGCAGCTGGCAGCCTAGCTCTGCTGCTACACAACAACCACACTGACAAGCACTAAGCATTTATTTTGCTGCAAGGTGCATGTGTATTGCTCATTCTGTGACAGTGTTAGTTCCATTTTAATCTGCACAACATGAATGAGAATGGAAATGTTTGTGTTTATTTACTTTTTGTAACATTCCTTTTTGACTGTGATGTTGAATGTCAAAATGCAAATAAATGGCTCTTCTTCTGCTGAAGCTGAATACAATGCATATAGTCAGAAATTGAGTGTGACTTAAGTAAACTGCACAGACACAAACATTATGAGAACTTCAAGAAGACAGCAGAAGAAACAAAATCCCAAAAGGGCATAAGTTCATATTCAGCACCAGCACTTGTCCCCATTGAGTAGATTTATTAAGAGAAAAATGTGTGTTTTTTTTTCCTTTGAGCTCTTGGGGTTGCACTTTTTCAGAAAGGCAATGGTGTCATCGTCACCATAGTCCACTTTCAGGCAACCAATCAGAGAGGATAGACGTGTCACCCTGGTAACCAAGAAAATGGAAGATAAGCTTGTTGTGGGTATACCCAGAGCTGCGTGCTATACAAGATGGATTCTAGACCAAAAAAAAAAAGCAGATCAGCTGGACACTGACTGTTGCACATGAGAATTGCTCTTTTATCGCAGTATGTGTTTGTAAGTTTGTTGTTAGCTGGAGTCAACACTACACATGTCTTTGATCAGCAGTTCAGACAAATCTGTTCCTGCAACAAGCTCATCCCACTCAAAGTATGAGGGCAAAAGAAATTCAAATAGCGAAAAAAAAAAGAACAACAAATGTTGCTGGTCTGTCAGAAAACATTGGTGGTGATGTGTTGTCAAAATATTGTTGTCATGGAAACTAAACCCATTTCCCATGCTTTTCTAAACGCTGTACTAAAATGAAACACTCCCTGACTGCCATACTTTAAGGAGTGTGTCCAAATTCCATAAGGAATTAATTTCTATCTTGTCTAATGGCAAGATAACTGGGCAAAAAAAATCTAAATATGGTGCAGACTAAATCATGTATAGAATATATTAGGCAAAACTAAAATCAGTTTTTCAGGGGCAGGCACAGCTCAGGCAGTGCTGACTATAGCAGAACCTCATACTGTACAGCAACACTTAAAAAACCCTGAATTGTTGTTTGAAGCCCACAGCAACATGGCTTAACCTGCTGATCGCCGTGCCTTCCTGGTCAATATGACACTTTTGTAGATCAATGAGAAGGAACTGAAACTTTTTTTAGACAGTTAGTTCACTGTGACAGTTCACAGTGAACTATGTTTCTGCAATTGTTACTGTCACATCTTCTTGTATTTCCTTATCCAGATGGATGCGTTTCACTGATCCATGAAGTGGTCATTCAAGTGTCACTCCACGAATACGAACACGAAGTGGAGGCTGTTGTCATAGCAACAACCAGGGAACACAGGTAAGGACAGGGATAATTGTCTGAAGTGAAGAGTGCTTGATGGGAGGCAGGGGTCACTGTTAAATCGTGGCTCAGTGAGTCAGGTTTCAGGCAACAGTAACAAAATAAAACATTTGGGAGTGTTCAGGAGCAATTTTCAAATATTATGTTAAATTAAGTATCTAGATGAGCTCTCACAAATTTGGACACTGGTCTCATTTTCAGGTCTGGTCAGCAGAAATGTCAGAAATTGTGTCTCATGCATCTGTCTTTTTAAGTCATTATATTTTACAAACCTATTTTATAGAGTGAGACTTTTTCTCCCACTCTTGACATTAACCTTGCACATTGTGTTCTTTGAGTAAATCTTGAAGATGCTGCCTCAAGTAAGATTATGGCTCTAATAGTCCTCTACAGATGCCCCATTATTGATTCTCACACAGAGCAAATAGTCAGCTTAATGTACCAAGCCAGTGAAGCAAAACTGACATCATCCAGCCATGGCCCCCTATCCAAATAGAGATAAATGTTCTTCTAAACAAAGCAGCTAATTTTCTTTTCACCTCATCATTGGCTGATGGATTTAAGATATGGTATGTGACATTTCTGCATCAAAATATTTCAAACAATGAGACTAATGTGATGTATTCTGTTGAGCAGACTAATTACATTAGCCAAAACATTTCAAGCACTCTTTAAATTTCTATTTTTATTCATAGTAATGAACTGTTGAATTTTAGTCATCTTTTAATTGTGTCATACTCTTCACCCATCTCTGAAGTTTGACTGAATATTTTGAGCGTCAGAACAGACAACATGTACAGCTATTTATAATTCATTCTATGACTCGCCTGTTTATTCCACAGCACTAGCTGCATGACTTCTGGTTACCTACGTGTCTACCGTAAAAAATATAGCAAATTCGCAACCTCATACTACTGTATATGACAGCTATAATTTACTAACCCTATGAAACATGTGAAGAAGTGTGGAAGGACATATTTGCTGTTTCCTGTCAGCCATTTTTTTATGTTATTTGTCACTAATGGATTGTGACTACTTGTTGCTCTTTGCTTTGCCAATTCCCATGATTCCATGCTGCTTCACAAACCCATCAAAATAGGTCTCCTGGTATTGACTGAAAGACCCCTGGCGGTAGAAATTTCCAATTTCTCAAAAATCTGTCTATATAAGTTGTTCACATGACCGCCAGCATATGTGAATGTTCATGCAAACTGTACTGCATGAGGCTTTGTGACCATACTGTGGTGTCAGGTGCACATGCACAATAGATACTCAAAGTCAAAGGCAGCCTTGTGTGGGAGGCAAGATGTCAGTGGATGAAATAAAGTGCGAGGCAGCTGTATTTGTCAGGGTTGTGAAAGATATGAAGTGTCTGGTCTTGACACTTAAATGTCATCAGCTTACTAAAGACACTCAAGCCCTTTCTATGTTAGATCACTATCTACTCATCTGTCAATGTATATATTACTCATAGGACTCAGTTTACATGTGGAATCACGTAACACCATAAATAATGATTACAGTCACCTTATCTCTCATTCCATCTTAATCTAATTTCACTACACCAGTGTCTGAAGTATATGTGAGGAAGAGGATGAGGATGAGAGAGCAACTGATCTCAGCTGACCACCTTTTTGTGAGTGTTTTCTGACCCTTTAACTTTATTGACTTCATTTATTGAAGGAGAATGAACGACATAAAAAGTGTCAGAAACAGATAAATTACGTTTTTAAAAGGTTTATGTTTGTGTCAGAATTTGGACTAAATCAGTTTAAAAACAGAGATGGATGCTTGCATGACTTGATGTCTTCTTTCATCCACCCACTCAGCATCTGCAGCATCTTTTTTTTCCCTTTCTTGTATTCCCCCCCCCCACTCATGCATACTTGCAAAAAGCCAATTAGAAACCTGGTTGCCCATATGTGTTCAAGAGACCAGATTGCTGTAAGTGAAATCTAGCTAAAAAAAAAAAGACTACTGTGTCTGACCCTTAATTAGAGAAATGTGGTTTCTTATTTACATAACATTTAAGAAATCAGCCACATCCTACACATATTTCAGTGTGGGCAGTAGAAGTAGTAGTAAAGATTCACATTGTAAATGATCTTTTTGCATATTATTTA
The DNA here is from genome assembly GCA_016785285.1 of Brachirus orientalis. Taxonomy (NCBI): domain Eukaryota; kingdom Metazoa; phylum Chordata; class Actinopteri; order Pleuronectiformes; family Soleidae; genus Brachirus; species Brachirus orientalis. The sequence goes on along the minus strand of JAFBJR010000425.1, from coordinate 18,638,618 downwards.
TTTTTCCTCACAGCTTGGGGAGTTCTTTGCCCTGATGTACATGTACATGTACATTAGATTATCTGCTTTACCCAGTAAAGCAGATAATCTAATTATAGGTCTTCATACTAGGCGGTCTCTCCATTAAACTATTGGCAATACTGAGATCCACTTAGTACTTCCATTTAATTATTGATTTGAAACACCCTGATCCTCCACTCTCATGTAAACAAATAGTGAATACATTTTATCATCGCTAAAACAGTTGCCAATAATTTAAGTAATATAAATATTAACGTCTCAGTTTCTATTTTCAGCATAGCAAAAGATACCAAGAACATGCACAATAATAAACACACATATCCAGAAGTGCTCATACATATTCATGTCATCCCACTGGGCACTCATTACTAGTCCTGCAAGAATATGCTATGTATAGTGTTCATACATGGGAGATGTGCAAAGACAAAGAGTGCTTATATGCTTTATGTGAGTGCGTGTGTTTTTCTGTGTGCACAAGACAAATGAAACTTGTTGAGTTTGAGAACTTGTTGAGATGCTGCATTCCCAGTCAGGCAAAAAAAAAGTTTTACTGTTTTTTAATAATGAATAAATCTCCCTCTCTATGAGCATTTCTTTTTCTATTTTGCAAATATTGATTTGCTTTCAGGCAAATATGATGTTTTAAAACATTCATTATGTTCCTTATTCCTCCTTGCATTTATTTCTTAAACTGCTTATGCTTCCCTACACTGAAGACGGAGAAGTGTCCACTAAATCCTGCTGACTTACTCGCTCAGTGAGTTTTTCCTGCAAATGAGATAAAAAAGGAAAGGAATGATATTCCTTTCAGTATTGCTGTATTCTAAGTTTAAAACAATTAGAACATGGCACTTGATTACAGCATGAGATACCATCAAAATATTAACCTTTATATGAAATGCCTCAATGAGAGGAACTTAAAGACATGGTTAATTGCAGTCTTTTCTAACTGCATTGTTTCAAATTCAAATTTCAATTGAATTATTTGTACAGCCCTATAAACCTTAGCTGTCCAATATGATGATATATACTGTACTGTATATGTATGTAATGGTCTGTATTTACAGTATATAGTGCTTTTCTAGTCTTAACAGCCACTCAAAGCTGCTTTACACTAAAGTTTATACCATTCACCCATTCGCTCACACATTCATACTGTGCATTTACAGTATGTGCAAAACAGATCTCTCATATCCATTTACGCATTAATGACACAGCTGTCAGTAGCAATGTGTGGTTAAGGTCACATTGGCATGTAGAGCTGGGAACTGAACCCATAATATCCAGTTGAAAGACACACAATGGTGGCTGTACCACTGAGAATTCACTAGTATTTAGTTTAGCAACTGAAAGAGCAATCATGTATGACATCTTCTAATTTGAGGTTTTCTGTTTTACAGGTCCACTGAATAAGAAATAATGACGTCTACAGATTGTAACAAACCGAGCTTTGCTCAACCCTCCCTTTCCAAAGCATATCAGATACTACAATGGCCTCCACATACCAAAAAGGATGTCTTTATTCTTCAAAAATTCCAAAAACAGGATGCTATATTCTAAGGCTATAGGGTAACCATTACATTTTTATTTTAAAGCTATTATAAAGCTATAGAAACTGAATTATGGGTAGTGTATTACATTTCTGCAAACACTGTGACTGTGACCCCTTTTTTTCAATGTTTCTTGATTTTTCTCTCTTGCTTAATCTATTTTTAACCATGTTAGACTGTATATTCTCCATGCAATGCATTGAGATAAGTCAACAAGAAACAGCTGATTATTTGTCTTTTGGGCAAAATCAAGTGCATATCTCAGCAACCATCCTTGGTGTCTTTTTGTCCAGTTGTTTCAGCACTAAGGACTCCTTCACTGTACATTCATGCTTTGAATAGCTGTTGGGTAGTTTTTGTCCTGTCGCGTTGCCCCGACATGACGATTTCCACCACTTTGCTTTGGTAGGTATACAGATGAAAAGGCTTTGATATCTGCTGGTGATGCATTCATTGTCAACAGCACAAACAAACAAGCTGCGTGACAAGCTTGTCTGCTGACATTTTGGCAAAATACAGGGTTTTTTTTTCTTGTCATCGCACAGCTTTAGGGCTTTGTTATGTGAGCAAGATCACGGCTCTTACGAGGCTGTGCTGAGAAGTCTGAAAGGTAGAAGCTCACCACCTACTTGCCTTTCAACCTGTTCATGTGACACCTGCAGATTTGAGAGTGAGCCCCTTGTGAATGGTGATGGTAGGCCATGGTGTCATATCAGCTGTTTTTTTTTTTATCCTGAGGAACTCTGGATGACCTAAAGACCAACTGGGAGGTGTAGCTAGACGCTGTAATCTTAAATCTAAAAGCACAGGTGATACTCGCCATCTAATATTTCACCATACTGTTTTCAGTTCTATGTCTACTAAAACAAATCCCCACTCTTATCTTTCAATATCATTGTTTTGTTTTAGTAGTAAAGAGACAAGTTAAAGCAACAAAATAAAATCCCACTGTATTATTATCATAGAACTTAAAATGCCATATCTCCTACTAAGCACATGTTTCAGTATTGTGTTTTCTTAATCTTAATCCATAGGTCTTTTTCTGTTATTTCAACCAGCAAATGTAACACTCCCAGTTCCCCCCATGGGATTAAAAAGTACTCTCATTCATGGATGCAGATATGTTTCCCCATCTTACAAAATGAACAATCACTTTTGTGAAATTGTGAATTCAAATCACAATAAATAATAATAATAATAACATAAACTATACCCCTAGAGCTTTGAGTCCGTATTTGTTTCTAGGTCCTCACAGTAAGAAAAATGTTAAAAAAAAATAATACATTTTAAAGCACTTAACTATGTAATTGAGTAATTGATAGGCGGCAAGGGTAAACCAACACATAAAATGACATTAAAATATTAAAAATGACAATAAACTAAAACAACCATAAAAAGGATCCATAAAAACAAACAATAAAATGCAAGTCAAATTTTGCAAGTTTGTAAAAGTGACTCAAAAGAAGTTTCTTGTATGTATTTTCCTCCCTGATGTTATCCAGCAGGTCATTCCATTCTATGGAGCTGAGAGGCTTGAGTGGATGTGGATCTTATTCTGCACATTAAATGCTCGAGCCAGAGCCATAATAGAGTTCAATGTTTGGCATTTGCTTTATAGTTTTAGTTTATTTTTTTGTTAACTGAAATAACCCCATCACAGACATTATTTATTTACGTATGTTTGAGAATGTTCTCATCCATAGAAACCACTGCCAATAGTGTAATATGTAATGATGTTTTGTGTGACATTCTGTGGGACATAACTGCAACAACTTGTTTTAAAGCATTTAAAACATGGACATAATGTTCTTTTCATTGTGGTCACAAGATCAAGTAGTGGCAAACACTAGTCACTCTTTTCCAATTTGATAGGTAAAATATTACCGTTGACCATGCGGAAGCATTCCAATAAGGTAATAAAATAGGGTAATAAAAAAAGGACAATTAAAGATAAAGTGACAATAAAGATGACCAAAAGTCAAACATAACAAACACAAATACAGTGTAGCCAAGTCATTAATAATAAAAATGCATACAGCAATAACGTGCACAAATTAGTTTAATGAAGGATAAGAGTTTTATGAGTTAAATGATGAGTGGTAATAAAGGCTTATTGACAGCAATTAGTTGAAAACTTTTTAAAGAACTTTTAAAGCAGGAAGAAAGAGCAACTAACGAACAATAAAGTACTTGTTTAAAATGTTCTAAAGATGCAACTCTGCCTACCTTTTGCAATAAAGTAAAAAAAAAAAAAAAAAAAGACAATTTACCAAACTCAGAGTGGGTCAAGGAAGTTTTAAGATTTGAGGATGGATTGTTATGCGACTGTTATTCGATCTGCCAAATCACTTCAGGAGGTGGCCGGAGACACATTGTGACCACATTGAACAGACGTACAACTGAAACGAGTCTCTGATGCATCACCGCTCCACCCAGAGCAACTACAACTACAGTTTTCTGCTGGTCGAAGATGACTTTTTCCCCAGCTTCGAAAAGCAGAGGAGTCCATGCAACAATGCAGCTAATGTTGTTGTTGTTGTTGTTGATATGGTGACACACAGAACATGATGCTGTAGTCTACTGCTGGAAATCTTTGCAGAAGAAGAGGGGGAGGTGACACAAGTAGGGGATGATGTGGAGATGCATATTAATACCACTTGTAAATGCATGTGGTGAAGTGCTATCTGACTATAATGTCAGGTATAAAGGGGGCCTACTTTTCACTTCATTTAAAGCACCAGCAAACATTTTCCAGAGGAGTTAATTGGCTCAATCATTAGTTTCAAGTCTTCATCAAAATATCACAATGCAATTTCATCACAAACTGATGTAATGCTGGTCAAATTGCACTTCTCATGGCTTCTCAGTGGGAGTTCATTTTGCAACCAGAAGGTTACGTTCCATTTCTTATTTCTTACAGTCTATGAAATTTCAAGGATCTGGTTTCTGCAGTTAGAAATGTTTTGCTAAACATACTTAGCAAATCCAATATGGACCATTTTAATCATATGAAAACATGTCTGTATCTGTGTACCTGCACCATATCTTTGCGATTGTGCAAACCAGTGTTTTAATATGTGAAAAGGGAGATAAAAATAGAAAGGGACAAAAAAAAAAAAAAACTGTGCCTGTCAGCCTGTGTACCAACAGCGTACCAGAGTACCAACAGCAGTAAGAGGCTATTCATTGTTGTCATCTGTAATCCCAGTTTCATGAAAGTGGTGATAATATTGTAGTAATGCTCAGAGAAAAAGCATAACGATCTGCTCTTTTTTCCTTCTCCAGGCAAACCCAGGGGTGTCAGACTTCATCCTCTCCCGTCCCGCTACAGGGAATATCACCCAGTTTGATAAATGATGAATTCCTAAAGGATCGCCTCCGGTTTGTCAGCAGACAGAAAATAGCTCTCAGCTCACATGACGAACACTACGCTATGCAGACACACACACACTCCATCTGACCCAAGGAAAGATGGACAGCCTGCCTTGTTGTTATTTTTCCTCTATCTTTCTCTCTAACAACACGCACAACTGTCAGTAATACTAACAATTACCACGTCCGCCTACCAAATGGCTACGTTTTCAGGGGACAGATTTAATTCCTTTAACATACGCCTGAATTGATTGCAAGCTTTGGAATCATTAATTAAAGCACGGGGCATTTCCTGGCAAGCTGCACATTGATGGAGAGCAGATCATTAGTGGCCCTTTGGGCCCTTTTAATATACTCTTCCAACAGTGGGCAATTCAGCAGTGACTTGAGTGGGAGGATCCAATACGCATACCAACCTTGCTGACCTGTAATTTGCTGCAGGCTCGATATCAGCTGTGGCAAAAAAAAAAGGGAGACACCCCATGGTTTCCCCAACCACTGCTAGTTGTAAGTAAAAAGAGAGGAAATAATCTGAATAGTGTAATGTGCAATAAAACCTTAATAGATATTAATGCATTAATTCATTGCTATAATACATTACAATTATAGTTTTTACAAATCAAACTATATCAGTACAAACTATAACCAGAAGAAAACAGCCAAAATGCTGCTCAAGTAAACATACTCCTTGCCGCTTTCTTACTTCTAAATCTCATTATCTGCCTGCATTTCTCTGGTGCATTATGTTGATTTGTTATGACTGGTGAGTCACAGTGAGGGCTGTTAGTTCAATAGCAATGATCACCAATCCTGGAATCCATTATGTCCTTATTTCCCTCACTTGTAAGTATTGGCAGTTTGATAGATCTTGTGACTTCAGGGTATTGCATTGTAATTAAAATGAGTAAAAAGGATCCCGGTAAGTTGGCAAGGCTTTGCATTTTTTAAACGACTTTTTTTTTTTCCAGAGCTGACGTTACTGTGAAATCCAGAATATGAAAGTGTGTGCACTTTGACTATACATTTGACACTGTCATAAGATGTCACATTATAGTGTGAGTCCCTAACATACGGTAAAGAGCTAGTGACCTTTATGGGAGGTAAGTACTCACACTCCACCGATAATGATTATGAAAATGAGTCCCCTCTAAAAATATGAGAACAGTGAGGCCAATTCCTTTATTTTTGCTTTAAAAACATGTGGGTTTGACATCAAGAGATTGTTATAAGACAAGGAATCAATATTTCAGCTTTTATTTTCACGTATTTATATCGGGATATGTTAAACAATGTAGTTTGTTTAAGCTCATCCATTCTTCAAGTGAACAAAATTATTGAAACATGTAACTGAAAGGTGTTTTTATGGTCCAGGTGTGTCCACTTATGTTGATTAATCAATCTACTGTCAGTTTTAGGTTTGAGTTTTGCCGGTGCAGATGTCATGAACATTAAAAGATAGAGCTGTCTATGGGAGAGAAGCAATTTTGAAGTGAGGAGGTGGCAAATCAGTCAGAGCAATTCCACAAACACCCGTCTCTACGACTATTTGGAATGGCCGGGAGAGGAGGGAAATCAGTGGTGTACTGAGCAACAGCTGCTAAACTGGTAGACCAAGGAGAACATCAGCAGGTGATGACAGAAACATTGTAGAAACTATGAAGAAGCGACATCAGTAACACAAACCACCGTTCACAGAAGACTTCAGGATCAACAGAACAGGTGCTACACGAGAGGATGCAAACCACTTAGTGGCAATAAGAATGAATTTGTCAAAGAGTACAGAAACAATGCTCAAACGTTTACCAAAGTGATGAAAGGGTGAAAGCGTGAAGAAAGATAAGATTTGCACAAATGTAACATCTTCAATGCCTGGGAATAGTAGTGGACCAGTTTGTACAAAAGACTGCGAACAATTCTTGTTGTGCTTACTGATGGTAATATATGTTTCCTTGGACTCGGTTTATCTAGGAAAAATCACTATTTGAAGGCTAGTTAGCTGTAATATTTTCCCTCTTCCTCAAGAAGAACAAGAAACCCTACATCTACAAGTGAACACACAAAATGGAGTCTCGATGTTTATGCTTCTAAATTGTAAGAACCAGGACTGTGCACGTAAGCAGAAACACTCAGTGAGAGCAAACTATTAGTCCAGTATGAGACTAAATATAAACCGTATTTCCACATACTGCAATATGTTAATTTAATTCTCTTAGCCATGGCTTTATCCATAGTTTTTGTGTGTTTTTTTTTTTGGCCCACAGTCTGTTTCCAAATTTGTTTTCATTCTGTAGTCCCATTTTTGTGATATCCCAAATCCCTGGAATCATTTGTTTCAACACAAGTGTGGTCCTGGCATCTTGACTGGGTCTTCCAGCCTGTGCCGTCTCACTATACAATATTAAAAACTGGTTTCATGTGTCGTTGTGTGGTTCCCCATGTTACCCAGGATATAAAGAGAGCCTCAGCTGTGTGTGTGTCAGGCATAAATAAAAAGAAGCAGATATTTCCAAGGGGACAAACATGCGGTGGTCGCATCTCCTTTGTGGCCCCTATGAAACTGAAAAACAGAGAGACTTCATGTCACAAATCAAATGAAGCTTTCAATAGGATCTTCAACCCTTATCGATTTCCTGGGTCTGTGGATGACCACAATCCAATGTCCTGTCCCTGATTAAACATCAGAGTCATGTTTCAAGTAGTTGAGGTTATCTCCTGACCACTGTCTGTACCACTGGGAATCCAGGGCTGATTTTAAGTGGTTAGTTCACTGAGCACCTCCTTATTATCCAAGAGGCTCTGACATATGGTGCTCTTCCACTGATCTTGATACAATTATAAACAGAAGCAAATAAATGACTGGAAGTCCTTTTTGGTACCTCAAGGACAATTATGTTGAAGCTTGTATTGCAGATGAGGAGTTAACCTGTGCCACCTGAGTAAAGCATTTTCATAAAGACATCAAATGTAATGAATGAGGAATCAAGATAAAACTTTACCATAAAAAGGAAAAGAAACAAAACCTTGAGAAAGCTATGGTTTGCCTAGATGCTTTACAAGCTAATGACTGCTGTGACTTTCAACTATTCAAAAACAGAAGGTCACATGGGCTTTTGGTTAATTCTGACAAAAGGAAAAAGCCCTCTTCATGCTGTATATGGCAGGATCACAGGAAAAATAGTCAGTTGACATTTAATTCTGTTTTGGTATAAAGATGCACACACTTTATCTTCGTCTAATCTCGTAAGTGCTCACTGATATTGGCATAAGTATTATCTTTAAAGGTAACATTAAAGGGGGTATGTTGACATGGATTTAATAAGCTACTCACTATTAAGTTGGTATGAGTGTATAATAATTTCAAAATAAAATTTTGTGGCATTAGAATAATCATTTAATATGTACGTATATGTTAATGTGCAAGGACCTTGCTTTACAGAGGCCATCATCTTGCACTGCCACATTTCCCCAGCACCTCGAGTGGAAAAACCAGTCAAAGCCTGTGTTTCACATTTTGAAGCAGAGGCTGACTATTCAAACAAAGAAGGATCAATATTCTCTCTGGAATCTTGAAGCCACAGCAGTTCCCTGACATGCTTCGGAAAGGTAGGGATGAGTGGAGGAATCATCCATTTATGACAGTTAGCTGCAGTCTCACTATTAGATGTCCTTAATTCCGACACAAAGGACCTTAAGTTTCGGACATTTTTGAGACATGTGTTTTCCTTTTTTGCAGGTTGTTTTGCAGCATTTGTCAGTACTTGAACAGTGACATTACCAGAATTCCATATATAGAAATATTAATATAACACTGTTAATTAAACTTTTTTTTTCTTAAAAAATAACATGAGAAATGAAAATTGCTATATATATCACCTTGCTCATATTATTGTCACCACTATATCCAGATAAGTACCATATTGCCAGATTCTGGCCAATACAAAGCACTAGTGTTTAGTAGAGCAGCCAATCGGAGGCACCATCCACTGAGCTGCTCTGTGATTGGTCATAGTCATAGCAAATTAAGCCCAGAGGAGATTTAGTTCTCTTTCAGATAATGGAATTGACATTATACTGAAAGAGAATTTTTTTTCTGGAATTACTGTGAAATAACACCAAAAATATGTTGCCCTTCCCAGCTTTAATTTGAATAAACCATTATGTGACAAAATATTTGAGATGTGCTCCTGAAGATAACTGGTATTATTTAACCAGGAAAGGTACTTCAAATCTGAATTTTACAGGAATTGAAAAGCGACAGCCTTTTAAAATCACAATGAAACTTACATGGACAAAGCTTTCCAAGAACAGAAGAGGCTTGCGCCATTCTTGGTAACTTGCTGAACATCCAAATAAAATGTGCTGTAAGGACTTTTTCTCTTCAAGGAGGATGTAAACGGACGGGGTGCTCTGCTAGACTGGATTTCGGGGGGCCAGCCGAGGCTGACTAATCAGAGGGTGCTTGGGAGAGCATTAAGACAGACGTGTGGAGGGGAAATGTGACACCTGGAAATTACACAATGTAATGGAATCAGCCAAGTGGTAAATGTAGCTTTTAAATAGGTTTTGTGTTCTCCATTAACTTGGCAGACACTGATTGGTCCTGACAGCAAGGGAAAGTGACGGTCAGCATGTTACCCCCTCCCTCCACTGGTGCCTCTGCTGCGTGTGTGTGTGTGTGCGCACTGGCTCACACACACACACACACATGTACAAAAACTCACATACACACACAGATAATGCACTGTGGGACACAAAGTTCTTTGTAGTTAGTTGGGTTTCTGGAGCCAAATGGAAGGGAGGCTGGAGCTGGGATCAGGTGATAAGAGCAGTGGCTACAGTTATGCTCAATTTCATCCTTTGGTACTTTAGTAGATGTACATGGTGTTTTACAGCCAAATGATTGACTTTTTATTTACTTTTTATTAGTACTAATTAAAGCAATCTCATGTATGTCTCTTAAAGGTGCAATATGCAACATCCTGTCTCACAAGATGACAGAAAACAAATATTAGCCAAGATACAGTACATAGGAGAGTATTAATGTGACCTTGAAAGTCAAACAATACAGACTTTTTGTGGTGGATGACAATATTTAGATATTATTGAATAATATTCATTTCAGTCAATGGCCGTTTTTTTTCTTTTCTTTTTTCTTTTATGCTTCTAATTTGTAATACAACAGTTTAATAGGAGGCACATGGTGGAGTAGTGGCTAGCACTGTTGCCTCATAGCAAGACGGCCGCTGGTTGGAAATCTGGTAAGTACAGTCAGTCTGTCTGATCTGTGTTCAGTATCTGTACTGTAGTGCACTTACTGTATATATATGAAAAAAAAAACAGTGTGTACACATGAAACATGTAATTAAAAACTAATATTTTGGAAGAGAAATTATTTAAGCATTAATGTCTTGATGGCCTATAAATTAAATAGTAATAAGCTGATGATAGTTTAAAAAATCTCAAAAATCATTCAATGTATGTATCACAGGAAATGCCGTTTTTCTGAAAGGGTCAGTCCAGCATGTCCTGTAAATGATTTGCAAGTTAATGATATCCACTTGAATGCAGCAATAAAGACACAGCAAGAGGAACTGAGAATGTGAAAGTAAAAAAAATGCAGCTGAAGGCCACTCTTCAGATGTACTTCCAATGAACACTTTTTTCAGCTAAAACAAAAAAGGCCTCAGACAAGGAGAGAGAGAGAGATAAGACCTGGGTTAACAGTGATTTGATAATCAAATGATGGAGAGCTTTACCAATAGTGAAATGGCTATCTGCTATCTGGGAGCAAGCCCTTCACCCACCTTGACTTGTGGATGATTTGATGCAAATATGATGTTTTTGTGTGTTGTCATTGGTAATCAGCTACAACAGGTATGATAGTTTTTACTGGCTGTCACATTCAGGTTTGTTCTGGTCTGACATCCATATTGGACCCTTAATGAGTCAGATCTACAACTTCCTTCTTTATAAAGCAACAGTGGTTTGAATGACAGTGATTACACACATTTTGAAATAAATGAATACAGACAATTCTAGTCAATTAACATATTCTCTCAGGTGTTTTTGGTGAAAGTTTTCTGTAGAGATCCAAAACCTTGGGTCTGAATCTGTCTCTCTCTTATCAAGTTTGCAGAATTCTGAGTGTATTCCACTTTCTTACTGTACTGGAGAGATTTCATGCCAATTTCATAGGTAAAAAATTAAACACAAGTTATTTAGTGAAATGTAAAGAAACCACAATATGAGTGGTCAGGACTCTCTCTCTCTCTCCCTCTCTCTCTCTAAAAGAAAAGAAACATATTTTGTTGAAGAAGAAAGCCACTGTCTTGTAAGAGACTTTATTTCTAGGCGACACATTGTGTTTATACATTTTTGTCAAGCAAATTTAAGTAAGCTACTGTGTATAAGTTGATACATGAAACCTTCACTTTACCTCAGTTGTTTGATCCAAAGCCTCATAAGAAGTAATGAAAAGAACTGTGAAGTGCAGGTCAAGTCTTGTGTAATAATAATAACAATAATAACAATAATTTTCTTTAGTATGTTAAATTTTGTACAAAATTATACAAGCTAAAAGAACAGAACAGAACAAGGACGCTACTGACACAATATAGGGAACTTTAACTTATGATTAAAACAACTATGTAATTTATTTTCTGTTCAAACCCACCCAAATAGCAGGCAGTAAACCTGCTACATTACATACAGTATACACTTAACACTCACTTGGGTATTTACCCAGGTTTCTATTTGCATATACTTGCCAAGTGAGTGCTGTTTTTCTTGCCTTTGGTCAGCGCTCATACATGTTCACTAACATGTGGGCGTATGAACTGGCTCAACAGGGTTCCACTCAGTGTCATGGAGCTCATGAGCCTTAGCCCTCACCCTGCAGTCCTTTCAATGCAAATGAGAGCGGAAAGAAGGGAGGAGGGCTTTGTTGGGTATGTTCACTGTCTGCCTCCATGCTTTTGCATTTCAAATGAATAAATGATAAAAGGCCACTTTTTAGTCTGCTGGTGACTGTCCTCTCTCTCTCCCTTTTTCATTTAGCGCTCTTACTCTCCACCCATCATCCCATCCTCATTCTCACTCTGAGTTCACTGTGACTTTCCTTTGACTGCATATAGTTTCCCTCTTTTTATTAATCTGAAGTCACTTTTTGCACAATATCCAAAGCTTATTTTAAATAGTTAATTAGACCATTTTTTGAAAACTATTCTGGCAATAAGTACTTCACCAACCAATGATAAAGAGCTCTTCAAAAAATTCCAGGATCCAGATAGCGATCCCGATCCCGGCAGGTCATTACGTCTGCCTTGTTCTTGGCAGACGTAATGACCTGCCGTACCATTAAATTGCAGTAAGGTGGCAGGACATGCACATGAATGAATGTAGTGCTGCATGTGTGTCATGTGATCAGGCTTTGCAGTGAGTGCTTTGGCATATAATGATAAAAACATTCTTGGGTCCAGACACTGTTTCGGATCAGCACTAAAATCTAAACATCTGTTCCTTGTCCCATTACACACCCTTCCTGAAAGTTTTATCAAAATATGTCCACAACTTTTTGAGTTATTTTGCTAACAGACAGAAGCTTTGTACTCTCCTACACTCTCTGCTATTTCCTGGTTTGTATTTGTTTTGCACTGTAAGCTTCTATTTGAAGTCCCTGAACGCACCTCAGTTCAGGCTGATGTAGAAAAGGTAGTGGCACAAGTTGGCAACTTCTTTAAAGCCTACGGTTCATATGAAAGGTTTTCTTTAAGGCTTTGAAAAACAAATCATTTTTATTTGAACACTATTAATGATAGCGTTCTATAATAGTAATCAGTAGTATATTGCTTTGCCAATAACCCATTCTAATTGTTCCATACAGGACTTTAAAGATATTATAGGCTTTTGTTAAATGGCTGAACGTTGTTTTTCCTCACTGTCAGCCATATTTAACGTTAAAGTGTCCATGTCTCAGTTCTTAGTGGCAGCCCCTACTCTCAACATCAAAAACATACTCAAACCCACCTTTTTTTTTTTTTTTTTATTATTGCTAGAAACATTATTCCAAGTATACTTATAATTCTTTAGTAGGTTTCTGGATGTCACATCACTCAGTTTGTGTTTGTGTACACCACCATGGTGGCAGGAAACATGTCTGCAAAAATTAACAGAGCCAGTGCTGGCGTCAACGCCGTCAGATTTCACTACACACTTTAAATCCACAGAGCTCAAGTAATATATCACAGAAATTGACAGACTGAATATATCTGACCCCTGTAATCCCCTGGCTGCTTTTCACGAGTATGGAAACAGACAGAGCGAGCAGTGCACTGGTTTTCTCCGGGTTCTTTGGCTTCCTCCCACAGTCCAAAAACATGCAGATTTGAGGATTAAGCCAACTGGGCACCCTAAATTCCCCATAGGTATGAATGTGAGAGTGAATGGTTGTTTGTCTCTATGTGGCCCTGCGACAGATTGACAACCTGTCCAGGGTGCACCCCACCTCTCTCCCTATACTGAATCAGTGTGTTTGTACACATGCAAAGGATACATTAATGAAACAAACAACACAACTGATTACTTTGACAGATCTGTAATTAGTAAAGTACTGTGATAAAAACAAAATCACTGAAAGTCCATATAAGGTGTTAAAAATATCACTTCTGACTTTGTCTCCCTACAAATGTCACTCTGTATCAGTGTTTGCACAGAATATAATTGTTAATGCTCTGTTATCAAACTGTTTGTTCATTTCCACCATTTTAATCACAGTCTACCATCATACTGTCCACAAACACAGAGCTGATTTCACTACCGCCCTGCTCTCTGTCTCCCTCTTTCTCAGCCTCACAGTGGGAGACTGCTCTTCTTTCAGTTCTTCTTCACTACATCATTTCTTCATCTTTAGGAATTTGAAATAAAATGGCAAAGCTTCACTTTTTTGTTTCTGCATCGAGGTTAGACAATGATATCTCAGGTGGCTGGCAAATCAAATGCAGTAGAGTAGGAGCAGGTGGAGTTATCCACCTGAATGAAGGGGTAATGGTTTTTATATCGTTACAGTGTTAAAGGAGGAGTCATGCGAGCTATGGCTCCTCGGCATCATGGAGCCATATTTTGGACACGCCTAAAAAAAAGACAAACAGCTTTGAGTCTGTTAGAGCCATATAGAAATGGTGTTAAACGCGTCTTGCCACCTTTGACCTGGTGGATGGAGCAGGACAAGGAGCAACAGTTTTATGACCGTAACTGTAACAGTAGTAACGTCCCGTCACCACACCCTTTTCCTTGGATTTATCACAAAGAAGGACGTGAAGTCACAAACGCCACATCCTTCTTTCTTTTGTGAAGTTGCCACTACTGAGTCTTTACTCCACATTTGCATTTTTTCATTTGTTCACAGAAACTACTTTTTTTAAACATAATAGGGTGTGAAAAGGAGTAGTTCTGCATTTACTTTACAGGGTCTTTTATATATTATGACGATGTAGTGCTCAAGATATGTGGTCAACCTCAGTAAGACCACAAGATTTTTCCAACACCATACCAGTATTAAATTCAAAATTGCAAAGAGACCATGTGCCGACAAACAGGATTTATCTGTTTGTTTTAGGTGAAGACTTGAGGCTCTGCTGCATGAAGGTGACAGTGAAAAGCTGGTTTTTCACTGTGAATACAAGATATTTTATTTACAGGGAGTCACGGAAGAGCTGCAGCTCGGTGCTCTCCGCTGTATCATCGTCTATACTCACAGCATAAGCTGCTGCTCGCCATAAAGCATTAACATTTGATGACTTTGTGCATTCCGAGTGAAATGGAAATGTATAAGTTTGCAGATGTCCCAGAAATACTGACATAAAAAATGAATAATAATAATAAAAATACACTTGCTATGCAGAGGAGACGACTCATAAATGCAGACGTTGCATTTTAAAATGCATACAGGGTTTTGAAATTGAGCTTTTTCATTACTGATGTCTACAAGGGAATGAACACAGTAAGGATTCTGAACTACTTGTGATGAAATTAAAACTTTTTTTTTTTTTTTTTAAGCAGCAAAAGATATTTAATTTTGCTTCCAGACAGATGTTTGCGAGCAGAAAAATTGGGAACAAATTCATTCATAATTGATCCAGGTTTTATTTCCACACATTCTCATTTGATTATCTGGTTCCTGAAATGGCACCACTCCTCTGACTTATACTGTATATTAATAATTTAGAATTCATTCTGGTTGCACAGACACAAATACTTGAACGGTCACAGTGTTGTGTCTCCCTGAGAGTCCACACAACAGATTTTGTAAACTAGGAGCAATAACATGTAGCAAATGTGTATGTGGAAAAGATGGTGCATTAATCAGTGAAGCCCATACCACAAGATGAATGAACCTGTGCAGAGTCTGAGTCATCTTTATTCTGAAGGAGGAACTAAAACTAATACATTAATTTAAAACAGTTTTGCTTTGCAGTGAGCATAGTTTTCCCTGCACCCCACTGTATTCCCTGCAACGTATAGGTTCTTAGGGTCTGAGACAGTGACAATTTTAAATCAACACACCTATAGTAGGGCAAACCAATTTGAAATTAAAAATATATAATTGCAGTTTTATTGACAGATATAGCAAGTGGGACTTGATTTGTGATATATTCTTTAAAAAAAGGTTTCAGTTCAACATTCACAATGTTACAGAATTAAACCACAACTGACTGTTACTACGTGAGACACCATCAAAATATTAACATTTAGTAGCAAAATTTCCCTCTAGACTTTTCAACCTGATATTTTCGCAAGAAGTGGAGTTGCCTCCTGCTGGCTATTCCGTATAATTTGATAGATACACTGCCTGGCCAAAAATAAATTCGCCACCTGGATTTAACTAAGCAAATAGGTAAGAGCCTCCTATTGGATAATTACTGCATGGGCGATTATCCTTCAGCTAGCAACAATGGATGCAATGAGTAGCTTCTCATTTCCTAAACAACCATGTGGAAAGACACACCCTGTGGTCGTGGAAAAGAAAATCATTGTGTATGGCATATGGTTGTTGTAAATTGCAATTTCAATTCGAAAACAATCATTAGGGGTCTTCATCTTTGTCTAAGAGGATGATAACTGTCTCGACACAGGAGCTTTGATTTAATTCAGGAACAACACTTTTAATTATATTATATTATAATTATATTTTTTATATTATATTATAAAAAAAATGGTTTTTGATTGAAATGATCTGATTAGATTTAATTTGGTTTTATATAATACTATGCACATTAAATAAGCCAAATGTATAAACATTTCACCACTTACCCTCAGTAGATATTTCATAAAAGACCAGAAACCTATTTTCCTTTTTATGACACAGGAAAAGAGGGGAGAAGATGATTTCAGAACTACCCATATGACTATTTAAGTGTGTATGTGTGTGTTTGATTCCACACTAACTGAGCGGTCAAGCAAGTGGTGCAGCTGAGTGTGAAGCATGAGAAGCCAGAGACCACACCACACCAAGTTCATGTTAGCAGACAAAGTAAGGCACTATTGTGAAATGTTCTGTGCCCGTGGGGAGACATGATGTGAGCTCCTCACCCATCAGTGAAAATTAAGGGTGTAAGCTTGAAGTGGCTAAATCTTTAGCCCTGGACATCATCTCCCCTTTGCTTCCTGAACACAGCCGAGCACTAAAGCAGAACTGTTTCACCCGTGGTAGTTGCTATCAACTTGTTTGAAGACAATGTGAAGAAGGGACAGCTGCTTCATCAAACTAATAACATTAAAAGATGGGACATTGATCGGTTCATAGTACATTCATATTAATACAGTGTAAATACATCAATGTATACAGTATGTAATGTGATGTAAATGGAGCTGCTTGTTTTCTGCCCTCACAATGCTGTCTGACTGGAAATTCCATTAGCCTCAACATTTACCAGATTTAATCTTTAATGAGGCTGATTCTAATTTTATCACGTTGCCCCGTTTTCAAAGCATCAGTCAGAATCATTCACGGCTTTTTGAAAAAAAAAAAAAAAAGAAAATCTGAAGCTGCGATGCGAGACAAGTCTTATCGGGGAAGACAGATGGGATTGTCGATAGTTGACAGACATGCTGATAACGGATTTTGGTTTTATCTCCAATCGCTTCATGGGGTGAAAAGCTTTGACAGCCTGCATCTTCAAAGCTACAAAAAGGCCAGAAACACACTATGCTCTGACAGATGGAGAGGCTGTGTTTTTTAATAACCTCAGTGCCACTGCCACCCAGCAGTGATGGCAGACACAGGGGCGTCGGTGAGGGACACCATTTTGTTGTGTCTTCTTGGCATCTCACATCTTTGCAAGCATCTTTTCTAGCATTGCAAAGCTGGCAATATGGCATAATGACACCCGTGGCCTCTTATGTTTGTTTTGAGAAGTTTGTGATTGGACTTACATGCCAGATGTCGACTCAGTGATTTGCAATTTTTGCTGATGCTTAAAGCGTCAGTGACAGATAATGATAAGACTGCAAATTGTAAAACACCAAGGACTCCTCCTCTCTGTCCTTCTCTCTGGTTCGCACAGTAAACTTCCACTTCCAAACACGTGTCCGGTTTATCCATTCAGGCCATTCAAGATGGTGGACTTTGTTACAGCAAGGCCCTTGCCCTAATTACACATAAAAAGGCTCATTATAAATGCATTTGCATGTCAATGGTAAGAAATAAATGGCACAAAAGTGCAAATATGTCAAAGATTGATTTCAATGCACCCTCTTTGTTCACACCAAGTGCAGCGCAATTAAGTGAGTAATTTATAAGGAACTAGAAAAAAATTCCTCCATGGGAAAAACCAGATGGAGCCAGCATCTGCCAATGATGAGCTGGTGCTCAGTCACAGCAGAGAAAGTAAATACCTGGGTACAGGAGCACTTGCATGAGTCAGGAGTGCAAACTTTACCACTTCACTGCTTCAGGATGGACTTCAGAATGTCTGTCAACAGGAAATGTAAGGAAAGGCCTGTTTGTTTGCAATTAGTCCCAGTAATTCTAAGTTGATGCCATCAATTACATGCATTGTAACTGGTAAGATGTCAGCCTGCCACAAGTGAAACCAACAAAATCAACCTTCAAAAAAAAATAAATAAAAATAAATTAAAAATAAAAGCTGCACCATCACTAAACAAAATACCAACACTGTTGTGGAACTTGCAAATACATCACACACACTGGTTTCCATGACTTTAGAGGACATTGCATTGTCTTACTCTAACCATAATTACTAGTGTCCTAACCCTGAACCTAGCCTTAACCTAACCCTAACCTCCTAACTTTAAAACATGTCTTCACCTTAAAAAGTAGTAAATTATGTTATGGGGGCTTGATTTTTGTCCCCATATGGAAGACACATCCCTATAATGTGACCGTGCAAACAGGTTTAGGTCCCCACAACATAAGGAATACCACACACACAAGTACACACACAGACAAAAGACTTCTGCTGTGCAAAGTACATTGGCAATGAAAACCCATACACTGATACAAATGATACAAACGTACCATATTTCAAAAGATCATATTCAATTTCTGCTAATAAATATATGCACTGGACCTTTAAATACACAGCAGCTCAGGGCAACAGGCTGACATTCATGTGGCATGGCAGGCTTTTTATTCATTTGTTTATTATTCAGTGACATGCTGCAGCTTTCAAGTAAACACATAATCAACGTCAGGTCAGAGCTAGTCATCTTGAGCAGTAAAACTCAATTCATGTGACGTCCCGCTGCTGGACTGACATCAAAGCAGCTTCCACTGTCCCATTGACAGTTACAGTAGGAGCCACAGCTGACCGCATCATCAGAGCGTTACTGTGAAGCAATCCTGTCACTGAGCGCCCCTGCACTGAATGTCAACTCGCACACTCATCTTCCATTTACTATTATGAATCATATTGCCTCGACTCATCGTACTGTTGCTCTAATGACGCACTGCTGTGAAGGTTGGTGAGAGTATAAGTGATCGTTTCCTTCTCTGGACAGAAATCATCAAAAAAAAAAAAAAAAAGAATCTTTAAAACCACTAGAGAGTATATTTAAAACAATTACTCACACATACTGAGACCCAAGCACCGCATTTCACATTGTACTGTATGCACAGAGAGAAAGTGACAACCCTGAAAGGTAAATATACGCATATTAAAAAAATAGCAGTACCAGTGTATACCTAAAAGTGCAAGTGATTGTCAATGGAGACATATCTGTTTTAAAAAATGTGTACCCGGTTTAGTCAATTATCCATTGTACCTTATCAGACTGTACCAGTTAAAGTACCGTTCCCATTAATTTGCATGAAAAAAAAGCTATTTCAAATGGTAAAATTGCAAATATACACATAAAATTTAATGATAATGGAAATAACATTTCCTTTTTTTGCATTTTAAAAGGAACGTGTGCATATGTACCAGTGGGGTGAACAGATTTGTCCCTTGTTTTGAATGAATTCACTTTGTACTCCTTCTAATAGCCTAAAGGTACATTTCTGGCAGCTGCAAGCACAACATTTTACTAAGAAGGGAACATTCTCTAAATGTACCCCTATTTTTGAGTGTGTAGTGACTATTGACTTGCCACTGATAAATGTTGTAAAACTTTACAGTGTAATTTGGTGTGAACTGTAGAATGAGTTTCTTCACACTCAATAAGCACACTGTTTAAAAGTGATGATTGAGTACTGCTCCACCAAATCGTTTGGCAATTATTTTACCCATTGATACTGAACTGTGTCTCATTTAATAGACAACAAAGAAAAGTTGTAAAGGCATAGGTACAGGTTTATCCTGGTCCTGCATTTAGATCCACTGCAATGCATGTTTTTTATAGGTTTTCAGCTATCCTTAAACTCTGCAAAAGCAAAACCACAACCCACTCATTTGAATCAGGTGCATTGGAGCAGCGGACATGTAAAACATGCATGGCAGTGGGTTACCAAGACCAGGATTGAGCAATGCTGATTTTAGAGCAGCCATTCCTAAAGAATGGGTCAAAAAGCATTTTATTGATTTTGCAGACTTGGTTCAACCCTTTCACTTAAGATTTATAAAATAACGCATGCATAAAATGATGTTGCAATTCATTTGTCAAATAGATATCTCTAGTTGAAAGTCAGAAACAAATGCACAGATTTGCTCTTGTTGCTATTTATATCATGAATTTAGGTCACAATAGTTTGTCTTTACAAAGTGGGTCCCCGGATACAAAGTTTGTGAAACACTGATCTAGTCGTCCATTCCCAAGGAATAAGTAGACGGTGGAGGGTTTTTTTTTGTCACCAAATAAATTTGTGGAATTTTTGCTATCCTTTTGTTTAATATTTACATGAATATGTTTTGAAAAGATGCATTAAATTAAGTTTTTTTCAAACATACAGTACAATACTGTATAGTGGAAATTTTCCTCTTTGAAATAACATGCAGTGTTACAGAAATGGCAGGAAAATTACAAAAATAATATAATTCAGAACAAATATTATGCATACAATTGCTCTTGCCAGTTTATTTTGGGATTTGTGTCATGATCATTATCTTTAAAACGTTGGTCTCCATATGAAAAGTTTGGGAAAACATATCCATACAGTAGATGTGATGAGCTGTATTTCACTCAAAAGTGAACCCAATGAGTGGAGATCAGACAATGGGTTAAAAATAGAAAAAAAAGTCTGATTTATTACAAAAAACACAGACAAAACAAAACTAAAAGGGCAGAGGCTGGCTGGCTGAAAAAAACACAGTAGTAGTATCCAAAGTAAAAGACAAGAGACGTGGCTGTACGAACTGAATTGATGAGATGCGCTGGCGAGTGTGAAACCAGGAAACCAGGCTTAAGAAATGGAGGTGGTAATGAGGAAATGGAAAGCATGTGCGTGCTCAGAGGCTCTGTCCGGCTGCCCTGCCAGCCTCCTAAAACTAAGAACACAAACAACACTTGACAGGAAACAGAAAAATCAACAAAATCAGAAGCCGGAAGCCAGACCCTGACAGTATATCTCCTTTTTTGCCCTACTGCAGGGTACATTCAGCATATAAACCCATTCACCGCTTAAGGTATATTAAATTTTAATTTACATTCTTATCGTATCTAAGAATACACATACTGTATATATTACAGAACACACTGTGTTATATGGTAACAGCATTATCTTTTTCTCTGTGATGGGTAGGGAGGCTTCCTTGCTCTCATGTTCCTGCAGGTGTGAGCAAACCTGCTGTTTGGCAAACGTACAGTGCTAGTGCTGCATACAAATGACCCCCATCAACATCCTATGGCATGTGGTAAGTTCCCCAAGTAAATATCTCATTAATTTGATTTTGATTATCAATATTGTATCTATCCATGGTTGACTTACCACTAGCTAGAAAAAAAAATGTTTTATTTGTTATGTCAAGGAATACTGTACTACCCTACCCACAATCCCCAGGTGGAATGCTGTAGAGATGCCTTTGAACTGGTTGAGATTGTTGTTATTATTTCCTTTGCTTGACAGTTTTTGCTCTGAATCAGATATGGCCTGCCAGGCTCCAGACAACACAAACCTTAGTTTCCAGTTGCAAAAAGCTGTCTCACAATGAAAAATCAGTGGCGAAAAATATATTGTAGACTGAAGCAAGGTGTAGATTTCGTTATGTTTTTTATTTGTAGTCCTAGAAATATAATTTGTTATTTTGGCACACACCCATTAGATATAGTCAATGTGACCTCTGCAGTAACCCATGTACTCCTCATTGCTCCATGGGGGAGGAGTGCCTTGCTCAGAGGCACCCGAGCCTTTGACCCATCCTGGGGTTTGAAACAGCAACCCTCCAATTACATGCCCAACTCCTTTCTCCTTGGCCATGGGCTGCTGGCAGCTGTGCACTCTTTGTTGAGAGTGCATCCATGTTTCAAGAAGGCAATCCTTGAGACACATATGTGTCACTGTCTAGATCAAAAAAGCTGAACTATACCTTTAAAACCCTTTTATTTCCCTACAGCTTCAGCTGAGAAGATAGGAGAGAATTTTACTAAAATTGTGTGCTCAATGCTAATGTTCTAATCATAAGCAGGTATACAAATAGTATTTACCCCACTTTAGCCTAATAGGATGCTAAGATGAAGTACAAACCATAGAAAACGGAAATCGACCTTGTTTTGAAGCTAGATAAAAGTCATTACAGTCCCCCCACAAGTGAAGAAAATGTTTTATGACAACCCTTCAAAACACATGGTGGCGCTAGAGGAGAGGGGAAAACAAGGCTGTACATCATCCTCTCCTGACCATGAATGTCTGTGTCACAGGAGATACAACTGTAGATCAGCGAGATATTTCAGTTTAGACCAAAGCTGCAGACAAAACTGTCAAACTGCCCAGAGCAGTTTGGGGGAAGTGACACATTTATTTGCTGTGTTATTTTGTCTGAGTCACCTCTACCTACAACACAGAGAAAACTCGAGTACAACCTGTCCCCAAAAATATCAGCACACTGTTTACAAGCAGCAGGGAACCTCAGGCTCAGTCTTTACACATCAGTCATGCAGGTTTGAGTAAAAGCATGCTGCATTATTAACGACATGCAGCTCAGGGAGGATCTGGAGGCCGAGCCTTAGGGATGACACCCATCATAGAGCAGCACATCTCTCTCCAGACTGAAGTACTTGAGTCCAGACAGGCTTGAGCAGAGGACAAATGTGTGTTTGAGGGGTTGTTTTACATTGACCTTCACTTTCTTTAACCTTTATTTATCATCTAATCTCCCAGCTAATTTTCCTACATTACTGATTTTTCTCACTGTGCAGTTTTACGCGGCTTTGTCAGACAACCCTCTTGAGGCTATTTTAGAACTCATTAGTTTAATTGGCAATAAACTGCAATTATTTTGCAGCTGCAAAGTGCATTTCTAAGCAATGACAAACAGAGTTGGACTCACGAGTGAAAAGAACGCCAACTTCTGTAGATTTCTCCCCCTCTGCTCGGCAAGGCTGTGTGGAGAGATAATAATTACTGCTGAGGGGGGGAGAGCAAGTTCACCTTAAAGGTTCCTCCCTCACCAGAGGAGTCAATTTCTTCATCCCTGCTTTAACAATAACACATTTGTGGGCTTGTCTGTGGATTTCCATGACTCAATAAAAAATAGATGAATAAATAATAAGTTCAATTGAAGGCACTCAGTCAACATTCATGCTCCAGCTTCTTCTCCCTTTACACAGAAACCTCCCTATTCCCTGCTCACATGCATTATTCATACATTTAAGGATCCGGGTTTGTGGTTATTCCTGACTGATGAGGGGGGACTTGTACACACAAATAACCTAACGTTAGGGCACATTGAAAACACTCTATTTTTCTTCACGTATTCATGTTTTCACACTTAATTTTATCATTACACCCACGTAAAAATTGACAGTCATGAGGAGCATTAAATAAAATATTCAGTATAGTAACTGGTAGCATCTAGTGCAATAACAGTATAGATAGTCACAGATTCTAAACAGTGGTTGACGAAGCTATGGCTGGAGACTATTCCTGGGACTTTGGTGAGGCCAACCCAAGCTGCCAATAAAAAGTAGGAAGAAAGCGTACTGCATCCTTTTTGTCCTGGAGTTTTTACATATTACAAGGAAATGTATTTTTATTTAACCAAGTAAGGCTCTGCAACCTTTTCGACTAGAGGTTAAAAACCCAATGAATCTGTAACTTAGACCCCACTGAGTCCTGGTTTTATGGTGCATCCCATTCATAGTTGCAACTCTCATCAAACTCAACATGAACTTCCAAGTGGCTGCCATCATTCAAAAACTGCTACTTTTACATTATAGCACTTCTGTTGTATTTGTTTCACAGACACATAATACTGTTTCATTTTTAACCATAGACATCTTGCTATGCTGTTTGTTTGTGCAGAATACCATATAGCGTGTTGTCATCATCTGGAATTGATAACTGCATATCCTCCAGTCAGGACGTTTTTGAGAGGGGTAGTGACACTACCCCTCTCAAATTCCGATGCAGAGCAGCTCACTGTGCTGGCATCCAATGGGTAACTGGGTTACTGGGCAGGTGGCAGCTGGTGGGGCAACTGACCCAAAAACCAAACCAACTTACCAAACCAAACTTTGCACACTGAAAATTAAAATGTCTTTTATGAAAATACTGGTGACACCATTGTTATAAATGAGGCAGTATTTCAATTTAATACTTTGCCTAAATCTCTGATGAGACATTGTCATCATTTAGCGTCGTGATATAATGCATTTCTTACATATAGCACCTTTTTAGTGTTGTGTCATTTTCCAACAAATCGTTCGGGTGAAGGAACTGAACTGAATTACTTACTGAAACGATTTGTTCATTCCACAGCTCAGTTGAGCTGAGCTCTGTTGCGACTCGAGTGAGGCAGTGGTCAGTGGGCAGGGCTAGCAGAGGCTGCTGTAAACAAACGTGAGTCGTTCCCTGAACAACTCACTCACTAAATCAGCGTACAATATGTGTATTAGGACATTAAAGGAAAGGTCCGGCGTTTTGAGACATTCTAGGTCTATTTCCTGATGATAACGAACACATTCTTTGTGTCGGTATCACTACAGCACGTCACTTTTAAGAAATTTTGTGTTTTGCGTTTCGTCTCAAACAGCTACAACGGCATTGAATGGGGCATAGGATTGCGTCGAGACAAATCACTATTTTTAAAAGACTCAAAACATTTCACTTGTGTAGTAATGAGGAGAGGGTTCCTACAGACAAACCAGTGTCCAGAACTTTGCAAATGTACCGACAGATTCTATAGAAGACGATACGAAGCCGGTACTTTAGCTGAAGTCGTCTTCATGTGACGCCATCTTCAAAGTCCATAACAGTGAATTGCTGGTTATTTTGATACTATTCTCAATGAATGCACAAAAAATGCACACAATACTGTATCAAACCGAACTGTTCCACTTGGTGGAAACATGACTTATGTCAACTGCTGTGTAGTTAAAAAGGCAGGAAACCCCTGCTTTAAATAACAACACTGTTTCATTGTACTAAAAGAAAACCAGAAAAAACCCTCACTGAAAAACCAAGGTGGACAGGGACAAACATATTAGTGGAAAATGTGGACTAATGAGAACATCAAAACTCATTTGAGGCCAGTTAATGATCATCTACCCAACTGTATAAAGGGGAGCAGAGAGGGACGGGGCCCAGTTCAGGACTGGTGTGTCAAAGGTTGTGCAATTAACCTCTGTGAATAAGAGTTTACTACAGAGAGATGAATCGGCTTTTGGTTTGTGTGTGTGTGTCCGTGTGTTTATATTTTTCTCTGCAAATGTTTTTCTTTCTATTCGTGCATGTATACATGTGTGCCTGTGCGTGTGTGAGTGTCTCTCTCAGGCAATGAGACCTTGGACACAAGAGTAATTGATTCAGAGAATCTTCAAATCAATTCTCGGACAGCTGGGGCCAAAGAGATTAGAAGTGAAGCGCAGGCAGCCCAGAGTGCAGTCAGACAGGCCCCAGAGCAAACAGTAATCTCAGGATTATAGACCTGGGGGAGATGTACCTGTTTTCTCTCATTTCACCTCCCTCTTTTTCTCCGAGCACTGACAGTCTATACAGTATATTCACTTCTAACCAATTTCACCCCAAAATACTGCACTCCTTTATTCCATCTGTAGAGCCTCACAATGAAAAATGAATAAAAGCAGCTGGCTGCCATTGAAATAAGATTATCTTCTGAGTGCATGAAGGTGCTGCAGTAGTTGTGGATACAGACTGACAGATTTATGCCAGTGGGTGACATTTGACCTTTTTGTATTTCCTGCATTTTCTTTAAATAATGCTCGCAGTAGTAGCCAAGTCAGACTCGAGTGAAGATTATCTGGCTGTGTGGCTCAAAGGAACCACTTAAACAAATGAAGTAAATAAAGTAATGTGTTCAAAGGTTATTTGTATAATTGTTTTGCTCGATCCAAGCGCAGACGAATGATGCAGACCTTTGTCCCGTGGCTGGAATATATCTCATTGCCCTTTCCAATTGATTGGATTAAATCACAAGAGTAAATCTGTCAGCTTAATGGTGGAAAAATTGGCCTTAGAAGGAGGTAAGGAGGAGTAATTTTAAAAAGAGCTCCAGAACAGACAGCACCACAGGGTGCAGTTGACACAGAATAAACCCCTCATGACTTCTGCCTTTTTTTTTTGATTTGCCTTCTGTGTGCTGTTTTTAACTCTGCTACTGAGCAGCTGTGAAAAATACTGGATATAAACCCCTAATTAAACAAACCTCTGCAAAGTCCACTGGATGAAACTTTGCATTCAGCAAATATGCCTTAATTCAAGAGCACGAGAAAAGACAAATTCATTATTGTAGTTCTTCAAGTTGTTGGTATTTTGATCAACATAGCAGAACATAAAGCACTTCCCTGCTCATATCACTTACTCAAGATACTCTCCAGGAAGTCTTGCTTCCCATTTATATTCTAGGAAACCCACACTCTGTGAGAAATTCAAAAGTTTACATATTAAATTTTACTTTCATGTCTTGCAAAATGAGAAGCGCTAAACACACACATACACACACCTTGACAATGACTCACAGTGTATTTTCGCTCATGACATTTTTAATAGGCTGTTGCACAACTGTTTACTTCCACAAAATGGTGGCGGCTCTGCAATAAAGAGATAACACGTTTGCAGAGAATAACAACAGAATGCATAGCGATACAATTGGAGCAGACACAAGCAAACGAGCAGTTACCATGATGCCGTAGAGTCTTGTGGGACAAATGAGTCACTCGCGGCTGATTTATCAGTCTGTTCATCAAACTACCTCATGTTCCATTTGGCACAGCAACACCGACAACAGCTCTGATTCTGACTCAATGGAAAATAAGTAATAAGTCTATAAGAGGGGCTTTGGGAACTCAGCTCAAATTTATGATGAAGCCCGAGCTGAAGGGATTGTTGTCATTTACTGACATAAGTTGACAGAAGATAAATATTAACAATACTTGAACAAACATTTATATAATTAACCCCACCAAGGTGGTTATGTTTTTTTGCCATGTTTGTCTGCCTGTTCGTTAGTTAGTTAGTCAAAAATTAAAGAATACATTTTGGGGATGTTTGTTGTTTCATAAAGAAGTAATTTATATTGAATAAATGACATGTGATCCACTTCACAAGTATTTTTAAAGACAGTCCTTACCTTGCAAGATAGTAGACTTTTCAACATTTTGTTGACTCTGCTAAAAAGTAGGGATGAGCTGATACAACACTCAATAAAGATATCAGACCCATTCTGGTCAAACATAAAGTCTGATTTGATCCAAAACTACAAAAATTTCACATACATGCTATATGAGGCAATACATGCAAATGTGCACCTATAGGAGCATAGTGTTTCTCACAAATGTACTGTAAATGCTTGTAAACAGCTTGGTAGTTTAAAATATGTAAAAATGAATGTATAGAGCTGAATTTGGCACAGGTGGATACTGAAAGTTATTATCGTTATTAATATCAATATAGGGCAAAAAATGAAAAGTCATATTAAGCCACTTCTATTAAAATAAGTTTGTTTTTTTTTTTTTTTTCAGAAATATCATGTAATTGTCCATCGTATAAGTAAATGTAACTGTGTAGTTTGGTTAGTGGGAAACTCAGTGGGAAACTGAGTAGCCTTGGTGGAGGGTTGTCCTTTCTGTTGGCTGCCTCTAGTTTAACAAATGCAAGTTTTGTGTAGCAATATTCTCATGTAAGAATTTGCTCTTTTTATATAATTAGAAATTTAACCTCATTGCTTTGACCACTGGCTGGGCAAAACTGTGACTGAAAGTTACCCAATTGGGCTCAGTTAGTTAAAAAATAAACAAAAAAACAAAACAAAACAGTAAAATCATAATGTCTTTGAGAAAACTGTGATCAGACCTGGAGGTCTTCTCTTAACAAAAAGTTCTGTGAGTAGCTCAGTCTGAAAATGTTCTGTCTGATGAGATTAGGCAACACAAAAGCTGAAAGGATGGATATCACAGTCAGCATATTCCTGCTGGAGGGATTTCAAATGAAGCCGTGTAACAGGATGAGACTTGTGTCAGCTGTGTGGTCACATCGATGAGAGCGATGTCCCCGGCAAAAGCTCCGTCAAGGTCTTGACAGGCTCTTAAGGTGATTACTGGCTTATTAGAATTACACTAATCACAAGATGATTCCTGATATGGAAGTGATTGTTGCCCTGCACTCTATGATCTCAGCACAAGCAACTGTCCTGGTCGGTGAGTCAGATGAGACTAGGCAGATGAGAAGAACTCTGACTGTGTTGAATTTAACTCACATCAAAGCACCATATTAAAGCCTGGCTAACAGCCCAACATCAGGGCTAATTCAAATATTGATCTTGTTAATTTATCCAACTATCTTTACAAGAATGTGGCAGGTAAGAGTTGCAGAGTTCTAACATTTTACTTAAACTATGACTGAATGGGTGAACACACAATCACAGCGAGTTTATCATTAACATGATTGTGCTTAACTTTTATTGATAACTGAAAGCTGTTGCCAAACGAGATGACACAATGTTCAAAACCCTCTCAGCTCCTCGGGACTCTTTCGCTGTTTCTCAGTCGAGCTTTTGGATTACACGTTAGCCTGGTGACATTCCCAAGCAAAGAACAGGATTCTAATAAAACAACGAGGCTCTTGCTTAAAAGAAGCTGTAAAGTCAGGTGCGCTTCCACCGCCTCGCCTGATCAGTTGTGACGTCAATCCGACACAGCGAGAGTCATTTGGAGCTGATGCTTTATCTGCATTGTGTGAGCTCATTTGGCAACGACTTCAATGAAACTGATGTTTAAAAGTTAAGGGTTACAAAGTTACTACAGCTTTAGTTTATCCAACAGCTGCCAACAACCCATTTAATTACTTCATGCTCTATCTCAGAATCTGCCATTTTATGATAATCTTTAAAAGCACTTTAGAAATATTATTATAATTATTATTTCACAAAGAACATCTGGTGAGTCTCTTTGTGTTGATAAGGCCAGAGGATTGGCAGAATAACTGAGATTTTGGTACAAAAGAGTAACCTGACATCCCTGAGCCACATATGGAGGCATGTGTCTCAGCTTTTCATTTTCCCATGTTAACAGAGAGCAGCCGCAGCACTGCTGCTCTACATAATAGGGTCTGACCTATGGTAACCACATGCCCCATGTGGCTCACAGCAATATAGACAGTGAAAATTTAATTTGTCCTCAGATTCAATGCCTAACCCTAACCCACATGTATCGTAGCCAGCTATTTGCTCTACCAAATAATGCTAAATAATTTTTGAGTTTTTGAGTTTGACACGTGGAGTAGACGAACATTTCATTTACACGGGAGGGGGTAATTATAGCTTTTCCTTTAACATTATAATAACATTTTCTTCAGGAAAAACCACAGGTTGGTACAACACTTCAATATGTCATCTAAAAATCCAAACATATTTACATGCCATATGCACAAGATAATATGTGAAATCCCAGTGAGCTGCACAAACCTCTGCTATATTGTGTAGGTATACCAGATGATGCAGGTGAAGTAGTCGAATCTTACTGGGATATTTGCATTCATTTTTTCAATAGATCACACAGAAGACACGGGAAAGAAGGCTACTGTATATAGGCTTGGGAATGGATGCTGGCTATAGTGCTCCACTGTATGTGTGCAGAGCTCCAAAAAGCAAAACAAAAACAGGGGGAAAGGGAGGGACTGGATCAGGATGACAAATTATAAGAACTCCTTGTGAAGCTTTCCACTGAAAGCCTGCAGGTGTGACAGAGCAGTACAATATTTTATTCTTGTCAGAATCTTTACCAGATGCATGACATGTAAATTGAACTGGCAACAGAAACACAGCCGGTGGGCAATGAATGAAACTGTTACCCTCAAATATCTAAACTGATTTTAAATGAGCGTGCTGTTGTGGGTTGCTGGAGGAGCTCTATTACTCTTCACTTGTCTAACATTGCCAGTGGCAGTCAAAAAAATCAATAGGTCCAAAATAAGACTGCTGTTCCTCCAAATCCTCTATGATTACTCCCGCGTCACCAATAACTACTGCAAACACTGTCCTTAGCCATACTTCCCCAGATAATCTGATGGTCAGTCCAGAGTGACTCAAAACTGAACAGGCACTGACCGTGTTGAGTGAGTCCACTGTTGTTATCAACAATAAATTACATATTTTCTCTTTCATGTACTTGATAACACCCTGTAACACAATAAGAATCACAGTACTGTAGAAGGAATCGCGCCACTGATTGCTGCAGAGTGCTGTCTGTCCGATATTCACCTGGAGCAGAGCAACGATTTGGCTGGAGCTGTTTAGTCACGACACAGTGTGCAGGATTTAGGTGTGGCTTTCTATCATATACATGCCAGTTGGCAAAATCTCCATCTAAACCATATGGAAATAAAACATCCCTGAGATGTTTCCATGATCCATTACTGAAGTGTGGTTGTATGAAGTTGACACATTATCATCAGGGACATTACCAAGCATCGTGCCATTCAAATGAGAATGTGCAACCTAGACACTTGTTCTCAGTGATAACATGGCTGCCTGCCATGGTCCCTACATAGGGACAAAAACAATAAGAAATTTTAGCCCCCTAAACAGAATGGTGACCATATGAATGTTGCTTAAATCTATGGTATCTTATGAATATGGTAGCTACTTTTTTTCAGACAGAAAAACTGCTGGTCAACAACTGTGTTGTTTGGTAAGTTTTGGTCACTCGGATAACTCTCAACGAATGACATCTAACACATCTGAACAAAATGATGGAGGCAGCAGTGGATTAACAACTCCTCTGTGCCATGGAATGAGTGCAATTCGAAGATACAGTTTCACTTAAAGGCCATTTCACTTAAAGGCCGTCTATAACAGCAAAAAGATATCATAGATATAGGCAGGTGTAAATTTTACTAGGTGAGCAAAAAACAGTTTTTCACCCAGTTGTGTTAAAAGGGAGAGCAGGTATCCAGGTCATAGGCTGGTTAGATGGTAGTACACACACAGTGACATGCTCAGTGAAGTCACTGTTAATAATGTCTCAATAATCCAACTATTCCTCAAGAAAACCCAACTTTGCCTTTAAATACAGTATTGAATCTATGACACCCAGGCTCACATACAATGTAATGTATCAAAATATGCAGTACTGACAGCTCTTGGAATTTACCTGCTTCCTAACTTGCTTTTAATCTTCCATGTGTAACATCAACATTTTGTAACGCATCCTCTTAAACATTGTTGAATAAAGCAACCACACTTTTATTCAATCCATGTGGTTGAATATACTCTTACTCACACACTCCACATGAGGGTCACTGGTGCCTAATCCCAGATGACATGGACAGGTCGCCAGTCCATCGCAGATGAGACACACACAGAGACAGACAACCATTCACTCTCACATTCACATCTACGGGCAATGTTGAGGAGTGCTAACCACCCATGTGGCCCTGGTTTAATACAGTGAAAACAGTAAAAGTAATAAAGAATTTTCGGGTCACAAAAAGGTGAGCTATGCCTATTACTCAAAAATCTGTTTATCGTTCTATTGGTTTACTTCCTGAATGACTGCAGAAAATGGAAGCAACTGGGTACATCTTTTACAAACAGGCCCTTGCCCTCTTAATACATTGGTCTAACAACAAAACCTTGTGTTTGCATTCATGTTCAATTAGTGTAACTTCATTGAAAATATCTGTTTGAAGTTATATGATTCATAGTTGTACAGTTACCCACAGCTACAGAAAACAAAAACAAAACAAAACAAGGAGGGTCATTGATCAGTGGTAATTCAATTTTAGATGGATTTTACAACAAAGACATGAATGAAATTATAGCATATAGTAAAGCATTGTTTTCACTAATAGCGCAATATATAAATTGCTGTCTTTTGTTGAAATTCAGCTTTTAAAGTAAAAACCAACATATTAGAGTTTATGTGATCCTTCAGCATCCATGCTGCTCCCTATTTTTCCAATTAGGGAGCACATTAGCGTGATTAGCAAGCAGCCTGCAAATGTTGATTAATATGATTTGATACAGGGAGATAATTCTGCCAGATGCCTAATAATTAGTTTAAAAAAAAAAAAACAAACAAAAAAACAAACAAACAATGGACACTAATTATCACTGTTATTAATGCTTCTGGCATGAAATGTTCTCATTACCTGTTCCCATCTAATCTAACTCCAGGAAAGGCAGAGGAGGAAAAAGGGTGACAAACAGACTGAGAACAGTTATTTTAAATGGTAAAGAATCAACTTATCCCAGAGGGGTACATATTTTTTTAGTATGCAAGGAAATTTTTGTGACCAATAATATTTGTAATTTGTATAAGTTTACATGTCACCTGAAGGTTATATATATATATATATACAGTATATATGAGCCTTAGTCTCCATGTATTATTGTGCATTCACATTCCCCTCTGAGGTTCTAGTTTCTCAAACTGTGGAGTAAATTTTCTGAAAAAAGTGGAAAACAGAAGTGACATCACCCATTTGACCTGCAACCAGGGTCGTAGTTGACGATGGAATGAGAGTTTTATTCTTACTTGAATCAAAAGTCTTGCTTTTCAGATGCTGCCATATTTTTTTCCTATGTGGTATGTGAAAGTCACCAGTTCCTTGACATACTTGGAGTCCTCTCTTGGTAAAAGTTGACAGTCTCACCATTAGATATCACTAATCCTTACACACTGGACATTTAAAATCTATACATATGTATCATAAAGATTTTGTACTGTGTTAGACGCGTAGACATTTGACATTTAGAATCGTAACGGTTTATTAATGCCTGAGGGGAAATTGGGTGCATTGCATGTGATCCTTCATAATTAAAATACTACTATTAAAATGAGGAATAAAATTTTGAAAATATAATTTAAGCAACAGATAACATGTACACAATAATATAAAAATGGCAAGAAATATGTGCTTGGTAAGAAATATAGCCTTTTAAGTTTTCTGCCAATAAATATAACAAATAGAATGTAATGAAATGCATGTACAGAAAACATTTAAAAAATTTAATTATCCAGTCAAATGCATAGGGTTCATAAGAGCACAACTATTTAGAGGCAAAAGCTCTATTCCATTATGGTTCTGCATGTATGATGTCACAACTTATCAGCTAATACTTACATATTTCCTGACATTACAAGACAGGAGGTAACATGATGCTAATGAAGCAACCAGGTTGAAATATGACTGAAAACACAAAGAAGTGTACACATAAAATAAAAAGTTAAAATCTACTGCTCAAAAATCAGGTCATTCAGCATTTTGACAGCATAAATGCTTCCATGCTCCTATAGTCTCTGTATGTATACACAAGTGCTGTCTTAGTCAGGCCTGATAGTGTTCCCTGACAGAGCCTGTTTCCAGATGAAGGATCCAGTGCACAGATAACAGAGGCGGACCATCAACAATAAAAATTGCCAGAATGTATTCACGGCAGCTTAAGATGGCATTCACACGCCCACGCAGGAACTAATATTTGTGATAATTCCACCACCTCTTAAATGCATTATAAGATACATTTTTCAACATATTTCATACAATTACTATGTTGAACTCATCCTTCAGGAAAGTTCAGGAATTGACTCTCCTCGTGATGGTAACAGGCTTTTGTAATGCTTGCCGGTCCAGCATTCCATGGGAAAATCATAAAAAAGGGGGTTGGGACAGGATGGGGAGATTGATAGGCATTCTGCTCTGATCACTCAACCAACAGAAGCTCACTTTACCACTCTTGTGCTTTATGCACATTTGTGTTTATGAAATTGCAATCGATTGTTTCAATTACATGCGTGGTTGGGCCATAGCTTTGTCACGTCACAACTGATGTGCTACTCTGAATCAACCTTTGTGAAAATCATTCAAGTTGTAAGTGGTGTAAAAAACTTATTTCTCAACCAATTTGCTTATTTCTTCCCCTACAGCTCAGTGTCGTCCACCACTGCAAACAGCATCATCTGTAAATATGAAGCAACAAAACCCTTTGTGTTTCCGTCAAATCTCATCAATCTACACAAGCTATAATAATATCGGTAATAACGATAAGGATGGGATGATGCACATACAGTAACAGGTTGAAATTTTTTTCGAGAGACAACTCTTTCCCCATGACGCTACATCCACACTATTTCATTGTTGAAAAATGCATGAACCCTGTGCTGGATATGGCTACCAACCACACTACCCTGGCTTTTCCGAGGCTCTAATGTGGAGAACACACTTTGAACAGTGCTGGCTCTGTTTTCAGTTGAAAACATAGGGGCTGCATCTTAGTCTAGACAGGCAGACACAGACACCACTGAAAACAGGGATGCAGTTACCCACATTCACTTTGTGATCACCACTTTTTGGCGACAACTCAACTATTGGCTGTAAACAAAAAAGCTCTTTTAACACTTGGGCCTGGGTACTTAATGTGTTCCATGTAAATGGCTGAGGTTGCATTCATACTCAAGTCAGGATATGCTTATGTATGCATACTTTCATATTCTATTCCCAGGATTTGTTCACCAGGATTTCACATATGAACTCCACTGGGAATCTGTGGAATTTTCTCATATATCCATGGTTACCATCTTCTAACTCTGTCTTATTCAAAGAACCCACCTCTAACTGGACTGTTTTTGCTACAGGGAGCATGTGCGATTAGTGTGCATGGTCAAAAAAAATGTGAAGGCGCTCATGTTGGCCCACATGCACCATAATGGACATGGACATATGACGATATTTTTTTTATGTCACATGGACCGTAGCGAACCTCTGTGGACACACAGATGTGGAAAGTGTGACCCAGAACTCAGTTTCAGGTTCTCCTTGCTGGCAGTCTGACATAGCCTCGGTGAACCCTGCCATGTATGCCAGTGATTCGATTTTGCTCTGCAGATACGTCTGGCAAGGATGTCATTTTGGCCATCTATAGAATTTCCCAAAAGAAAGGGAACCAATCACAAACAGGTTTTTTCCCCCAGTGTGAAGCAACGTCTAGCAGCTTTGGTAAACATCCAACATGGCGGCCACTAAAAAGCAGCTGTCTTGCGGTTAGGCTGGTGTGTCCGTTTTAAGCGACTTGCTCCAGGCAAAGGTTGTTAGATTCCATTATTTGATAGCCATTGCTCCTAGAGAAGTACATTTGTTGACATGTTTTCCTCACATATATGTCGCCTAGATCATTGGTCTGATTGGTTGCAGGTCTGTCTAATTGGCACCGATGGATTCTGATCTACGCCAATGGTCACTCCTTTTGGAAGTGCGAGGTAATTGTACTCTTCCTGGCTCACATGTGCTTGAGATGCGGTGGGGCATTAGCCAGGCTATGTCTGATAACAAAATTCCCAGCTCTTACTTTTCATCAGAATGTTGAATCAGCTGTCTGTTGACAGCAGCTTGCACATTAATGCAGATGGAATCAGCGTTGAAATGCTCGTCTGGATGGAAATCATTTTTAAAAATGCCATTTTGAAATGAAAATGTATAAGTATGGACATAGTCTAAGGGATTCAGTGATTAGACACCTCACCTTGGATGTTACACAGTGGAGTCAAACCACTGTGTAACATGCAAGGAGTGTTTCTCGAGGAGAATATGACTTGTTCAAATGGAATGTTCATCAGCTGCATTGCTGCAGCTCCACTCACAATCAAATCTTGTAAGTTCATCAGTTATGTGCATTATGTTACATGATTGATAAAAAACCATTAACACCTCGGAAACAAACATAACATTGACTAATTTGCATATAAGTTGTTGCCAATTTACACTCACATGAGAACCTGTGTTTTTAGTGCTAGTTTAGTGGTTTTGTTTAGTGCAACAAGAGTACATTAAAATTATGGCTCAGAATGTGAGCAAAGCATTCCCTGGAATTGTGGTCATAACCGTTGGCTGCAGCAAACAATTTACATCCAGTAGCAAAGATTAGAATCACAGAAGGGATTAGTAATCTGTTTAAACAGTAGAGTGTCATGAAAAGTAAAGATACAGAGAAGTTGTAACCACGATCTATGTTGACAATTTATTTTCCTGTCCTTATTCATACCATTTCTGCTATTTGGAGATACTCCTGAAAGAAGTCTTTTTGAAAATGTTAGCATTGCATGACAAGGTTGTCTCTTGATGACATAAATAAAGAAGCCAGTATCTCTTGACATATGTTGGCGTTTTGTTGTTGCTTCCATTTATTATTGTATTAATATTTGCTTTGTGCATTTACTTTTTATTGATTAAGTTTTCCACCTCCTCAGGGAACAACAAAATAAAATAAAATAAAATTTATCAATATCTTTACACTTTACTGTACAGGCATTTCCCAGAGGGCTGCCAGTTAAATCCGTAGCTTTACACTTGTTGTTGTATAAGCGGCAAGCATGGAATAAAAGTGGCATTTACCAGAGTTCTAAGAGCACGCAGCTGTGGACCTGAATTTATGTACATAAAGGCGAAGACATAGCACGTCCATTTACCACTCCTATGCACTTTAAGTCTTGCTGTTGGTAGTTAGTGTTGTTGATCAATTTTCTGCTGGAAAAGACCTTGAATGAAGAACATACAGTATGTCCCTCACTGACTAATCTTGTTTCATTTTTTTGTACCCCGCCCTTCGCCCTATGTCATCTGGGATTAGGCACCAGCACCCCAGCGACCCTCATGTGGAGGAATGTAGAAGATGAGTGAGTCAGTGAGTCAGTGAGTCAGTGAGTGACTGGGTGAGTGGATTTTAACTATTTACTGGCTAGTAAATTCAAAGCCTTTCGTCTTTGACTTTGCAGTAGATGGATAATTGCTGTAACTTCTCCTCTGAGGCATACCCGTGGGGAGGACAGCAGTTGGAGGTCGACCATGCAGTACAGAGCAAACGGGCAAAGTTTTGCTTGAAGCTACATTTTACCTTCCTTGGCAGTGGAGGGAAGGGCCTTATACAGGTCTGACATCACTGACAGAGCAGGCACCATGGCTAATTAGACCTTTACAACCTCCCAGTGGAAAAACACTTAGGTCTGGTCTTTGAGTTAAAGCCCCGATATCATGAATGCTCCCTGGTGGAGACAGAGGTGGTTTACTGTAAAATCATTTTGCTTAACAGCTGGTTACTTGAATCTAAACCTTTTCCAGTCTCACAGAAGAGAATAATGTTGAAATATATATCACAATATTATATAGTAATATACAACTGACAGTCACTGAAAAAGACTCTTCTTGGTTGCCTTAAGCAATAAGCTGGTTATTCTCGCATTGTTATTTCAAAGGATCCCTCACAGAGATGCAAAAAGAAATGAGCAGCACTGAGCTCCTTTACCCTCTGCGTTTGCAACAACTTTAATAAAATTTACGCTCTTGTCAGGTCACTCCCTCTTATTGACTATGCAAGTAAAAGAGGAGGCACTTCAATTCACTGTTTCCCACAGGGCCTTCAAGGCATGTCACCATAAAGAGTATGGGTTAATTAATTCCCACGAGAGTTGTACTGGTCCATAATGACAATCCTGCTATCTTCAGAGAGCTGTATGTGCCAGCAGAACGGGAAAAAGAACCACCGCATGAAGACTTTAGTCCTGCATCAACAGTAGCATCTGTGCAAGCAACATCCAACTTTCAAGATGAAACAAAATAAACCTAGTGCCATACTCATCATCTCGGTATTGATATTATTATTATTATTATTTTTTTAACCATAGTACCTTAGTCTTTGTGCTGTACTTTGTGGGAGGTGCCATTACTTAGATGAAAAACAAAGGAAGAGGCACTGAAATTTGTCATTTCTCTTCTTCTGTTAGATTTTTGATTTGACATATTTTATTTTATGATTATTTTATGATGCAGGAAGAACAGCTAAAAAAGCCCTACATATAAATCACGTGACATACCCCCATGTTCAACAACTCAAATAAAAGTGTGCAATACAATACAACACATAATAATAATATATATAAATTTAAATATATATATTTAGTTGTAACATTATTAAAAGTGGTAAATTATTAGACATTATTTCAGTTCCCTGTTAAGATTATGCCAAAGTCTCACACCACAGTGGGATATACAAAGGGTTTTCTTTGTTTCTGTGCAATTTATTTCTTTCTCTTAAATTATTAAAGTGATCTAGTATCAAATGGTGAACTGAAAGTTCTGACGGTCATGAGCCATGTCGTGTGGAAAGACAACAATGTATTAGTGCAGGCAAAACATGCTGCATGTAAACGACCCATCACTCGCTACATTAAAGCTCCTGTGGGCAACTACTGTAGCAAAAACCCTGCTGGCATCACCCTGTCATACACTAAAGGTATTTTTCTGAATTATGATCTCGGTAGTTAAATTTAAAGCTCAAAAAGAAGCAGCTGGGAGTAAATCTAAGGTCATAGTGCCAGTCTTAGATTCAGACCTCAGTATGTAAGTCTCATATCATTTTACAGACATTACTAGTTCTCTCAAGAGTTCTCCAGCAAAAGCAGAAAGAAAATCTTAAATGCAGCCTTTGTCATCTGTGATGTGAGCAAAGTTAGCTCACTATAATTACTTTAAAAGAACATTTTAATTTATAACGTTCATCACACCACCTGGATTTTCTTTTACGCTTCGCTTTGAACTCACAAATATGAGATACGAGAAGAGAGAGATATGAGATATGAGAAAATGACGACTTAATATCTAATAATTATGAGATATTAAGTCAATTTTATGATAGTATCTCATAATTGTGAGATGGTGTGTCATAATCATTAGCTACAATATTACTCATAATCACAACTTAACATAGCGCAGTTGTGAGATACTAAGTCATAATTTTGAGATATCATCTCATTATTACGACTCAATATCTGATAATTATGAGATACTATCTTAAAATTATGACTTGGAGTGCCTTTTTTCCCAGGTGGCACATACAGGCTTTCTACAATATTGTACCAACCTTATTTTTATCTACTTTTTCCTGATTAATTTTTCTTATCTTATATGAGGTGGTTGAAACATAAAGGGGATGCAGTGTTTGTTGTCAGGGCCTGAAGGCTCTGCAACAATCTGCCTGAGAAAAACAGGTCAGCTGACTCAGTCACTTCCTTCATGTCTCTTCTTTCTTTTACTTTTTTACTTGAATTTATTTATTTATTTATTTTTAACCACTATGGTGGTTTTATATTTATTATTGAACTGGTTGTCACTGTCATTTGAATCTGGTTATTTGGATGACTTAAGGCAGATTTTTTTAATCTGAAAAACAATATTTATTATTATTTTCTCCTTCAGTGGGCTTTTTTTTCCATATTATCTTACATTACTGAAGACATGAATCCCTCCTGGCAAGTAATTATGCCATCACCCCGGCAACAGCTATAGCCCGAGACCGTGCATCTTCAGATTATCCGCTCGTCTGCTGTCCATCCCATTGTCATGAACACGATATCTTGGGAACACCTTGAGGGAATTTATTCAGATTTAGCACAGTTGAACTCAGCGATGAA
This sequence comes from Brachirus orientalis, assembly GCA_016785285.1. Classification (NCBI taxonomy): domain Eukaryota; kingdom Metazoa; phylum Chordata; class Actinopteri; order Pleuronectiformes; family Soleidae; genus Brachirus; species Brachirus orientalis. The sequence goes on along the minus strand of JAFBJR010000425.1, from coordinate 18,599,154 downwards.
TTGATTTGAATTTTTACGGTCAAATGTCAAAGATCAAGGTCAATGTGATCACGGTTTTTGTGCGAATCACAATGACATTTCACGAAAACACGACATTTCACAAAGAAAATTAACATGTCACAAACACATTTCACAAAACACAGCACTTCACCGAACAAATTAACATTTCACAAAACACAACATTTCACAAAACAAATTAACATTTCACGAAACCCTGCAACATTTGTGTTTTCTGAATTATCATGTGACGTTTCTCTGCTGCTGCTGCTTAGAGCAGACATCGCACAACATAATTATGATGTTAATAGAAATAACAGATAGGGGTAGAATGGTGGATGTCGGAAAAGGCACTCCAGATTGCAGTGCCCATTTTAAATGCTAATGGCTGCAGTTTTACAGATAGTCCTTTTAACTGTAATAAAGCATTTGCTCTGTCATATTTCATTATCAATCCAAGAATAAAACCAAGTAAAAAGTTCCAAAATACAACCCTGTAAGTTCTGCTGGAGCTTATTTCCTGTAGATTATTTAGCAAAAAAAAGATCAGATTAAACTGTAGATGATTATAACAGTGGATTTTCCTCTGTTATAATGGGTCTTTTCCTTTATACAGTTCTAGCACTACTCGGCTCAACTCGACTCTTTTTTTTGCTTTTCCATTAGGAGTAGTGCTGGTGTTTTTGGTACCTGCTCTGGCAAGGTTCCATGCATGCTGAGCCAATATTAAAATAGGACATAAATAGACTGTCAGTCGCTGAATTGAGGAGGCACTATGAAGTAATGGAAAACAACGTGTCTGATCTATAAATAACATACAGATGTTTAAATTGTGGGGTGCATGGAGTTGGAAGTTTAAGGCCCTGTAAGTTTGAGGCCCTGCTTGAATTCACACAATCAAACAAAGAAGAAAGCGAGGATGAAAAAAGTATAGCAGAAAAATGTTACATGTCTTCTCTCAGCTCAATCCATTTGTAATCCACAAAGATTAATCTCACCTCACTGAACGCTCAGTTGGGAGCCACTGACCTAGACTGAAGCCAAGCAGACCGTCAGGCGTTAAATGTTAATTACTGCACAAGAGTTTCTGAATGAATGATAGGTCAAAGTTCTGCACATTAGCCTATGCTTTTATGAATTCACTTCCAAAATAATATATAAAGCAGTAACATTTTCAACAGCCACTTAAAAAAAATTGCTTTAACTACATAATAGATTTAGAATTATGTTCCAGGCGTCCATTAAACAGAATTATTATTATTACCAAGCTGATGGGTTAAAAAATGGTTTTGATGTTTTCTGGTCAATGCAGATTAGATAAAATCACTTGTGATGACCCACCCAGCAGATAGCAGCTGAGTGGGACTGACTCCTGTAACTCAATATATGCAAATGTCAGCCAGGCAAGGTTCACATGTACTGATTATCCAAAATCTTTGATTAAACAAGCACGGAGCAGTGTACATTGATTGAGAGAGCAGGTTTCTAAACGATCTCTGTCTCATTACAGTTTCTTTCTCCCCTTGAACATAACTTCGCTAAGTGGGCTGGTCATTTTTCCAATGTGTTTTATGTATGCAGTCAAAGTCAATCAGTCATTATCCTATATTATAATGTGTGATGAATATTTTATGTCTTCAAATATTTCAAACACACAAAATAATTACCTGCACTATTTCTTTTTGTTTTGTGATTGTTTTCATTTGCTCCTGAATTTATTCTTCGCTAAACTGTTGTCCTTCTTGTCTGCTTTGAGGTTGTTTTTGTTCAAAATTTGCACTGTTTATTTTATATATCTTGTATTGTCTTGCTGCCCATTTGTAAGTGTATTGGACTAACCAGTGATGAAAAACATAAACATGGTAATGAAGATGTGGTTACTGCAAGATTTTGTGTGTGTGTGTGTGTGTGTGTGTTCTTGTTCTTGCTGCAGAGTGAGGACCAAAAATCATATAAACCCTACAAAGTGAGGACATTATGGCTGGTCCTTACTTTTTTCACCCCTAAAAGTGCTTTTTCAGGGTTAAGACTTGGTTTTAGGGTTAGGGTTAGAATTGGGTTTAGGTTATGGTTAGGGTTAGGGTTAGGCATCTAGTTCTGATGGTTAAGGTTAGGGTAAGGGTCTAAAGAATGTATTATGTCTATGAGGGTCCTCACTCTGATAGAAGCGCAAACGTATGTGTGTATAGCCTTTTTATACCAGTCTTAATTTGTAATGTATACATTTTGATGCTGACCTCTGGAGGGAAGAAACTGTAGCATGAAATGAAACTGATGCCTTATCTATACTCTAAGTTTAAATTCAACCTCACCCCAAATTATGCCAGGTTTTGGACTGCAGTGCTAACGCTGAAGCACCGAGCCACCGCCCATACAGCTGGGATACAGAAACAGATTTTATTCACTTAAGGACACTCCAAATGAAATCTATGCCTAGTTAAGTCTATAATATATTACGGCTATAGTTATAGCTTTATCTGTCCTTTAGATAGCATTTCTGACTGAAGTTTGTAAATATTGTTTCTCCCATACCAAAGTTCAAAGAGAAAAGTGAATCTGGTCTACAGTACTGCTGACTAGTTTAGTAAGTTTATTTCACTTCAGGGAAAATCCAAGCAAATGATTTCAAACAATGTCACCAAAAAAAAAAACAAAAAAACATTTGCACTGACTGGGGAAGGGAGCAGTGGATGAACAACTCCAGTTTGCTGTGATTTAAAATCAATAATTTTCTCTGTGGACTTGTGGTGGTGTGAGGATTGTTGCAAGGTGACACAACCTTCAGTTTCCATTCAGAGGAGGTTGTTTATATACTTTAACAGTAAGGTGACGTAGTAAAGATTTTCTTAAGATGTATTAAGACAATTAACAAAATGAAGATTTTATTAGAAGAGTTGCTAAAATCAGTTTTTACTTGTTTTCCCCAGTGCAGGGGCCGAGTTGAGGACATGTACAGCGCAGTCAGCACTAATAGTGTGAGCCTCCAGTCTTACCGTGGTTCCGTTCATTTATGTTATCATTTCTCTGGCTTTCGAATGTTCTTTCTTTAAATAAATAGTACTTTCCTGCTCCCTTTGCTTTTTTTCTGTTTGAGCTTCTCTACACATTATTCTTTATCATACACAACACAAGGCTGATTTCCTGATTTGATTCAGATCAACAAATATCATGGTGTGAGTTTCTCTCTCTCTCTCTCACTGTCACTTAAAAAAAAAAAAAAAATTCCTGAATGAGAGACGTGAGGTTGTTGTAGCACCAGAATGAATAAAATCTTCTGGGACTACAGTGGAGACATTAATGCAGCTGAGCACGTGCACTTTGTAACATAATTAAAAGCTGTCCACGGGAAGGAACTGCTGCAGGGTGCAATTACTCATAACTGCCAATGTGATAACATGAAAGTGTGCGGATCACTGTATTGTGCACAAATTCAGACACGTTTCATATTAGCAAGACACTTTCTTTCGCAGGTTGTCTGAATGTGTACGAGCTTCAAGCTGATTTCAGATGTCACAAACCTCAAAGTGCATCTCGCTAGACGCAAGCACAAACCAACACTGTGTTCAACCTTGTCTAATGTTTCTGATTTTTAAAGCAAAATGAGTGAATTTACCAACACACCTTATAATTACATAACATAAAAGTAAACATAATTTGACTGAGTCGCCAAGCTTGCTTGCCCTGTAAACACCTGTGCTTTTATGTTGCTGCTGATTTTTAATGGGGCATTGATTTGGCACAAGCAAAAATAAGGTGGAAATGCATTCTGAATCATTTATAATGTAGTTTGAAGCTTGTTTGGATTTGGTGCTGCATATAATTCTCATTGTTTTTGTTAGACAGGGTCATCAAGGTTAATTGAGTCTTATACTTCAAAAGTCTGGCATGGCGCAGCACGTGCAGCCTTTACTGTATATTCATTTTAATTAATATAAAAGGAGTAGGCAGTCGGCCTTGCCAAGTCTAATGATGGGCAAATGCTGTGTAAACAACAACAAAGGCTGATCCTGTTCAACTGCCGGCGTAATATTAGCCGACAGTGTCTAATCTTACTGTGGCTGTCACCACTGCTCCCTTTCCGTCACTGATAGATAGGCCACTCAAGTGAACTGAGTGGAGAGTGAAGATAACCTCCGAAACAAAGCCTTGTGGGTTTCTGCCGGACCATTTTCAAGGCCAGTCATCTTACTAGGACTTTTCATTCTGCCTCACTCTGAAGCAGTTACCACACCCTGCAGATAGTAAACACACACACTTTAAGGACAATTCACAGATGCCCATTCTTCACATGTTCTACACTACACAGCAATAATTAGCCATATGTTCACCACAGATTCTTCTTGTGCCAACATCCAAGATGGAGATATACTGTAAATCCAACTCTTAGGAGGCAAATCTGTAGCAAGGGAGAGCAGCATTAGTGCACATGCATTTTATTGAGCATATAGATAAAGATGACATTTTTGTCCCAATATATGTTACACTAATACCCCACTTTTGGTCTGTGATAGTTATAAAGATGAATGGATGAGTTGATGAATTGATTTGTTAATGCTGCATTCACTTTTACATCGGAAGTCAGACCTAAGAGCAAAGTCACCCCCCCGAATTCACCGCCTTCCAGTTGAACCAGTCAGAAACTCACACATATCTCAGGCTAGCCATTCTTACCTATTGTTAGCAATACCAGTTGATAATGACGCTCTATGTGGTATTTGGCGCACACCAACAGTGTAGCAACATTCATAATATAAAATAAATTCATAATATAAAATAAATATAAAATATAAAACATGTTTTATAAAATAAAATATAAAACATTCATAATAAAATAAAAACAGTATGTGAGTATGATAGAATTACTGTGAAACAATTACTACTGAGGTGCAATTAATGGTAAATGTAGCAGTATTGGAATTCAGGGTACACAAGGTTCTGCCAAGTGTCTGAGTTGGAAATCAGAGTTTGTGGGGTGTGACCTTGGAAAATCCGACTTCTGACTACAAATAACAGCATAACTGAAAAATAACAAAGTATTATTACTAGCTCATTTGGAGACCAACATATCTAAAGATTTTGGATATTGCACCCACTGCTTTCTGACAGTTCATAAAGAAAAGCATTGTTTCTTTCAAAGTTGATAGTAGCATTATATTCTTCAATTATATTGAGATATTGGGCTCTAAATTCTACTAGTTAATGTAACTATCATCTGATGTCAGATCAAAGGCAGTTGGCACGCATAATGGAATTTACGCGGAATGGAGAGCACAACTGAAACTGTGATGCAAACTAACAACTTCACATCTTTCTCAGCCAACCACAAACAGCCTCGGCAGCCTGTGTTAAACCCAGTCATGCCTTCTCTCCCTCTCTTTGCACCTTGCGTTGGTAAGAGGGACAGAGACGGGACAGAAGAGTACTTGCTCCCGGCTGTGCCCCCTGCACTGTCCTTTCTGCTGAGAGATCCAAAGACATGCTTCCATCATGGTACGGTTCAGTTTCGTACAGTATGGTACGGTTTGGAATAGTAAAGCCCTGGGTTGGGCTTGCATTTCGACTAAGAACAGTACTTTTACTTGGTAGACTGGGTGTGAGCTGTGCCTGGTGGCCATGTCAGCAATATACAGAGCATGACACCGGTGTGACAACAATGAACAACAATGGAGGACATCCAGCAGCTCATTTTTTTCTTGCTGGGTCTGTGGCTGTTTGTCTCACCAAGACATCATACCAAAAATGAAAAGTTGGGGATAATTATTTTTGTACTATTTCTAATGGAAACACATTAGAAATAGTACAAAACACACAAAAAAAATGCAAGATACTGTACCGAACCAAACCATTTCACTATATTCCTGTATAGTTCTGTTTTATGAGTGTTGTTTCACTGTAATGTTTTATTTTCAGGGATATCACTGATGTTTCTTGTGCATGTATAGTAAATGGTAGAAGAAAACACTTAAAAACACACCCCGTAAAAGCTGCCCAATATAACTAAATATTTAATGGTGAAATATATAATTGAATTTTCACATTCTAGAATAACCCAGCAAAGACAGAGCATTAGGTCAAAATTTTCATGAAATGTACATCATTAGATCAGACAGGTGCAACAAGAGTATTTTTTGTGAGTGAGATAGTAGGCACGTAAGGTCAGACAGTCTGACTGACACAATTGCAGGCTACATAAACCTTTGTGTAAAGAACAACATACCCATCAGTGCTGTACAGTGTTTCTCTAATAACATACCTTGGAATAATTCTGACATCAAGGCTGTGGTTAAGGAGAAAAGGAGGGCCTTACTCATAAAAACAAGCAGGAGCTAAAGGAAGTACAGAGGGAGGAGGAAAGACGGGTACAGCAAGAAGGTGGCAGATCTGCAGCAGAATGTCATCCAAGTCCGGAGAGGCCTGAAAACCACATCAGGCCACAAGAAGCTGGATTTCCAGGCTCTAGGAAATCAGAGGTGGAGTAAGGATCTAAAAAGGCTTCATCAGCCACCACACCTCCCCTGACCCAGCCCTAACCTACAGTTCTCAGCTCACTCCACCCCCCATCACCTCTCCCACCAGCTCAACTCCTATCATCACACACACACACCCCAGCTCCTATCCGTCCCCAACACCAACCCAGGTGATATGAGCTCACTAGGATCAGTTCGAAGGCTGCAGGTCCTGATAGCATTAGCTCCAGGCTCCTCAAATACTGCACAGCTGGTGCAGATTTGTGGGGATCATCTTCAACATGAGCCTGGAACTGGGATGAGTATCACAGCTGTGGAAGAACTCCTGTGTGGTACAGGTCTCAAAGAAACTGCACCGCAAGGATCTCAGCAGCTACAACCATATGGATGGTCTTTGTCATGTCCACTGCATGGACACTGCGAGACCAGTGATGGACCATAAGCACAGAACTCTTTCTCACCTAGAGAAGGAGAAGTATATTTATTTATTTTTTAATTATTATTTTTACAGTGCCTTCAACACCATATAGCCAGCACCTCTGAATGACACATTTGAGCAAACCTAAGTGGACAACCACCTTACATCCTGGATGTAAGGTATGTGAGGGCCTGAGATGTGCTTGACATGGCTGTCTGCAGTGTAGTGTCCCAAAAGAAACAGTTCTTGCTCTGTTCCTCTTTACCCTGTACACTGCAGATTTCTACAGCTCCCCCTCCTGTTACCTGCAAACCTCCTCTGACAACTGCAATATTCAGCCTCATCACGAATGAGGACAACAGAAAACTAATACAGGACATTCGGGACTGGTACCTGCGAAGCCATGTCCAGATCAACACAAGGCAAACTAAGGACCTGGTTGTGAATGTCCATAGGAACAGCCGCATTTAGTTGGTGACAATTTCTCAGTGAACTGGGTGTTCACCTGAACAATAAACGCAACTAAATTGACCATGCTGCTGCCCTGAACAGGGAGGGTCAGGTTAGACTTTATCAGCGGAGGAGAATAAGGTCTTTTGGAATACAAGGGATGCTCCTCAGAACCTTCTCTGACTCAGTGGTGGCACCAGCCATCATTTTTGCAGTGGCCTGCTGGGGCAGAAGCCTCTCAACAGCAGACAGGAAGAGGTTGGATAGACTGATAAGAAAGAAAGTCAGTCCTCAGATGCCCCCTTGATCTAGTGAAGGTGGTAGGAGGGAGACGAATGATGGCCACACTATTATCTCTGATGGACAACCTGTCCAACCCCCTGCAGGACACCATCATAACACTGTAGCTTTGTCAGTGACAGACTGAAACATTTAAAGGTCTGAAGTGAGTGGTATTGCAGGATGTTCCTCCCTGCAGCTGTAGAATAAGCACTGCTGTCAGTAGACAATGTCAAACTCAACCAATGTTGACCCAGTATTGTGCTTTACACCATTATTATTCATGTAAGTGCAAATATCTACAGTGTTTACACTGTAGATTAAGCTTATGCTGTATTTTGGTTGCTCACTATCAATACATACAGTTCTGATATCTATTATTACTAATTCATAGTTAATATTTTTCTATATTGTATATTCATTCACATTAAAATGCGCGTTTTTTATTTATGACCTTTACTTTTCACGGTCCTTGCTGCTTTAACATTGTAAATTTTCCATTTGTGGGACTAATAACAGACTGTCTTCTTATCTTTGGATTATTTTCTTTCTTTTTCAAAATATAATTATAAAATAAATGTATGCATAAATGACATGCAGAGAGTTATAGGTATAGTGCATAGTTGTGTATCATAAAAAGCAGTTAGATATGACAACAGTGAATTGAAGCCCCAATGACTCAGGAAAATATAAGAATGCCTTTGACTATGCAAATAGGCATATATTTTGACTGCTTAATGCTGTCAGGCAGTGTGCAGGTCAGGGCAGAGTCAAGTTTAATTACACAGTTTTGTGAGAAAATAATCTCCCCTTGATTGCTCTGTATAGATCCGACAAGACAAGTGTCTGAGTGTGATTTTAATTCAGCTCTTCTCAAAGGTCTCCTTACACATCAAGGACCAGCCACTTCAGATCTGAACTACTTTAGATTTTTCTTTTCCGAAGGTTTTGACATAAATCTCTTTGTAACCATAGCAATGACTCTGTTTTAATTTTTAGTAACTTAAATGTTCAGTTTGCAACTGATTATTGGCAGAAATTGAAACCTGTAACTGAAATTATCAAAAATCAACATTCATTTAACATTTCAGCCTGGAAATCCTGATGGTAAAACCACTTTGACCAATTCAGAGAGATAAACTCCACAATTCTAATACCTTTGATCCCCAGAGAGTTCATACCACAAGTGTCAATGCCACACATATAAATCTAAATACGATTATTATAAGGACATGATAATGGAAGGGAAAAGAGAATGAAAATAATTTAATTTCATGTTTATTTCAGCATATGTTTAATGTGTTACTTAAAACCATACCTGAATAAAATGCACTCAAACCCAAACAGAGCTAAATTTATGACTTGATTGGTATTTTTATTAATTTTATTAACTTTTAGTTATTGTTTACGTGTGCCTGGCTTTGCTTTGCTTTGTACTGTTTCACTCTACTTATCTCGTCTTCTTGTTACATCACATTAACTGTTTACATCCTGTGTGTATGTTTGGACTTATTCCTTTGTTTGTCCACTCCAGATCGATTAAAAAAAAGGCTAAATAAAAAAAATAACAAATAAATAAACACATTATTGCTTTAACCTAAGAATAAATGTAATGTATATAGGCACGTGATTTACAGAGGTGATCATCTTTTACCACCACATTTTGAAGATGAAGCTTACTACACAAATGCTCCACCCACATAAACCTAATGCATAAATCAATGTAGTAGAAGGGAAAACAAGTGTTTGCATACCTAATCTAATATGCAGTCACATAAAATATAAACATATTTACTTAATGGTCATGCTTCCCCTGACTGAAGTTGAAGATGGATGATAGGGTTGATAAGGATGATAACACTATTATTTCGATTGATAAATCAGGTTGGTCAGGAATCTATTATCACTCAGTGCCTTTTCTCATCTATAACCAGTGGCTGAATCCTTCTAGCAGTCATTTCCCATCTCACCGACTGTCTGGATGACTGATCAGGGTTGTGATTGTTTCCCCCCTCTCCCCAACGCGCCACAGGCGCATACGTCAGCAGCAGCACATATATCTTGAGATGTCTCTAAGTCCAAACTATAGAGCCCCAGTAAACGGTGCAATCAGCACCAGAATTGGGCCAATCCCTCATAACCTTGTCTGCACATAGCACCCTGCTTTGAATCATAACAGTCTGAGGCTCTAGCGAGTGTTCATTCTCTCAGCAAAGCAGCTCTGTTGTCACAGTACAGTTGAAGGGGAAAATTTACATTTAATTATCAGTGCCTGATAATATAAGCTTAAAAAATAGTCAAAAATAAAAGCATGGACAATGTAGTCCTGAGGTAATGAAGTTACTAAAGAGGAAAGATACTTGTAATCATGCAGTTACACATTAATAGAAGCTAACTTTATCACTGCTTACTTTCAAAAATTTCTAAAATAAAAGACCAGAGAATCATGTCATTTTTTTTCCCCTCAGCATGACATATTAATCATGTAAGAACTACCACCCTGCTTGTCATTGTGTTTACTCAGGTGCAGCTTGACAGAAAACCGAAGGCCTATAATGTATAAACAAACATTTTTGACATGAGTGAAGCCTTACCCCGGTATTTTTTATCTTTGGAGACAAATCTTAGCTCTTCTTTGCCCAACATTGCAATTTGTTACGTGTTGCAAAGCCTCTCTAATGAGAGCAAAATGAATGTTACAGTTTCACTAATGGCACAAATGAGAACAAAAGTACAAAAGGAGATGAAAGAAAAAATAGTGAAAAAAAAAATAAAATAGTGTTGGATGCATTTCTGTGTGTCAGCTCAGTGTGCAAGCTTTGGAGGGAATAAAATAATCAAAATGACAGCATTTATGAGATATCAATTTTGTCATTTCTTGATGTCCGAAAGCTGTAGCGTGTACTTTTAAATTAAAAAAAGTCAGACTGTCAAGACACTGAGGACAGAAGGCAGAAGCACAGCAGCTACATGACACCTGCAGACAGTAGGACTATGACTAAAAATGACAAGTAGGGTTCACAGAAAGTTTCAGGATTCTATTGCTAAAAATAAAACTGGGCATCTAGTAGGACTTATTTTAATCATTATTGCAATTTTGGATTCTCACAAACCTGATCATCTGATACTGAAAACAGGCGCTCCATTAATAGAATGCTAAGCAAGTCAAGCACTCCTTAAACCATTGCCTGACACAGGCTGCTGCTGTTCCTGTACCAGGCAGCTCCAGGTTTCCTAGATGCAGTAACACTGAGATGAAAGAAACTACCAGCTATGGTTTGAAGATGTGGTGAGGAAGTAACAACATAGCAGGATCATTGAACCAATTGCATTATGGACATTATAAAACAACACTGAATGGTTGCTGGTGCATTTAAATCAATACAGCAGTCTGCATCTTGATATATTTGGATCTTTTACTATTACTGACAACCGTTTCATGTTGTTTTTGTACCTCCCAAAGGAGGAAAAAAGCCTCATTGCAGAAGATCAATTAGATCTTGATATATTCAAATTAAATTTAAATTTTAATATTTAGTTTCCAAAATCATGATTCTCTGCCTTCAAACCTATTTTGGTTTGTACTCTTTTCTGTCAAAAGATCAATACAACTCATTCATACTCTGAGAAGTAGATCTTGTGGCCTTTTGATGAAACAATCATGTTTTTCTTTATAACAAAGATAAAGCTTTGTCAAAAAGTGAGTCCAAAAGAAAAAAAAAACAAAAAAAAACCAAAAACATTAAACTTGAAGATGAGTTGCTATTGACTTACTGTTGAAGAAAGAAGTTCAATCTTCACCATAATGTTGTCTGGTGACACAAGTTCTTTGTGTTTCTGTCCAGGAAAAAGAAGAAAAAATCAATGTTGAGCATATTTCTCCTTTTTTTTATTATTATTATTATTATTTTTTTTTATTTATTTATTTCTGAGTCTCAATCAAAGCACAGCAATTTTTTCAAACGATTATGAACAATCTTGGATTGCACAGCTTGGCCAGGCAATCATAAGTGTACGTGCAACGCACTGAAAGATACCGCGTGGAAATTGATTTCCCACTTTCTCCTTTTGCCCAAAAATAAACAAATGTCCAGTGATCAATCCCATCAACTAAGTACAGGCCTTGCCAATGACTCAAGCTGCACAATGGAGACGGGCCATTCTGGAGCCATTAGTTACAATGGAGATCAACTTGGAAGATGAGCCATCGATTGCTTGACAGTCATAAAGGTAACAGCAATCATTTCAGAAAGAAAAAAATATCTGCCTGTGCCTTTGTTTATGGGTGTGTTGTCTTTGTAATTTTTCTAAAGCTAGAGAGTGGACTGAATTATCACTAGTGTCCTAGTGTTACCTCTGTACCTCTTTGTACGGAGATATCAGAAATAAGGCTGGATATGGAACTTTAATACTTTGCAGTACAGGCCTCTGTATTTTTTTTCAATTGGGACAATTACCAAAGCTAAACCATTTTTTTTCTCAGCATCACTTTGATTTTTTAACCCATCTCAACTCCCTTAGACTACTTTAATGCACTCTTTACTGAGCTCATCCCGACGTCACTTGCTCGACTACAGTTGGTTCACAATGCCGCTGCTTAGCTCTAATCCGGTGTGAAAAAATGAGAGCACTTTTTTTTTCAATTTTAGCCACACTTAATTGGCTCCCATGTTTTGATTGATTTCATTTATTTGTTTTTAAATGTCTCCATGGTCTTGCCCCACAATATCTGTCCAACCTGCTTCAGCAGTATTCTCCCTTGCATTCTCTCAGGTCAGCAGATCAGTCATTGTTAGTCGTCCCTAAGACAAAGAGAGAGCTTTTTCAGTTGCTGCCCCGAGACTGTGAAATGAGTTTGCTTTGCACATCAGTCAGGCCAACTCACTTCCTGTAATTTAAAATTTTTTTATTTTTTTTTTTATTGTTTTACTCTCTTTTATTGTTTTTACTTTTGTATTTGTCCTCATGTCTGTGTACAACAACTGTGTTGTTTTAAAGTGCTTTATAAATAAAGTTGAATTGGATTGGAATACGGAAAGATGTGTTGCCATTTGATACCAACTTTTGATACCCAAAGGGTTAAATAAAGTTTGTATAGTCCCTTGTCAAGAACTCTACAGAGGACAGCAGACTGGAATGTTAGTAGGTAACATAAACATTTAGCAAACGTTAAAATTAGATGGGGGTACCATTCACCCTGCTCTAAGTTGATGTATAATCAAAATGATCGTATAAATGTATGATCAGTGGTAACTGATCAACCTATGTACAAACCAAATTCCAAAAACTGTTCAGATTGTGTAAAATGTAAAAAAAAAAAAACAGAATGCAATGATTTGCACATCTTATAAACTCATATTTAATTTCCAGTAGAGCATAAAAAAACATATCAGATGTTGAAACTGAGACATTTCATGAAAAATAATAGCTCATTTTTAATTTGATGGCAGCAACACATCTCAAAAAAGTTGGAACAGGGGCAACAAAAGGCTGGAAAAATAAATGACACAAATCAAAAACAAGAGTAGAAGCATTTGACAACTAATTAGGTTAATTGGCAAGAGGTCAGTAACATGGCTGGGTATAGAAGGAGCATTTCAGAGACGCAGAGCCTCTAAGATGTAAAGATCGGCAAAGGTTCGCCAATCCGCGACCAAATGCATTTAAACATTTTGGAACATTTCAGAAAAATGTTCCTCAATATAAAATTTCGAAAACTTTGAAGATCCCACCACATGCAGCGTATAATATCATCAAAAGACTCATAGAATCAGGATGAATCTCTGTGCATAAGGGACATGGCTAAAGGTCAAACTGGATGCTCGTGATCTTCAGAGCCTGAAGCGGAACTGCATTAAAACAGACATGATTCTTTACTGGAAATCATTGCATGGGCTCAGGAACACTTCCAGAAATCACTGCGTAATCCACAAATGCAAGTTATAGCTGTGTCATGCAAAGAAGAAGCCATATATGAACATGATCCAGAAGTGCTGCTGTCTTCTCTGGGCCAAAGCTCATTTCAAATGGTCTGAGGCAAAATGGAGAACTCTTCTCTGGGCAGATTAATCAGAATTTTAATTTTTTTCTGGAAAACATGGACACTGTGTCATGTGGACTAAAGAGGAGAGGGAGCATCCAGCTTGTTATCAGTGGACAGTTCAAAAGTCTGCATCTCTGATAGTATGAGGTTGCATTAGTTCCTATGGTGTGGACAGCTTACACGTCTGCAAAGGCACCATCAATGCTGAAACGTATATTGAGGTTTTAGAGCAACATGTGCTCCATCTAGACAACGTCTCTTTCAGGGAAGACCTTGCATATTTCAGCAAGACAATGCTAAAGCACATACTGCATCCATCACAACAGCATGGCTTCACAGGAGAAGAGTCCAGGTGTTGAACTGACCTGCCTGCAGTTCAGGCCTTTCACCAACAGAAAACATTTGGCAACAAAGACCCGGGACTGTTGAGCAGCTAGAATTCTGCATCAGACAAGAATGGGACAACATTCCTTTCCTAAAACTCCAGTAACTGGTCTCCTCACTTCCCAGACGTTTACAGACAGTTGTTAAAAGAAGAGGTGATGCTACACAATGGTAAATATCACCCTGCTCCAACTTTTCTGAGATGTGTTGCTGCCATCAAATTCAAAATGAGCTAATATTTTTTCATGAAATGTAAAAGTCTCAGTTTCAACATGTGATATGGGTTTATGAGATTTGCGGATCATTGCATTCAGTTTTTGTTTACATTTTACACAGCAGCCCAACTTTTTTGGAATGTAGGTTGTATGAACGTACATATAGTTTGCTATTTTAAAATGTGCTGAGGATTGACTACAGCTGAGTTATTTGCTTTATCTCCTCCCATTAGCCTCTTTCACCCATGATGTGAAGAGTACGTCAAATGATGCTGACATAAAGGGGGGCAGTCTCCCTATCAGATGGCACATATCTTAACACAGTGGACCAAATCCATGTGCAGCTCAACACCAAAATCTAATATCTTTACTGTGCAATAAACTACGTCCACAAAAAAAGTTAATCAAAATCTGTCATTTACTCTTTGAGTTATGCTGCCACACACAAACTGTTACAGAATACATTCAAATCATGAGTTCTTTTACTTTATGGCTTGCGATCCTGCATGAGGGGGAGCAGTGAATAACTATATGCAGTAGTTCTAGAATTTTCCAAATACTCTTTATGCTAGTTTAAAGCTACATAAATTGTTGAGCCCAATGAAACAAAGATAATACTGATCCATGTTCCAAATTTAACAATACCACACAATTTTGTGGATTAAAAAATACATAGTAGATGCAATTATGATAATACAATTATTGTACTATTATATCCTTATAATCCTCATGCTATTAACTTTAATAATAACAGTAAAAAATAACAATGCTCCCAGGGGCCCTTTCAGTGCTGGGTCCTTTGAATCATCCTGTTTTTCCTCTATTACGGCGCCCCTGAGACCAAAGAGCAAAAACTTTTGTTAAATGTTGTTGTTGCTAATGTTATTATTCTGCTTCTGTTTGGTTTTCATGAACAGGTGTGATATTTGTAAGCTAGGTATTAATTTGAAAACAGGCTCTCTCAAGCAAAACTATCAGACCTGACTGAGAGAGAGAGCCCTTGTGTGTATACAGGAGCAGCACAAGGGCAGGTGGGGACAAGATGGATTTATCCCATTTAAGTGCTGACTGACTAGGGTTTTTTTGAACAGTAGAATTCACTTCTAACACTTTTCATGGCTGCATCACTGTGTTTTCAGTTATAGTCCAACCTGTTTGCAGTTTCTAATCACTTCCCCTTTGAAATCTATGTCACTTCTATACTGAGAAACAGCTGTTTCATTAGCATTGTGTGAACTCATTCGACGATGCCTTGAAAGTAACAGATCATATTAACAGATCATATTGAAAATTACACTCATTATAGTTAGATATAGTCAAACTTGTTGCAGAATTGTATTTTTTAATGTTAATTTAGCTCGTGAGCTTGTGAAAGAAAAAGATCAGACACTGTCATCTGGTATTATAATATGTTAATTTTCTTTTTTTTGACATTTTTTATTTTTATTTTGTGAGAACATACAGTGTTTACATTTGGCCAATAAACCGGTATATCGCCGCTCACAGGAGGATTTTTTGTTTACAGAAATCAGATTAATTAAATCTGAGAACTGTGAACAAGCTGGGAAAGGTTGGTGTATGAAAGACTGAGTATAGAATTAGCTTCCAGGGAGTTTTGAGATAAAATATAGGCGATGCAAGCTAATTGCTATTCCCAATAACACGCTCAGTGGTAAAGTATAGAAACAGCATAACAGAGTCATCCATTCAGTACTTCTGTCTGTTCATGGTGAGTATATCTAACCCACTTGGCCCACTGTTTAATAAATGTGTTTTTCTGAAGGCGAAGGGAGAATGTAATCTTTTCCATAGGATAAATGTCATTTACTATATCTATCCACTCCTGTATTGTGGGTGGGTCAGGGAGCAACCAATGCCTTGTAAGTGATTTTTTACCAGTAGTTATCAAAATACCAAATAGATATCTATCATCTCATCCAAGCTGTAAATCTAGATTTCCTAAAAATAACGTGGAGAATCGCATAGGTAAATTAGTGTTTAATATGCCTCTTAATATTTTGTGAAGCTCTGTCCAGAAGGATTTAACCAGGAGACACTCCCAAAAGATTACTTTCTCGGTTTCCCACATTATCTCCAGCACATAGCTTCTCCTCCAGTAAAATATGCTTTTTGTTTTGGTGTAATAAAGAAACGGACCATACATTTCCATCCAAACTCCCGCCATACGTGAGAGCTGGTGCATTTCCACTGGGATTGACAAATGTCGAGCCAGTCCTCTTCAGATTTTTGCTTAACATATCCTGTACTGTGAGACTTTTTTGGACAATAGGCCTTTATAAATTCTGGAGATGACACCCTTATTCAGTTTACTTTGGTATGTGTCCATAAAGATTTTCAAAATATTGGGTCATTAAAGTCTGTTTCCCTTTTGATATATTCAAAATGATTACGTACCTGAAGGAATCTGAAAAAGTCAGTTCTTTCAAGATCACAATCATCTTTCAACTTTTCAAAGTTTTTTAATTGACCTTTTTCTGTGAGGGAGTAGTATGTTGTTATTCCTTTCAAAATCCATGATTTAAATCCCTTATCTATTGTGTTACGCTTAAATTCAGGATCATAGGCACACCATTGTATTATCTGTAATTTATTATTTAATATGTACTCATCTCTTTGTACACATGTTTAACTGCAATTTAATCCGAGGGTTCTGTACCTTATCTATAGTTTTTCTCAAATGTTTTTGTGGTATTACTGCTTGGATCGGGGGGTCAACCTGAGTAGAGAGTTCAATATCTTTCCATCTGGCTTGAAAGGATGGGTTACACAAATTAATCAGGGGTCTAGTCTGAGCTGCATTATAATATGTTAATTAATCATATTATAACATATAGCCATGCTAACGTGTAGGGGTGAGCTGATACACTACTCTGTACAATTCTTGGCCAGATAAAATTGTAAAACCTGACGCTATCCAAAATCTTACATATGAGTCATGTTGTGTGCTGTTTTTACTTTGTGAGAGAAAAGTATTTGTGGCAAAGTTGGAGAATTACGTCTTTAATAGCCTGAAATGGCTAAACTGAGTGTGATGATAACAGTTTAAAAGGTATTGGCAAACACTTCAGTTTGTGATATTGGTGTCAGACATGTAAAAGTGGAATCCTGCCATCCTTACTTATGGCACACTTTTCTTCAAAGTTGTTGCTTTTACTGTTTAGGTTGACAGAGATGTGCTTTTGAATGACTTGGGAACTGAATACTTCTTCCACCGCTGATTTACAGCCCAATGTACAACATAGGACACAGCAGCGCTGCTCTGGTCTCTTCTAATAACCCTCCTGGCTCCGCTCCCTTTGTGCCACCACTGCCAAAGTACATTTGTATACCATTTGTTTTTATGGCAGGAGACGCTGCAACATAATGTCTTCATGTCTTCTTACAATGACAGGGAGGAGCACGGAGACAAAACCTATAGCTACATGCAGATATACCCCCAGCTACTGTATGAAACACAAACAACTCAAATCCACTTTGCTCCAACAGCTGTTTAAAACATAAAGAATGAACCAAGATAGCACAGCACATCTAATGCTTTCCATTCCGTCAGCGTGTCACAGTAGGGAGACTCCCTCTCTGCTCCAGGGCCTGACCCTGCAGTTATCAGCCTGCTGGTGATTGAAAGCACAGGCCACCATCTCTCTATAGAGGGCACCCACAGACCCAGAACGTCTTGTTTCCTAGAGCTGTGTACATTTTGTATTTGAAAGAGCAGCAAGTCAATGAATCTCGATAATGCGAGAGCTGGGCCACATAACTCACGTTGATAGTCCTTACATTGTGCCAAGAGGCAATAAATCTACTGCGGGAGACATGAATATGCAGTGGCAGTCAGTCTGGCTTGTTCTTGCTTGCATGCCCCCTGATGCACAGTTTATTCCTCTCCCCTATTCCAAACAGAAAAATAAAACCAATGAGCCGCAGCAGTATCTCATCAACAGCCTTCTATTAGGCACCAAAAACGTAGCAGTGCATTTTTCAGATTATGCTTAATAACTCCATTTCATCAACGTGGAAGGAAAAGAACAACAACACAGTATTGCCATGAGGTTATTAGAACTTAGGATGGAAAATATTTACTATCTATCTATTATAACTTGGTCAAATCTATTCTAATCCAAGCTGTAGAAACAATTTAACATGGATAATGGTTGAAACTTAAAAACACAGTTTAAAATGTCATAAATTAACCTCATATGCTGCAGCTTTTATTTTCCCAAACTAAATTTTGTTAAAGGATTTATTTCAGCAAAATAAATAAATAATAAAAAAAACCCTAACTGAAATCCACAAACCCTGTCTACTGGATAACTGAGAGATAGTAAGCAGCTCTGACTGTGTGTGCATGTGTGTGTGTAACCTTCAGTTTGGGTTTGATGGCTGTCTGTGAGGCTTATGAAGAATGTGCAGCCCTGATAGTCACCAATCAGTTTCTTTCTTTATGTATTTATTCCCAACGTGCAGACAGAATGTCACAAATAACAGCGATAAGAAGCCTCTTTTGTCAATGGAACAGTTCTCAGCTGACACTTCTTTCCCTCATGCAAATAATTCATCCCATTCTCATTCACATCACGGGTACTGAACGCTGCCCAGGGATTTCCTTCCCTCTCTTTTTTTTAACCACTTGAACCAAAGACTTTTCTTGTCCGTGCAATAAATAATTTAATCGGCATAATAATGCACCGTTTCTTGAAAACAATCGCATAAATTACATGATATCAAATGTACAATATAATGCAACTGTAAATGGAATAGCTGGTGAAGTAGAGAAACAGTATTGTTTCCTTGTCACCTCCACAAACTAGTTCTTGGACATACAGTGTAGTTGACAACTGTGCGCAAGGACGCGTGTCTCTTGTGGCACCGTGGAAGGGAGCCTCGTCGTCAGACGCACGCGGATGCCCACTGCTGTCATCTGCTCTACCTTTCACTAAGCCTACGAACTACATGCCTTGTTATAAATAGACATTGTTTTCTTTTAAAAACAAACGTTCGGGGCGCCTCTTTTTAAGGTGCAACCGCGCGCATTCGCCGTGCGCAACTGACACCGGAGCGATATCGGCATTATTTCCCCACCGTCACCACTCTCCTCTCCTGCAAACTGGACCGATTCTATCGGAACGAGCATCTGCTCGCTCACTTTCAGCGACACGCGGCGCGTAACGCGTCCTCTCTGGGGTTTGGGTTTGTTGGGGAGAGACACGGAATCATTTCTACGCGACCCTAAAAGTTCCGCAGGCGCAGTTTTTCCTCCTCCTCTTCCTCTTTCTCCACAGCAGCGGTGCAGGAGCAGAAGCAGGAGCAGGACTGAGTCTGGCTCTGCTGCCGCCGCTGCTGCTGCTGTTGCCAACATACAGACAGCCTCGGCTGCTGTAGGAGGGGATACAGAGACTCCCGCGGGCTAATTGTTCGCAGGTGTATCAGTGATCAGCCTGCGAGGGACTTGGAGCTTCATTCTCATCGTGTACACTTGTGCGTAACATAAAAAAAGAACAGAAAGAAAGAAAAAAAAACCCCTGGAAGAATGTCTCTCCAAGTACAATGAGCGCACTATTGTCGCAGATGCCAAAACGCACATTTTCTCCGTCCACGTCAGGTTTTTAGGAGCAACTCAGAGTTTGGAATTTTGAAGGAAAAAAAAGTGGATCCCACGACTTCACCACCATGCGAAATACTTGGCCGTCTCCGCGGAGCAGTGCGATTTGGGAATACTGGATGTCGCTGCTTGTCTGTCTCTTGTGGATTCACTACTCTTATGGGATGCCGCATGTTATTCGAATAGGTGAGTTTTTGTGCAACGACACAAAACACACAAACATACACACATATACTGACACACGTCAGTAACCTTGGAATTGTCCCGGTTCACTTCAGTGCGTCTCTTCACCCGTGCGTCCTCAGCCGCTGCGCTTGGTTTTTTTTTTTTTTAAATAATTAATTATTTGTCTGTCTCTTGTGGATTCACTACTCTTATGGGATGCCGCATGTTATTCGAATAGGTGAGTTTTTGTGCAACGACACAAAACACACAAACATACACACATATATTGACACACGTCAGTAACCTTGGAATTGTCCCGGTTCACTTCAGTGCGTCTCTTCACCCGTGCGTCCTCAGCCGCTGCGCTTGGTTTTTTTTTTTAAAAAAAGAATTAATTATTTTTTTTTTATTTTTGGAGTAAATGAGAAATCCTCCCTTTCCTGCATGTTTTTGTCTGCATTTGCGTCTTTTGCATTCAACTGCAAAGCAACAGGAGAGCAGTCTGCATTGTATTACTCTTCAATTTAAGGCAAATCAAGCAAGGAGATCTGGTGGGTTAGTGTGACCTCTATGCTCCCTGCTTTTTTCGATTACGTTTTTTCCCCTGCAGCCAACCAGCATGTTGAGTCACCAGCTAAATTCAGACTCAATATGCTTTCCTGTAAATAAGTTGTATGTTTTATTTTTTTTACATTAATTTTTAAAGTCAATAATTGCACGACTAATAAGTTGTAAAGGTTGCCCATGTTTTAATTTCACTGAAAAGAAAAAAACACACACACAGAAAGAAACAGTGCAACAATGATGGATGACACAGTGAAGCCCTGTGTCCCTCCACCTGCTCCACACCAAGAGAAGAAGAAGCCTGTGTGTTTTTTTTCCTTTCTTTCCTCCACTTCTAATCATTCACTCTGGAACAATGTGAGAATTGTCATTCTGAGTCTTTTTTTTTTGCTCCAAGAACAAGACACACAGGAAGAGCAGAATGAAGATCAATAGGGTTTTTTTGTCACAAGGCAACTCGTTTTTGACATTTGGCAGAGTGCCATGCAGGACAATTACTCAAAATGGCACTGGGCCACATTAACATAGCACTTCAACAAAGAGAGAGAGAGAGGCAGAGAATTAATGGCATAAAGGGCTTTTTGTCATCAAGGTATAAATGATGGGTAAAAGTGAATAGATGTTATACAAAGAAAAAAAAATAAAATTGCATCTTCCATTTCCTTATGCTCTAACTGAGGTAAACGGTCTCTCTTTCGCTCTCTTTAAACCAGTGACACATCAGCAACATCCCACTCTGATCCTGTAATTTGTAAGAAGCTCAGTGGGTATTCAGTGAAAAAGCCATGCAAATAAAAAGTTCCAACAGGATGGAGCTTTGTAACTTTGACCCTTTTACATATTTTGTGTAATGTAAGACAATTTGCCTGTTTAAGAGTGTGGTGTATCAGTAAGGCCCAGTGTTTGCTGCACCCTGTCTTTTCTGACATTGCTGTGTGTGTGTGTGGACTTTGAGGCGGTATATTTCCTGCAAGCTTCCCTCCTTTTTTTCATGCTGATCTGAACTGAAATCGTTGGGTTAAAGGAACCTTTTTTGTTTGTTTTCCCTCTTTCATTCAGCAGCAGCTCAGATGAAGATCTGAAATAGAGTTGGCAGGCTTTGTTTTTAAAAATGTCAAAGTGCTGCTGACAAATTTACCTTGAAATGTGCTATAGTCACACGATTGCTTTTTATAGAACCTATCAGTGCCTGCAGTGCAAGAGGCTGTTTTTTATTTTATTTATTTATTTTATTTTTATTTTTTGGTTGTTCCTCCACTGATATTGTATTTTGACAGGCTGAGAAGAGGGACATCATGCAAGAGATGGTTGCTGAATTTCGGCCTCCATGTGATCTTTTGAAGCGGAGTCTTAATGTGTAGCAGCCGTGTGCGTGCGCTTTTATTTGTAAAACCCTGTGGGAAAATAACCTTAAATACTAATATTTGAATTCACAAAGTTATTTATTTTAAGCTGGATATGGGGCATTTGTCCATTTGTCCAAAAATAAAGTGGGCCCTTTTCCCCTTTCTTGTTTTTTGGTGCACAGATTTGTGTATGTGCTGTGTTAAAACCAACAGAGGATTCTCTTATTCAACAGAGGATAGCTCTTCAGCACTGGTCCCAAACACAAACAGACCAATGGGAACCATCGAGGTGGGCGGTGGTAGTCGTCGTGGTATTTGAGCGCGACACTCTCAGTGTGTGTGCTGTGTCTGCTGTTGGCCTGTGCACCATCTGGGTAATGGTGGGCATCCACAGTCGAGTTGTTGCCATTGATTTTAGTGCTTTTTACAGCGCATTGCTCTAAGTTGAGGGCCAGATGGTCGCTCAACTTAGAGCCTCTATTTGCTGGAGGGAATAAAAGACGACGTCCTCTTAAATGCTGAGTGTCGCTCTACTCTTCCTCTGCCTACCTTTTTTTTTTTTTCCTCTGACATGTTTTCATCCTCAAATCCCATCTAAGAACCATTAAAGTTCATGAAGCAGTCCAGGTTTAATAAAGACTAATGTGCTTAAGGATATTTCTTCTGTGGAGATAGTGAGTTTGCAAATAATATGTCAACTTAGAAGTAATGCAGGCATAAATATGCACATTAAAGCAGTGCACTGGTGGTTTCTTTTATTATTTTGTTCAGTGGACTTTGTCCTTTCCCCCCACATTCCTTTATTCTCCATTATATATATTAGATTTGTTGTTTTAGAAGAAAAAAATGGCTTCTAAAGGCTAAAATGTAAAGGATATATAGCTATGTGTGTGTGTGCATGTGTGTTGAAAATGGCTGCTGTGGAAAATGAGACAAGCTCACATTCAAAATGCCCAAGATGACAGCTCCTGACAGACGGAAAAATTAAAAATGTTCAAGATCACTTGAAGGAAAATTCAAAGCAGCCTCCTCAAAAGTATATAGAGTATATATTTTACAGTAATGACAGATTTTTATACATGTCTCTGTTGATTAATGTAACTAATTCATCATTTGTTGCATCTCTTTTGCCTTTTTTCCCGTCCTAGTTAGGTTATTTGCTGCCTGACAGGGATTTATTGAATAATCAATTACTCTATCTACCTAATACTTAAAGCACTTAATCAGTGCCAGTTAATCAGTCTCCCTCATGATTTCATGTTGATTTCATTTCCTCAGCTCGTCACTCTTCCCCTGCACAAAGCCTGGTCCAAATGCTTTTTTTTTTCTCCCCATTTAGCTTCCCTAAAACAGTTTAGGGCAGCCATGACTCCAGACTTAATTACTGTGTGTATGCATATATGTGTGTGGCTGCGTGAAACGGCAACACTTGCAGTAAATGTAAGCGGAGGAAAAAAGGGCTGCACTCGAAGCTGCACACACTGTGAAGCTTCAGTGGGATAAATTGGGTTTGTGGTCACCACTTTCTTGGTTGAAGTCTCTGAACGCAGCCACTTCAGAGGCGTGTTGTTGTTATCCGCGCACCAGCAGCAGAGGGAGAGACTGAGACGTTTTCATGTGATTAACTCGGGCTACGCAGAGAGTGCGCACACACACTCTCCATCCGCGTGCTCCCCGGGGTTCGTCCTTGCCGGAGTTTGTGTGAATGTCTCATCTGAAATGACTCAAATACATTTTCAAGAGACCACAAAAATAAAAAGCTGTGATGGTACTTTAGAATTTCAGTTTTCACAAAGTCGAAAGCCCAAAGGGCCACTTGTGGTGAGGATTAACCTCAGGAGGATGGTGTGTTTGGGAAATGAGAGGACACATTAAGGATAAAGTGTTTTATAATGAAAAACAATGAGGAGATGCTGCGTCAGAAGTTGTATCAAATCAAGGCGGCCATCATTTGCTGAGTGGAAATAAATATTTCAGTTGAATCTAAATTTAATCTGTCCCCAAACAGAGAGGAAGCAGAGGAGAAGCCTGCTGCTTGTGGAGGTTTGGTGCACAGGAATTGTTGGAGTGAATATGAACAAAGGCTTGGTACTGCAGAGGTCACAGAAGAATTGGATACATGGAGAAGTGTCTCTGAGGTGTAATTCCATTATCCGCTGGTGAAAGCAGAGATTGAAGGGAGGGGAATGTGGCACTTGTTTCACCTGCACTATCGCACTCGCCCTTCAGCCGCTTGTTTAAACATGGACAGATAAGCGAACTGCAAAAGAAATAGTTGGGGCCCTTTTTTCTGTCTCTCTCACTCTTGGGCATCTCCACACCCACACACACACACACATTTTCAATCCACAACATTTTCCGAAACATATGTCTGGTCTCAGTGGGCCCCTTGTACACAATCCAATTCCATTCTCTCTGTCAGCACACTCACGGCTCGTCATTAGCTCCAATCTCGCTGATGGGAAACGGCAGATGTTCGTTTTGTCGAGCAGAGGGTCCATCTCCGAATGTGCCTTCTTCTGTACTCGCCTGTGATCCTCCTTAGACGCATTAGGAAAAGGAAACATCCCAATACCTTCACAAACAAATATGTGTACCAGGCTCAACCCGTTCTGTCTTCTCGGCAGTGCGGTGCCTGTGTTTAAGTAAAGCCAGTGAGGCCAGTCAACTGGTATTAAACGCACAGTTGAGTCCAACTCAATGTGTATTAAATAAGCACTTTGTTTGCGTCCTGGAATAGGTGTAATAAATACACAACGCTCTGAAATGTGCTCGTAATGTGTCTGATCACTAATATTAAGGAGACTTAACTGCGTCAGGGAAGTGCAGGTACTTAGCTCCTTGTTCAGTCACAGATACTAATGATCATCCAATAATCCCAGCCACTAGGGGCTAATAGAGCGGCTCTACCAACCAGTAAGATAATCCTGTGACACAGCAGGGCCTCATCTAGCCCTGGTTAGCTTAGCCTAGCTGCTGCTCACACTCACCAGATGGTGTTTTCATATCATGCTACAAAAGTGGGTGCTCTGCAGAGAAAGGTCTGCTGCAAGCATATGCTTCACATTCCCATTGAACTAAATAAGGAGCCAAGTTTCCCATGGCTGTAAAGTTCATCATTTTTATCAAAAATGTAGGCTTTTTTCTCCCCTTTTGTTGCTTTTACACAGGTATTTTACAGAAAATACTCTTCTGTGCGCTTCTGCTTGGTCACTGTTCAGGAGGACTTTGGATGAAATATCTATTTGTCATACTTTGGACATCATTTATTGCATCATATATTGCAACTGCTATTGCAATTTGATTAGCTTTCGTTCAATATTTACAGTTGTATAGATTTGCAACAAAATGGTGCATTACCATATTGAGATACCATCAAAATATTAACAACTATACTCAAGTCAAAGGCATAAAACCTACTGTAGAGCAACCCAACATTCGATGATTAAATAATATCCTTTGCAAAGTGCTAAATGCAATTTCCATTTAAAAAAAAAAAAAAAATTGTCCAAGCTGAAGCTTGGAATAATTATTTTCATTACTGATTAATCTGTGGAATATATTCAGTATTAGTCAGTGAATTGTTTGGTCACCTTTACATCCTCAAATGTCTTGTTTTAAATACCAAAAACAGAGGAACAAATAAGCCAGATATTATTTACATTTGAACTTGTTTTAACACAAGATGAAGAAAATATCAAAATAAAAGAATGAACTATAAAAATAGTTACCGATTAATTGCTTAATTGTGAATATATTGTTTTGTCCTTATTTTTTTTTCCTTTTTATGTGAAGAACTTTGAGTACCTGGCAGATATTGCAAAGTGCTATATAAATTAACATTGATTGATTGATTGATTAATTGATTGATTGATTGATTGATTGATTGATCGATTGACTGATTGATTGATTGGTTGATTGATATTGTTCATCCTTAGCCATATTGGAAGTTTTGCTTCTATGTTTTTAATCAATTTCTACTTCCACTTTAAAACAGCTGGGAATGAGCAGCACCTTGTTTGTGTTGCTCACAAAATGTAATTAAAAATTACAGTAGGCTTCTCTCGAAATAATATGCTTTAAAAAAAAAAAAACTTGATTCTGAACTGTTTTCTGTTTTGTAAATATCACTTTAGATAAAAGTGGATTATACAGAGACATGAATCAGCAATCTATTACTTTATATCTGGATATGAAGTAAAATATACAGTGAGATCAGTATGTGGAACACCGTATTGCTCTAACTGTGCTGTGATCCGATAAAAATTGAATGTCATGAATCAGCTTGATGAAGCTGCTATGGTGTTACTAACTCTTTGCACTGCTTCAAACTCTTGTAAAAACTCAGTACATGGGAGAAAAGCATAATATATATTTTTTACAAACAATAGCCTGATTGATTCTGTCCCATGTGTGCGGAGGCCCCTCAGGAACTCTGTCATTAGCATTTAGGTTTTGACAGGGTTTTTAAATTCATGGCATGTCAGTGTTGGCCATTTCCCTATGAATATTTCTGTACCAAGGCAATGAATCACATTTCATGCTCTAACCATTTGTCTTTATTATGTGCCCATGTCCTTTTCTGTTCGACTCCGCCAGTGTCGGCCCTCCTCGGGTCCTCGGGGCTCTGCTGGGAAAAAGTCCAATCACATCAGAACATTTTGTGAAGAAAGCTTGATCTCCGGGCATTTCACTCTCCGGGTCATGTTTGCAATATAGCACTTAATTAGAATCGTCTTGTTGGAGGTAATTTTTTTTTTTGCATGGACAGAATGGGGGTCAATCTGTCTTCACCTTTATTTTTTCCATACACAGTTTATATACTGGCAAACTGCACACAAACACACCCACACACAATAGGCACATAAAATAATGCAGCAAAAGAGACAGAGGGAGGGAGACAGTCAGGTCAGTTACTTAGATGAAGCTTGAGGACTCTTATTTAGCTTTTTAATTAGTTTGGACCTTTTGATCCCAATTTTAAAACACACCATGCTGAATTGCTGATGCCTTTTGTATGTTGCCCCAAGCTTGATAAAAACCCCTGCTTTTTTCTACATGCCTTTCAAGCAGCACATCATTTACAAGAGCTGTATTTGCTTTGTTTTCTCCCCCCTGATGTGTTCAAGTCCTCCTTATCTATTTCCCAGATGCTCCCCGTAAACTTGGTCTAACTTGTGGCACCTCAGTTACACACGCATGACAATGACAAGACCTTTTCTTCTCTATTCTTTGACGCAACAGCTGAGGTGTTTAATCCTATTTAACTTGGATTGAGGACAAAGAATGGAGGGGGACACTGTTTCGTTTTGCCCTTTTAATCACGCTGTCATTGTTGTAGGTGCACTGCAAATGTCAGGTCTTGGTTGCTTCGAGTCGCTCAAATTGCTGTTCCATGACTTTACGGAGATGTGTGTGTGTGGGAGCGAAAAGGAGGATGTGCAAGTGTGTGCATGACAAGGGGATGTATAAAGCGAGCTGGCATACAATCCCTGGAGGGTCGAGGTAAAGCAGGACTTACTAATCATCTGAGAGGAAGCTGGCTAGAGAAGGCTCACCCTCTATTTTCCCCCTGGAGAGGAGAGAGAAGGAACAGATAAGACAAACCTCTTCAGGCCAAAACCACTACAAATGAATGGTTATCACCAAAAATATCCAGGGAAAGAATAGACATCCTGCCTCACACATCCCTCTTGCTTTTCATCCCCAGAAGGACCACCACAGGAAGTGCATAAGACTCCAGGGTTTGCTTCTCTGGCCCGTTGATGGATAGCCAGGGGGTTGGAAGCCAATGTCAATTTAGTTAACAGAGCCAATACCCAGAAGGTTCCACTCAGCACTGGCCCTGTGTGTAGGCAAGACATTCTGGGATTGGCCTTTCCAGACGCAGTGAATGTTTTTAGCGGCTGCCGATCTACTGGCCAGGTCGCCCCCGGAGAGCAGTGCGGTTAACCACAAAAACGTTCCCCCGTGCCTCATCTGAAGACAGCTTGTCTGCATGTGACCAGGCTTCAGATATATAGAACAAGACAGACATTATCGTCGACCGGGAGAGGAAGGAGGAGGAGGAGGAGGAGAGACTGTGGGCGGCTTCAGGCTGGCAGTACATTCTACTAAAGCTGTTAGCGATGCTCATGTGGAAGACGCACACATTAAGATATATAACAAAATTAAAAAATTCTATCATAGTTCTCAACATTCAGTGATGATGAACCATCAGTGTAAAAATACTAATAAATGGGAAAAGCTAACCAAACAATTATCACGACATTATGATATAGCAATAACAATAAGTTCAAGGATCAAATCATCGGATGAGGAATTAAATAAAAGTTGAGTTTAAAGCCAGGTTAAAGAGGTTGGTCTTAAGTCTTAGCTCTTAAGGAGGTTTCTAAGTTTGAGAATGATTAATTATCCATTTCCTGAAGACCTGGGGCTGCGAGAGGATTTGTATGTAAAAAGTAAATCTACTAAATGAGTTGGGTTAAGATTTTAAGATAAAAAACTCATAAATTAATCCTCAAATCAACTCTTAAACAAACAGCAAAGACTTTAACATTGGTGTCATGTGTGCTTTCTTTCCTGTCCTGATCAGAACACCTATTTAGGCTTTAATTAGAAAATCACCTTCTTCAGGTGTGGGCATTTAAGTGTTAAGGGATCCTGGGGATCACTACCGATGATGTGTCCTGATTTTTCCCTCCAATTAACAAAATATGCAAATTAGCTACTTAGTTGATAACCAAATTAGTATAATCGTGGGATCAACAAATATTTAAATGAGTATATACAGTATGTTCGCAAATAGAACATTTATTGTGAATAAAACAAGTAAAAGGGCAATTAATAAAAATCAACTGACCACAGCTGAATCTGAAACAGGCCAACGTTTTCTGTCACCCTCTAATGATTTGCAACGTGTGTCTGACCGAGTGCAGAGACCATTCAAGGACATTTAACAGCTTGTTCGTTGTATTAAAATTTGATACGCTTGTATGAATGAGGGCCTTTGAGGTAAAACCAGAAAGGGTAGTGTAAAGTAATGGCAGTTTCAGGTGGCGGTATAAGAAGAAGAAACAACTGTAATAGTAACCGAAGCTCATGCAGCTGGCAGACTTGAATGTGAGTTATAGCGAGGGACTACATATCATCTGAGCAGCAGGTTTTTTTTTTTTTTTTTTCTTTAAATAAATCAATTCCTAACCACAGAGTTAATGAAATATCAGCCTTCTAAATTGTTTTGTTCCCTAAATCATGTTTCTCAGCCTGAGGTGTTTTTTTCTCCTCCTTTAGTGATCAGTCTTGTGTGTGTCTGTTTTTTTTTTTTTTTTTTGATTACAGATATAAATCTATTCATGCACGTCTATGAACATAACTTAGAAAATGAAAGAAAAGACAATATAAGAACTGTCATTATTGTCATTATATGGCCACGCATACAGTGTGATTGCAGTCTCCCCTTGGTGCGAAGATCAATTTAAAAATAAATACTACATTATTGTACTTAATTGTAGTAAACAATTGGGGATTAGTTTGAACCCTGTTATCAATGTTGCTTTATCCTATAGATTCTTATTTCCAGGCATTGCAATGAGTGTAAAGCAAATGCACAGAATCTGCTCTTCACACATTATGTATGTTTTACTAAATATTGACTGAGAAAACTGCATGGAAACCGGAGAAAATATCACATCTCTTCAAGTTTATTATAACTGAAGTGCTTACGTTTATGTTTTGTACAGACTTATGAACAGCAGTAATAATTCCCCTCATGTGTATGTGGTGCAGTGCATGAGGAAGCTTTAGTGAGGACCAAAGCAAGTGAACATTGGTTCTGTGCACGTTTGCTGAACAGAAGCTTTCATAGCAGTTCCTATGCGTTTATATTCTGTGAAAAACTGTGACGTTCACTTGCTTTGGCCTCCACTAAACTGTGTGCTCTCAAGGTTTTACATGGTTTAAATCCTTTTCTTCAACCAAATTTAGCAAGGTGGTTAGTAACACATTTTCCTAAGGGGTGACAAAGTCAGAAGTGATATATTATTTAGATTATGTTATATGTACAGGAAATAAAATAACACTTTTAATTTTTCCCTTTTCCTCTGTAGTCTGTAGCTGATCTAAATCCACAGGAGAAAATATGCAACAAATCTGGAGAGAAAGAAAACGCAGCTTCATATGTTAGTCTCTGTTTAATGTCTTCAACCTCGGAGCAGAAATCACTTGCCCAGAGAGAAATGAAAAATCTGAAATTATTTTATTGAAAACTACATAATTTCTAAATAAAACTGCACAAACTAGGAACTATCCTCCTCCCTACTTTTCACCAAGAGTGAACTAAACACAATAATAGGCATCTGCATCTAAATAGCCTGCAATCAGTGACTATTATATGGTTTGATGAAAAGGATCAATGGAGCTAATGCTGCAACAATGATATGCAAATGTAATGCAACATCTGCACTGTAAATGCACGTCCATTTCGCCTGCTGTTTTAGGCTTTTTTTTTTAATAAAATGACTATTCACAATGATTTTTACCTTGTACAATATTTAAAAGATGCATTTGTAAACTGTAAAAGGGTTTGGTTATTTGCATAATCGGACCTTCGTTTTGTTGTAATAAATACTATAATTAATTTTAGGCCTCAAATGGCTACCATACCAGAAGGCTTCTCTGCTGCAAAACAAGGAAAGTGCTCTTCACTCTAATTACACATTGAGAGTTAACCATTAAGAAAATTTAGAAGGCAACACTGTTTAGAAATGTCAATATTGTAAATGGCCTGAGAGGTCTTTTAGAAATGTCACAAATTGTTGGTAAGTGGGCACAATTTAAATAAATATTATAACTGTCTTTGCATTTGAAGCCCATTTTAATTCCAGTGTGATTTATAATACCCACAATATTTATTTTCCTCTTCTTTTTAACAACCAAAAGGCTTTTCTCTCTTTTGGCCGAGATTTAACTTTTTTTAATTGCATTCTCCATTTGCATCAAGGGACTTTTGTTTGCGCGACTGGTGCTTGAAGAAATTTACACATTGACCACATTTTAAATAATTTCCATCGCTGAACTAATGCTCGGTTAATGTCCTGCTCGGCCTCCCCCCTGCACTGTTCACATATGGATCGCTTGTCAGCTAGAGGGGCAATTACCTAGAATGTGTTTAGGGCTGTCACTATACTGTGTGGAGCACAAAGGCTATGATACACAGTGCACAGAAAAAGAGAAATCTCTTAATGAGAGGATTTAACAATTGATCAACCAGAGAGCAGAATATTTATTTTCTTATGTTAATTATTGTGGTGTCATTCATTGCATTACATATATTTATTTTAAGATTTAATATATACAGCTACACACACATATAAGAAAGAACGATAGCATCAATTTCAGTCGATACTGGTCAAAATCATTGGACTAGACAGACTAGACAAAAAACAACAACAACCAAAAAAAAGTCTGCTTTGTTACAGAAAACCTAAATATCACATGAACACTTCCCTAAGCACAGGCCTTTAAACTGAATTGTGTTGTGTGCTATTAGTATTTCTTCTTTATGGGGGCAAAATATGTGTTACAGTTTTGGAGCATTATGTTTTATGAAATGGTTGGTTATGCCCAAGGGTAATGCATGAGCACAAATCTCAGCTTAGGGGTGTAAATGATGTAAACGATTGTATTGTACTAATAATGGTATAGGTAGATACTCAAGGTATCAGCATATTGGTATTGATAAAGAATCATTATCAGAGCCAGATACCAATATGTGATTTAACATGATTGTAAATGGGAAACAGTTGTTGACCCGCTGCACTAATTCAAAATTATAGTAGAGATTCACGTTGACAGAGAAACCATCACAAAGGCCCATGTTTCAGATCTCTTTTGTGCCCAGTATGATAGAAGAACACATGAATCTCTCCACACAAGGAGGAGGGATGAGGGGGGTTCTCTTTTATCTCAACTCTGTCGAGGTCTTGAGGAGGCCAGGGCACAATCATCAGGGTTTTGGTTTTGTGAGCTGGATTTTCCAGGCTGTAATGTAGCTGGCTCGTGTGCCGACAGATCAGAGGCCTCACATTCTCTGTCAATATTTTGGCTAAGCGTCGGGGGACAGTGTGAGATGACAGGATGGGCCTCGGGTGCGTATGTGTGCTTTACTGAGTGGAGCTTATTAGCGTAGGGAAGCTCTCCAACCACTGTCAAACTCAGAACAGAGCAATGGAGGAGATATTACCTCCAATTATTTGCTGTAGTGCATCTGTGAAGCGCTGTCAAGCTACTGGCCTGTAGAACATCAGGGAATATTTAGTACATTTTTCTTTGAGGTTATACATTACATATCAACGTGACAGAAGTGGGGGGTCCCTCTTAGCTTTAGAAAAGAAATAATGTATTTCAAGTCATGTTCTTTTAAGAGAGCAAACAATATTCTTATATTTTGGTGACATTCACTTGCTTGTGCTCTTATCAGACAGAAGATGTGACCTTGCCAACATAGACTCACTGTATTAATCCCTTGCCAAGGTAAATGAGAACTCCCTTCTCCTACGTCCACTGACCAGTACCTCCTCTGTCTCCTCAGTGGACTGTATCACAAGACTTGCATTTCAATTTGTGAGCCCAATCACTAGAATCTCATGAGCTCCTGGTCGGAAAATAACGCTCATTCAATCCATTCCCTTCATTCTTTCAATCAATGTATGATTATTTAAAAGAAATGAAATGGCTTGAATAATCGGCATGCGCTGCATTTTTTCTTACTTTCTTTTTGTCTCTTTTTTAGCACTTCATTTGATTGCATGCGCTATACGTTGACTCCATGCAGTGCTTTCCTGGTCATCTGTGCACCTTGATTTGAGAGTCAAAGGCAGGGGGGTGATAGTGAAAATAGCAGCACATGGAAATGGGCTGGTGATTGCCTTCCTCCCCATGTGGCGTTTGAGGGCTTGAGTGATCGTGCCCCTCAAGCCCCTCCTTGGTGGTTGATTAGCTGAGGCGCCCTGGAGTTCCAGAGAGACGCACTGGCTCATCAGACTCCACTCAAGCTGTCAGGAACCCCCTTGATTGGACGTTGCTTAATAATTGTTCTGAGCACCGTTCTGCTTCATCGTCCGGTGTGCCGCCACCTGATTTTTATGTCAGAGGCTGCGTCGCACTATAGTTTTACTTTTCCAATTACTTTTCAGAATACACACTGAAAATGTTTCTTCTTGATGGTGATGTGTCATAAAAATTGCTATCCATCCAGAAGTTTCCAGCTATTAACATGTGAAAATATGATAATGATCTTCTGGACATTCATTTTCAGCTACAATTCTAAAATGTACTATCTCTCTAATCAAGTGACCAAATTCCATACAAAGTCAATAGAAGAACATGTCATACTGGGCAGCATGATGGACACCAATGGATGGATACAAAAGATACGTTGTCACGTCAAATGCATTGTGGCCTCTAAAGCATTTTTGTCTCTAATGTGCAAGATGGAATCATTTTAAACTTGTGCGTGCAAATCTTCATCTACTTTTACTTACAATCTGAGTGACTTCAGCTATGTTTGATGGTAAATTAAACTCAATCACGTCAGTGGTGCCCTTGACACAAATTGCCCAGAAATTGTCCTGTGGCCCGTTCCACACAATAAAAGCAGTGATGTTCGTCAACATGAACACACAGCGAGGCATTAAATGATTTCCCAGTCACATTGTAAATTAAGTGCGGAAATCAAAAAGTGAGTAGATGTCAGTCAAATAATATTGCATTTAATTATGTCAAACAGTTTGTCTTTCTCCCTGTCTCCCAGTGCCAGCAGCCACAAAAAGCTACAGTATAATGTCTTTTTTAGTAAAGCATTTGGAGAAGAACTGCCTGGGCCACATTAATAATCATGGAGTTGATATTCGTGATTCAAAAGATGAAACTGTAAGAATGGAGAATCCTGAGGGCTCTGGCCTGTGGTATTGATTCATACAGCTTATTTGCGTAAGCTGTCATAAACTGTATTAATTATTTTTATGTCTTGGCATCAGCCTTCAGTAACACTTGAATTTCTTAAAATTGAGACTTGTGTGCTCCTGACTGTAAGACACTAGCTGACTTGAGTTAGAAGTATATTTTTTAGACTGAGTACCCTTAAAGGGATAATTCAGGTCTTTTGAAAAAGGGTTATACTGCAAGAGCCAGTACAAGGACTCAATCTGGAGGCTCATTTTCACTGAGAACATGCCAGTGGGGACACAGAACAGTTTTTAGCCTCTTAACAAAAGAGTGACCTGTTAAGAGCTATGCCTGCATAAGTCTATGATAACACACTCCATTTTGTCCTGCTTTTGCACAGCCTTTTTCTCCTGGAAACTGAATTTTCTTTTACTTTGTAAACTGCTTCCTCCTCCCATTTACTGTAAATCAACAATTTTACATTACCTCACACAGGATTGGTTATTTACTTCTGCCTTCTAATGTGTTGTTTTGCAACTTCAGTGTTAGAAACCCTCCACTTGGATTTACCCAAGTGACAAAAAAATAAATAAATGAGGAGGCAACAGACCAGCAGCTCCCATGTTCCAGCAAGGATTTTGGTATGGGAGAGTGAGCCGTTTACAAACTTCACTTGTTGATACCGGGAGCTTACCAGGGGGACACAAAGCACTATCTGCACTGACTGTGTGTCAGTACCTCATACAAACCACCTAAACTATCACTGAAATGGGTGTAGACACGTACAAAGCATTAATGCTGGATGTGTAGGGTTAAAAGAATATAAAAAGATTTTTAAAAAATTAAAAATATTAAAGTGATGTAAGTCTGATGATATGATCAGTGGAGCCAATAACTGTCTGTCTGACTTGAAAGTCCTCAACATTGTTCTTCCCAGACCAGATGGCCTGTTATGATGCTTTCCACACACCTACATGTAAGTAGAAATTCCTGAGGACGCCCAGGGTGTTTGTCTGAAGCCAATGTGCCATGTTAGAGTCTCATAATGTTGACTTCCACATAACCAAAGGTACACACTCACAGTCCAAAAACATGCAGATTTTGGGATTAGGCCTTAATTAAGGTCTTAATTGCCCGTAGGTGTGAATGTGAGAGTGAATGGTTGTCTGTCTCTATGTGGCCCTGTGATGGACCGGAAACCAGGGTGTTTCCAGTCCATAGCTGGAGTTAGGCACCAGCTCCCCCCACGACCCTCAGTGGAGAATAAAGCAGCAGAAAATGAATGAGATGAGTGAGTGATCAATGCGTGTCGACAGAATAAACATTGACGTGTCATATCATTCATTGCCCGTAGGTCTCTCTCTCGTTTTCTCACACACAGAGTTGTCTGCTCCATCTCTCCACAAACATGTGCAGCTTATATCAAATGACAACACTAAGAACAGTATCAACATGGGCATTATCTAAAGAGTGAAGCACCGTCACTCTTGTATGTAAACTCACTGCTCAAAAAGTCGTGCTGCATCTGGTGTGACCGCAGCATTAGTGAATGTGTGTGTGTGTGTGCGTACAAGTGTGCAAGTGCACACCGCACGGGTGGGATGGGGGGTGTTGGTGGTGTCAGATAATATACTCATTACACTACACCACAGTATAGTATAGTAGTATTCATTATATAGTTTGGTAGTTTCATATTTTCAATAGTTATGAAGAAATAATTGAATAAAGTCTGCCTTGCCCTTAATTTTGTTTATTGTGTGTTTGTATGCTGCCCAGTTTACACCAAAATGATACAGTTTACTGCTTTTTATAAAGAGATAAAATTAATATTGAGCAGAATTTATTTCAGCCCATTGGCCCGGCCCTCAACAATATTTTATGTTTCTCATGTGCCCCCTTGGGGAAAATTACCCACCCCTGCTCTAGTGTATGTAGTTCTCCTGCTGCTTCCTCTGACAATCCACAACCACCTACTTGGTTTGTGCTGTGTGCACCACAGCAGCAAGTCGCCGAGCTCATCACTGTTGCTAATGCGACCTATTACTAAAACAAACATGACAGTGGGGTTTAAGCTGTCTTACATATCTCAAAGACATTCTTGGTTACTGAGGACGAGTCCCCATCTGAGTTAATCTAGCACCCAACCACTGAATATTTATTCATAACTCCATCAGCTTTGGCATTAGTTACTTATTCTTGCACACTCGTTCAGATGTGCAATGATTAAATATGTGGAAACTTGTGGAAATAGGGCAGCAGTCATCACAGACCAAGACACCATAGATTTCCTGATTCCTTTTTCTGGAAGGTGGCAGCACCATGATGGATTCAGGAAAGGGAGGTCCAGTCAGTTACAGTGTCAGCCTTTTTTTTCAATCATCTGTTACTGGTTAGGGTTAGGGTTAGGGTTGAGCAGTTGAAATGGCAGTCAAAACACCTAGATGTAAAATTTAGATAAAGTATAGCGTTATACAAATTCTTCTATGCAGCCACTGTAAATGAACCTGGCCTGAAAATGATTTCAAAATCTTTGCCAAAACCTGACCCAACCTGTCCACCTGGTACCAACATGCTGTGGTGGAGACTCCACATTCTCGATTCTGCTTATCATCAGCTGCTAAATGCACCTAAAAATAAGAGATGTTGTGTGCTGATGATACAAATGTGTGTTTTCCAACATAAAATGGAGAGGCAGAGTGTGGTGTGATATTTCCAACTTGGTGCAGTCACTGTTTATGCCAAATTCTCAAACATCTGTGCATGTTTTTTTTTTATTCTAAAGCTTAGAATTTTTTATCTGTGTCTTGGCTCAGCATAAACAAGCAACCCTGTGTTTCACATATCAGATACAAGATACAAGTCTTGGGCACTCTATTTATGCTTTCCATTGGTTTCTCTCTTGGTGCTTGCTCAGCTGGTAAAGTCTGCTTAACTGTGAAAGGCTTTTCCACCCACCAGATAGTTGAGATGACCTCTAGTCACTCAGCCCAGCAACAGCTTTTCACTCAACCAAAGCACATGAAACAACATTTTTCCACTGTTTTGGTTTTGTTTCCTATTTTCTGTGCTTATGACACACACTGGTTTCCATGACTTCAGAGGACATTGCATTAACTTACATTGATTTCCTGGAGACTTACTGTAACCCTAAGTATTAGTGCCCTAACCCTAACCTCTGCCTAACTTTAAAAACATGTCTTCACCTTAAAATGTAGTAATTTACATAATGGGGACTTAATTTTGTCCCCATAAAGAAGACAACTCCTCATAATGTGACTATGTAAACAGATTTAGGTCCCCACAACATAAGGAATGCCAGGTACACACACACACAAACATACATGATGGAGTAAGACTTCAAATGGTACAAGACAACCTCCATGTTTTGTCGAATAACTCGGTCACTTTTTGTGATGTGGAATTGCATTTTAACTGCATGCCAGCTTTTATCTTGTGTTCTACCAAAGAAGTGGTGACTGCAACCATAGGCTTTTCATGTTCCAAGGTTTTACACACCAAATGCATTTTTTCCCTTTGTCACTCTTGGGATAAAATACCTCACTCTTTTCTAGGTACATTGTTCTAATTTTGGTTCTCATTTTCACTTGTGTCAAGGGAAATGAGAAAAAGAACTAGAGGACAGAAGTAGCGAGTGATCTTACATTTGATTCTGCAAGAAAGCTTTCTCTTGCTCCTTGGCACGTTGATACACTTGCTTTATTCAGTTACAGTGGTTTTATTTTCCAAATGTTTCGTGGAGTTTGTTAAAAAATATACTGTCTCAGTTGTTGACCAATATTGTGTCAGTTCTTCCACCGGTTGATAGACTTTGCACTGAAAGAGGATGCTTGCAATGAGAAGTAAATTCACAATCATATTTACATATTCGCCCAATACATGCAAGGACTGTAGGAGATGAGTGGTTTGTTATTAGCACACACAGTTATTCAGTCATTGCATCAAACACGGTTGGTGTAGTGGCTAACACTCTTGGAGGTTACATGTTCTCCCTGTGTGTGCGTGGGTTTTCACCGGGTACTCCAGCTTCCTCCCACAGTCCAAAAACATGCAGAATTGGGGATTAGTCCAATTGGACGCTAAATTGCCATTAGGTGTGAATGTGAGAGTGGATGGTTGTTTGTCTCTATGTGTGGCCCTGTGATGGACTGACGACCTGTCCACAGTGTACCACCTATGTCAGGTGGGATTAGGCACGAGCGCCCCCCGCATCCCCCTCATGCGGAGGATAAAGCGGTTGAAGACGAGTGAGTGTGTGCTTCAAACTTGAGGCCTCAGAGAGTATATTGTTTTTTTGTCAAGGGTCCATGCTGAGTGGGTAGTTAGGTGTACTTATGGTAAAAACGTTGACTGCTGTTATCGGTTATCATTGAGTATGTATGAAACTATGGATGGATCAGTACCACGGACAGAGTATATTATTTCACCCAGATAATGCTAAAGGTATACCAGATACTGATTATTCTCACTTTTACTCCAAAACAGCATTTGTGCTGTACTACAAAGGCAAATATTGTTTTGGGATCAGCAAAATCAAAAAAAGCATTGTGTTAGTAGCCAGAGCTACTTAAAAATCGGGCAGTACTTCATGCTAGTCCCTCATGTACTAACCTCAAGTGACATGCACCAGTTCATGAACATACAGTAACTACTTGTCAGTGTCAGTGCCGTCACAGCTCCCCTAGTGATGTTTTCTGCCTGTTAACGGCTACTTCGTGTTGAATATTGTGACATTTTATGTGAATTTTAATTTGTAAGTTGTTATTAAAGTGGTTGGATAATTACGCACTTTGAAAAACGAGCATTTTGTTGTGAAGTGAAACCTCTCAAATATAACATGGAGCCCAGCTGTAAGAACCACATACGTGGACTGAAAGATCTGCAATTAAAGTGAAGTGGACTGATTATTAATCTGCACTGACTTAAACAATAACATATACAGGAATTATTGATCCTAGTATGGTGTATTTTGTCCGAGGAGCGATTAAAGGTTTGGGTGGGCAGATTTCAAAGTGGACCCTGGCACTCTTAAGTTTGGGAATGGCTGATATGATGGATGTTTTGTATTCAACAAATGGACATAGAATTTTCCATGCAAAACACATTTCTGTTATGAAGCTTTGGGATTTATGATTTGGCTGATGCCATATCATTATTTTAAACCAGAAATTCAGAGCCATCACCTGAAACCAGGCACCTATTGGACAATACTAGCTCATTGTTCACTCATATGGCATATATATATATTTTTTAATGTAAATGAGCTGAAACTTGGGATTGAGACCATTCACTTCTCAGGAAAATGTTAACTGATGTTATAAATCACATTAGAAGAAGGTGAGTTTTTCCCATAGACTTCCATAAAAACATCTATTCATATAAGCTGCCTTAAGCACCTGTTGTATCTCAATAAATCACTCTATTGTCAGTGCTGCTGTTTACACCATTCCCCCATGCAAGGGTACTTTATATGCACTGAAGAGCATGCAGTCACTAACACTGATGACTAAGGCAACAAGAAGCTGCGACAATGAGTATTGTATTTGCATTAACATATGCTTTACTGAATCAGACCTCATTACTGCTTTGTGCAGACCCGGCACAAAAACATT
Organism: Brachirus orientalis; assembly: GCA_016785285.1. Taxonomy (NCBI): domain Eukaryota; kingdom Metazoa; phylum Chordata; class Actinopteri; order Pleuronectiformes; family Soleidae; genus Brachirus; species Brachirus orientalis. The sequence goes on along the minus strand of JAFBJR010000425.1, from coordinate 18,559,630 downwards.
CGAGTCTGCTTCCGCCAAAGAGTTGTGTGATTGTTTTGTTAAAGAAGGCACATGGTGGGGAGATGACAAGGAAATAACAATATGCCATAACTGGTTATGAATGTCAAATTGTCTGTACAAGATAGTGAGGAAATAAGACTGAGAAACTGTTTTTAAATCAAAAGAACAGCCCTTTTTTGTTTTTTGGTAAAGGCTGTGATTTAGGATTTACTGTTACTGTAATTCAGTAATGGTAAGTGATAACTTTAAATTCTTATCCTTGCATCGTAATATACAGTACTGTAGCTCATATTTTCATGGCACCTTGTGTAATAATGTGCCATCACTTTTCAAATATATAAAGTTAATATTGTAAACATATTTGACTTTGAAATAGATGATCGGAAATGAAATGATGATTACAAACTAACAATTGCACATTTTTCCCAAACCATTTATCTCCTCTTTTAGAATAAATGTGGTTGTTGCTTCCATCATAAATAGCTTTTTATAAAATCTGGATAGTGCTTGCTTGAATGCTTGAAATAAATAAATATGGATTGAAAGAACAAGCTAAATATTGACTCCACCATCCACCCTTGGTGTCTCTTCCTATAGCAACTGAACACTATGTTGTAAACCTTCACACCTTCCTGGTAATGTGTCACTGCTGGAGTCAAATACATACACTCCCCTGGTTCAAAGTGAGGCATGACATTTTGTTGACGAGCTGTAGCTCAGTGTCTGTCTGCAAGCCTGTGCCTGGGAAGACATGTTTTATCTTTTAAGCCATTCAGAAAAATCTGCAATGTGACATAGTCTGCGAGTGCTATATGTGTTCAGAACTGGAGCATGTAGATGTGGCTAAATAATGACAGAGAGCAAACCTGCTATTGCACATAGGAGAATAAATGGTAATTCATAGAGAAGCAATTTTATTGAAGAAACTTCTCTGGAGCAATATAGGAATGTGGAAATACTGCTGTGACACGTGGACAATGTGGATTAATATGTTTTCACGTCATGTTTTCCTTCATTGAATTTCACTTTAAACCACCCTTGAACATACAGTATTTAATTTGAATGTGAAAGTTTAATAGTTAAAGAAATGCTGCATGTCCCACAGAAATCTGTGATACAAATGACCTTCAGTTAAATTCACGTCAGAGTGGTGCCAGTGTGTCTCCAAAAGTAATAAGTGAGAAGTGTGTTTAAATAGAAGTGATACTTTCTCCATTATTAACAAACCGGTGTAGGCACTACACATCCACAAACGTCACCTCATAGTTGACACTGTGCTCTTTGACTAAAAACTAGTACAAAAATCAGATTTCAAATGCACTTCATGGCTATTAGCCACCTCTGTCTTCATTCTTTCTACCCCTTCTTCTTGTGAACACACCGGCACACACGCTCACACAATGACTACATTTCTAGGCTACATTCTATCACATTAGCAGAGGGAGAATATGCCAATTCAGCCATTATAAAACTTTTCTGGATCAGTAGTGGGGGCAGATATCACACACTCATTTACTGCAACACCAAACACACACAAGAGGGTTGGGCAGTATCTAAATTATAATATTGTTAAACCCCTCTACAGTTCCCATGGGTATAACAGAATAACCGCGAGTAATTGAAAAATAATACATCATCAGGCTCAGAGGGAGTGCCAAAGTATATAAATAAATAAAAAGTAATGAATATCAAAGGTATCCTCACTCCACTGCTCCTGCCAGGCTCATAATCCCGGCCTCTAACTCAGTTTTTGTCTCAGTCACTTTTGGATCCTCTGCTGTAAAGAAGGTGCATCAATTGTGCATCAACATGAGCTTGGCAAGAATTCAAGCTGTTACTGACTTTGGTAACCTGACTTTCTGGTCTGACACAGCAACAAATCAGATGTAGTGTATTTCTTTACAATTGCCTTGCTTAATCTACAGTTTAGTATATATATTCTCTCACTGTCTCATCTGGAGAGAAGTGGTCACTTGATGTCATGATAGCATTCAAAGCACTACCTTCTCTCACAGTGTCAGTATGTAGCCATAAAATAATAGTCAGCCGATTCCTGAAACAGAGTGAATGAAAAGGTTTTCCGGGTGTGTTCAGTGATGACAATGCCAGGATTCGTCAGACTTAAAATCTGAACAAATGGCTCAAGAAGCACAACTCATCACTTTCACGCATGGATTGACCACTTCAGAGTCCAGACATAAGTGAGAATTTTTAGGATGTACCAAAGAGGGCTGAAGACAGCGTTTTGTAGCCATGCTGTTTTGAATGTGTGCTATAACCAAAGCTAAAGGTAGTACATGACCTTTTTTTTGGCCAGACAGTGCACGACAAGATCTACACAAGATCTCAAAGCAATAAAGACATACAGTATTAGGAAAGGTATTACGGACATTTTTGTAGAAGAGTTGTTTTGAATAACTGGCCTGTCTCACAAGGTTCCATTCCTGAATTTGCATCCATATCCGAATCGCCACAAAAATCTAATCAGTTTTTCCTTGGACCATGACCTTCATCCCTTACAAATTTCATCAAAATATGTAATTTTGTATTTCTGAGGTATGCTGCTCATGCACAAACCAATGTGGCCTAAAACATAGCATCATCGGTGGAAGTAAAAAAGAAAAACATACTAGAGAAAGTGTTTTCACACTGAGCAATAGATTTGTAGATATGGCAGGAAATTGACTATATTATCAACTCAAAAACACACACACGCTTCAGCACTGAGTCTTTCAGAATTTTCTTGTCAAACATAGCAGACAGTGTAATGTGCGAGGGCAAGCACAGACTAAACAGCAGTTTTTAAATGTATCACTGTAATGGAGTAATTACCCATTAGTGTGCCTGCATCACTCACTCAACAAAAGCAAAATAAATCTTCAAAAAAAGGTTTAGCATTTTTTGACAGTTTGGTTTGTCTTATTTGAATTTCTTCAGTTTGCAGTGAAATAAATATACATTTTTTCAAACTGATCAGGTTAAACTTTAACTGGCTAGTATGACAAATTAATTGTAACAACAGAATAATCACTTGTTACTTTTTTTTTTTGTTGTTTTTTTTTTTTTTTTGGAGCTTGAAAAAATCTGGTAAATATCAATCTCACCTAACAAAGATCCACATCAAATTGAAACATTCAAATAAAGCAATAAGTATGTAGGCTTTATGAACTATTTTGCCATTTCCCATGAGTTTCTGAAGACATAAATGAGCAGTCAGTTAAGGATAGTTTCAGTTGAAGATTTTAATTCTCGATGATACCTTGAGATTTGTGTGTGTGAGATTTTCATCTGACAAAGAAATGTGTTTGTACATAGTATTAGCTTGGTCTTTTTTTAATAGGGTATTATTGATTAGTGCCAATTTTTCGTGATTTGACTAATTAGGCCCTTTTCCACAAAATGATCACAGAATGAAATGAGTCCTCCTACATTGTGCAGCACAGATTATTAAACAAATTAGTTGTTGAATTGTCAGTGGCAGACAGTATTCCGTCTTTTCACCATAAAAACACAAAATATAGTCTTTTAGTCATTCACGTAGCATTTTTTATTAGTCATGTTTTAGTCGACTAAAAGTCTCATCATTTTAGTCTTAATTTTAGTCAAAAGAAAAATCAATTCATTTTAGTTTCAGTTTTAATCAAAAAAATATTTTTTTTCTTATTCCAAAAATGTTAAATTATTAGTTCTGATTACATTTCAGTCAATTAGTGTTTCACACATCTGAAATGAAAATAAATAAATAAATAAATAAATACACTTGTTGAATGATTTCATGATTTAAATTGCTAATTTAAAAAAACAATGTACAAGTGAATGTTGCTTTTATTTAGAAGGACAAAATCTTTAATCAGGAAGTTGTTGTGGCTGCTGCTGGGGGCTCTTATTTTGAAGGCCAGAGAAAAAATAACTGATGACTTAAAACAGACTAGTTTTGTGCCGGTGTTCATGCTCAAGTCTCTGAGTCTCATGCATTTCCTTTAGCTGCACAGTTTAACTCTTTTCAACCACAACACAAGTGATGAACTTGTCCTGACTTGTGTTTTATTGATTAGTGAACCAACACAGATCAAAAGACGCTGGTGTGGAAGTATCCCCTGTAGCGTTGTTCTCGTCACATGTGTGTGTGGACGTTCATGGTGTGTTTAAATGCAGATGGAAAATGATGCTGGAGTAGGGTCTAAGAAGAAAACGATCAAGTCTTCTATATACAAACACGTGGAATCACAGTGGTGTTCACAGTTTGTGATGACTGCTGCACTGAGAGAAGAATGACTTGATTTAATAGTTCGTAGGGGAGGAAAAAAAGCTATGAATAAATAAGAGGTTATACGGTGGTGCAATTCAAATCTGCTTTGGATTCAATTTGTCGATAGAATAGTAATAGGAAGGCCAGAAAGAGGAGGCAGAAAATAATATGTGATTTCCCTCAGTCGCTTGCATCACACCATGCTAATTTGTCTTTCATGCTCTGGAAATGCAAAGCCAAAATCAGCCACCCTGGTACAAAATTACACAGTTTAAATTACATTTCATTATTATTTAATAAGTACATTAATTTGAATTTGAGTCTGTAGAAACATTAAACTCAGCTGCTAAATTTGTGCCATCGTGGCAGCTGAACTTTTGTGTCCGGAACTACTTTCATCTCGAGTAGCACCCGACATTTCATTTTCATGATGTCTTCATATGTCTCTCTTCAAAGTCCACAAAAAAAAAGTGTGTGAATAAGAAAAGCACAGTGCAAATGGCCCTCTTAATGACTCTCACCAAGACCCCTTCTTATATCTTTCATGAGCCAGGAAGAAAGGCGCGCATCATTATACACTGTGCATCTGAAATCCACCAGCGGTGTGGTGCTCAACAAAAAGAATCCCCTCCTGGCAAATCGGGCGTAATGGGACACATTAGCGTATCGTTAGCCTGTTAGCGTGCCTGGAGGTCAGACACTGGCTGCCAAATTCCTGCTGCTGGAGAAAAAAAGAGGAGCTGGCTCTAGATGTCTGTTCATTCATTTGCGAACAGATAAAACATGGGCACAGACAAATCTCTAGGAGAGTTTGAATATTTCATCAGGATTTTGTGAGATGATTAATACGTTTGTATTGTGTCAAAAACAGACACACGGCCAATTATTTTTCTCAAATTTTTCTCAAACAAAGTGTTGTCTCCCTTGAAGTAGCCTCCTGTTCCAGATTCCACTGGTCAACAAAAACTGTTTTACTCTCTGGCTGAAATGTGTTTTTGACCAGTGGGATTGTGTTTAATTGGCATTCAGTGCTGGATCAAATGAAAATGTAACCTTTTCTGGAGGCTTTAGCTCAGATCAGCATCAGCAGGAATGCGAGACCCAGGTGAACACACTAATGTCTATGCAAAGTCTGCCATAATGCTAAGACCCACAGTCATATTCAAGCCATTAGCATGGACAAAAGTAAAAGATACGATGAAGTCAGGATTGTTTACTGGGCCATTTGTGAGATCACATTTCATGCACAGGTGATGGTGGAGTGAAAAAAGCACTGCAGGAAAGGACAGGACAACCACTGGCAACAGGAATGGGATTAATGGTACAGCCACTTATTTTATAGTAAAAGAGGCTTAATGGCTGTTTTAATGGCTGTTCATACAGGTTTCTCACTTAAAAGATGCCCAAAACACTGTAGATAATACTGAACATAAAGAAAGTCTACTGGTGCCTTTAAATGGGACTTATTCACTTTTTTATGACATGGAATGATTTTAATGCAACATGCGAGCTTCCAAGTGGCAAATTCATTAGAACGCCATTGCGAGACAAAGGTAACTTGGACTAAAGCCAAACCATCCTGAACTCAGTACCACTGAAATGAAAGATAATCAACGTACCATCTACCAAAACATGACCCTTCAGAAAAATATCAGCAAATACGTCACAAGTTATAAACTCTGAGCTTCCATAACTGTTTCACTCACTATGGTGCCAATGCAATGCGAGGGGGTGTTCAAATGAATTATCTTGTAAACACGGTAAACACAATTCCACTTGGCAGTAATGTCATGGAAACTGTACTGGAGCAAATCTCTGTCATAACAAGAATTTCTTCCTCCTGCATCTATTAATCATCACTCTAGCAGAAAGATGCTTAAGGTGTATTTACTTATAATGTCATTAGTTTGGAGCACAGCAAATGTGAGTTAATTATAGGTCCATCACAACAGTCAAATCGAATTATTTATGTGGTGAGAGTTGGTAAAAGAAAACGATTAGGTGTTCATACACTGTAAATGCTGAATATATACGACATATTCTGACATTGTAAGATGGTGAGACGATTTGGTCAAGTGCAGAAGAGGGATAGTGATTATATTGGACAAAGGGTGTTGAAGATGAAGATGCCGGGCAGGAGGAGAAGAGGAAGACCACAGACAAGATTCATGGATTTTGAGGAGGAGGACATGGGGACAGTTGAGGAAACAGAAAAGGACGCAAGGAAGAGGACAAGATGATCTGCTGTGGTGACCCCTAAAGGAGAAGCTGAAAGAAGAACATGACTCTCACATTATTAGATGTGAGATTGTACAGTGTGGGAACTGTACTGAACTTGGGAAGCAGCACAAAGAACTTACATCACTGATGTAAATGACAGTACAGTTCAGCAGAGATTCCCAGGAAGATAGATTAAAACCTCAGCAACAGATGATGTAGATGGTGATGGAGGAAGGGTGGAAGATAGATGGCTGCGCAGGGAGTGGTTAAAAAGGAGAAATGGAGGAAAAACTGATGAGGGCTGTAACTGGAACAGCCACTCATCTGTCACTCACTCTGTCGATGGGACTGAACCTCAAAAATATCATCCAATTTGACTCACCTTCAAATTGATATGCTCCATCAGAGGCATCGTACGCTGCATTATGGGGAAATGATTTTTTGAATCGTAAAACAAATGACCTGCTCGGCCTCTGCAGTACTATCATGTGGTGTATTGTGGGATGTGCTGCAGTTTCCCGGGGACTGATAAGTGGCATTCCGATGCATCACTGTCCAATCTAGTCAGAGGGTGAAAGGTGGGAGAGTGCAGGGAATCGTATGGCTGACGAGGGCAACGGATAGTCAGCAAATAATGGGGAAGTCATCTGTGAGAGATGACTATCAATTAAAGGCACTTAAGTTGCTAATGATCAGCAAAGGGTCCCTAATGAGGTAATGTGAAGGTGGGATCACATCTCTGAAAGTCAAGTGTTAAGATTCTGCTAAAAGCCAGGAATGCATTATCAGGGTCATTTAGATGCTGTAATCAACATAGCTAGTGCTGGTTCAGTGAGAGACAAAGTTGCCTCACTTTAAAGCAGCGATGGAGAAAAGCATGAGCCGTGGTGCAGCAGGTGATTACACTAATTAGCTCCTTCTGTCAGCTAGGAGGCTCGCTAATCAGTGAAACCACCTTGTGTAGCTTTTGAGAGGGGAATGAATACCTGTAAACTCCTGGCCATTTCCTGTCACACGGTTGCTTAACTGTGCCTGGAGACAGTGCCAGCCTGTTCATTTGGCTGCTTCGGCACCTGCTGCTAGGAAAGGTTCAAATATGTCCATATACAAAGAAAATGCAATATAACACACACCCAAAAAAGGGGTTTTGTGTGTGTGGGTTTTCTTTTGCAAAACCTGCATGGAAGGCTAAGGATGATGTGATACCACTGTGTGATACCGATTTCACAAGTTTGAATTGCTACCTGTACCACTGTTGGTGTGATACAGTCTTTGACTTGATGCTTTTCATTGCTGTAACCAGCCATTTCAGCTGTGTGGAAGACATTTCCACTTTTGTACATGATGGTGGTGGTGGACATCTGTCAGTACAGTACTGCATGTTATATGTTATGAAGCATTTATATCATATTCATGCTTTAACAGATAGTATTAGATTATTCTTTATATATATATATATATATATATATATATATACCAAAGTCCATGTTAGAAAAAACAAGGCTTCTGATTCTACAAAGAGGGGTATGAGTGAAATTATGGACATGTATAATAATGACATACTGGAAAGTTTTGATGATCTACAGAAAATGTAATATTTTCCTTCAAAGGTTCAGCATCTTACATTTTAACAGTGCTGAAACAATCCTCCTCTAAACCTCCTCTGTCTATTCTGTATGCCATGTGATCAAATCTCCATACTGTATAAAATTATTTATTTACTAAGATTATTTTAAAGAATCCTGAAACAAAACTTTCCTAAGTCGAGTGGATATAAGTCTCCCAAAATGTGCAAAGCCAGAAAACTAAAACCAGACTTCAGCTGATACAGTTCAAATGGATCATGTGTACACATACATGCATCCATATGTAACTCCATCTTTGTTACATCCTTTTGTAGAAGTACTGTAGAAGGAAGTTATGTGGACAATTTGTTCAAATTGCAGTGCCTCACTTTGGGCGGTTTTGGTGATGTTGATGTTTTTATTCTCTTGGCCTTCGTGAACAGAAATGATGTAACATTACTTGTATGCTGCATGATGATGGTAACTCCCGTTTCAAAGCCTCAAGATTCACGAATTAACTAATGCCATGTTTTTACAGAGATTTTACAAACAAAAGTTAAAACATGTTGTCTATAACCAAACTCTTAATTTCCTCTAAATGGGAACAACATTTACAATACAACATTTTCTAAGAGCAACTGAAAGGCCCACATTGTTTGGTTGCACTGGTAAGGTGATCAGTTTTACATCAGGACAACATTAGATATGTTTAATGTGTCTGTTCTGGCAACAGCTGTGGCTGGAGGCATTTTTGAATTGTCCATCTGTCCCATTCATGAGCCCCAGTATCTCAGTAATGCCTTGAGGGACTTTTTTTTAATTCAGTGCAGACATTCAATCTGTGACTAAAAAAATCAGATTTCTATGGACAAAGGTCAAGGTCACTGTGACCTCCCTGTGCCATCACATTCCTCTGAATACAACATAATCAGGGAAGACAAGGAGGGAATTTTTATTACACCAGACCCAAATGTTCACTCCGAGTCATAGTCACAACCTGATGGTTTGGCGTCATGAGTTAATTATGGTAAAGAATGTCCATTCCATCTATCTATCTGAAACCACTGGTAAAGTTGAAAAACAATCAATAATTTTAGTTGAAATGTGTTAATAAGGCTTTACTGAGGATTATTTTTCCCAATTTGTCTTCCACTGCATTCGGATTATTATTACTGTTTTGTTCATTGAATTACTGAGGTTTTTTTTTTTCTTTTTTCTTTTGCTTCTTGATCTGTTTTCAACAGCAGTAAGAAACCATTTTCCAGCTCAACAGCAAATTGATCAATGTAGGAATAAGATGGCTGCTAGAAACAAGAATAATAGATTTTACCCAGGTAATAGAAGACTCACCTACATCTGCTTAAGTTTATTATATCTTAAGAAAATTCAACAACATCATTTTTCTGACTGGAAACAGACGTTTGTAAACCACTTCTGCACCAAAGTCCAGAACAAAATCAGCAATTTTACGCTACGGCACACAGGAGTTGTTGATCCATTGCTCAGTCAGCGTATGATTAAATGTATTATTTTGTGGCTTGAGTGTTTGATATTCTTTGTTTGGATTGATCTAATTGACACAAATTTACAATGCAACAGTAGAGGACAAGCTCCCCTGTTCCTGCAGGCTTAAAACTGTTTTTTTTTTTTTCTGTAGACTTTGGTGTGGGAGAGTGAGCAGTTTACAAACTAAAGTTTTGAGTCAGAGGATGCTGTCTAATTAAGTGACTAACATATCCTCATATGTTGAGTTAAAAGCCAAAAATAGATTGAATGTTATTATTATTATTAGCAACACACCAACCACAACAACTGCTCTCACAATTAAAGCCCCATGTGACACTGTGGTAGTCATCGATGAATGCTACTACCATCCAGATCAATGCGTAATTTGATCTGTTTAATTTTTTGTTTCTTTTTTTTCCTTACAAATTTTGTAAAGAATTGTGTTATTAATTGTGTGAATAATGTGTCAGGGATCAGATTAACCTCATCAGGAGAACTTCCTGATTTTGCCTTTTTGTTGTGGAAAGCCTCAGTTGATGATTGTTCATGAACACCTGCCTCTGATGAATTCTTCAGCACATTAGCAGTGTGGATTTAGACGGCTCTCTCTTGGCTTTAGGGAGAGAGCACGGTCTGGGCAGGAAAGAGCACAATACCACTGACACTGTACATTCACTCAGCACCTCCGGGTATTTGATTTTCTTCGTAGCAACCTGCTCACTGATGACCCCCATTACCTACCTGGCACTCAGGTCAGACATGTATTGCGTCAGAAGAAATGGTCTTCCTGACAACCTTGCACATGAGGCCAAAGAAAATGTGGAGAGGACGGAAAGAGTCCTTAATTACCATAAAGCATTTGTGCTGCTCTGGATTCATTTAGACTGCGACGTACTGAATGAACCCCTCCAGATGTCTGCATGTAGCTGAGTAATGTTGTTTTGAGGGTTTTGCTTTTATATGGGTTTCATCCAAAGTGCATTTAGTTGCAATTAAAGTTTTTGAAATCATAAAAAAAAAAAAAAAAAAATCTATTAACAGACATCTTCATGCATTTGAAGTTTCTGAAGGATGTGAACAGTGGGTTCACAAATGTGTTTTTACAGAGACCTGTATTCAGAGATTGATGGTGCATTCAGGTGTTGCTACTAAAATCTGTTTTACAATTAGCCTTTTTTTTCCAAGTTGTAAAGATTATTAGATTTGATTTTATGAGTTGCTGAGTTCATCTTGGAATGGTTGCCATCTAGAACTTGAGTCATTAAAAAGGTATTAATACATTAATCTTTCATTCAACTCTTTCTTTATGTTGGGGTGTCATTTTTTTCAGCTAAAACAGTGTTTCCCTAATTTTTTACAAGGGGACCCATTCCTTTTTTTTTTTATAGATGATAATCCATCACGACCCAATTCACAGTATAAATTGCATCAAGAGCAAATTTGTGCATAATATAAAGTCTCTTACTATTATTACTGCCATTTCTGCAATGCCTAATATCATTTTGAATAAATAATTCAGCCATTTCTGAGAGATGTATGCTTGATAAATGAATCACAACTTCATTTTATGCATGTATTATTTAATAATTCTCAAGTATAAAGCTGGAAGAGTATTCAACAAAATAATTTGGCGACGGAGAGAGTGTTGTCTGCAGCCAGACGTAAGGACAAGCGGACACAAATTACTTTTTCAAGCAAGTGTCTCAATGTTTTATTTGGCTATTATTTTTGTTCCTGATTTCTTAAATGAATGTCATATAACTAATGTGCCGCTATATATTACATATAGCTATATATTATAATATATTAAACTGAGAAAAAAAGTGTGTTTCCATTTATTGTAACAATTAACTAAATATTTAGATCAGATAATGAAAGTGAAGACAATTTCTCCACCCAAATTGTCAATTATTTTTTTAAAGATTCACAATGGAGTCCAAACTATTAGACATTTTATTGTCGCTTATGTTTGATATTATATTCTTTGATTCCTTAAGAGACACCAGAGCAGGTTCACAAATGATTTTAAGTGGAGAATGAAAGCTTCTCATTGAAACTACAGTACATGTGAATGACCAGGTTAAACCTTTTTTTTACAGGTAGGCGATAGTGTCTGTCATCAAAAGCTAATTCTCTCTATGTGAGGAAATAGTCTTTCCATTACTTTTCCTTCAGATACTGTCCATCCACTGGTGTGAGCCTCATTTGCTCCAGACCTGGGCCACAGTCCCTGATTAAATGTCAACAGACCTATACATTTGTCTCCCAGTGTTATCCTTAAGAATTCATATTATAAATTCAGAAGAAACCTTGTCTTGATACTGGCAACATTTCAGGCAGTTCAATTTCAAGACCACTACTTGTGTTAATGAGGCCAAACCCCCCTGAGAATGAGAGAGAGAGAGTGGGACTCTGTGGATGCCAAAAACAGCAACATTTCAGCAATGAATATCATTTTAATAGTTGCATTTTCCCCGGTTTCCCTTGGCAAACTAACAGCTTGACTGAGTGTGTCTTTTGGCCATGTGGGTGTTTTGGAACAGAGTGCAAGGTTTTACATATCTTGGCTGTGTTAAAGACATGGTGGAAATATATGCCATACACCAGTTATCATGTATTTGCTCAAAATGCTGTTTATGGTTGATGTAATGTGAAGCCTTTTCCTGTTTCGTTTGGTTCATTTTGTATCACTGACACTTTACTATCCCTTACTCTTTTTTTGCAAAATAGTGAAATAAAAATGAAATATCCCATTTCATTTTTAATCTTACTCTTAGTGTACATTTAATGGGGTAATGCACTGACTGATGAGGCAGCAATTACTGCACTAATAGGAAAATTATTCTAGTTGTTTGTTCTGACAATTATACAGTAGATGACAATTTCAGAGATTTTTTTTAATCAGAGATACTTTTTAATGTAAACATTCTCATGATAATTGTCTTTTGATATGATTTTGTAAAGTTTTTGCATTAATTTATTCAAAAGACTATAACCTTTGTTGTTTGTGTCAATTTCCAGACAGCACATTGTTTACCCGCTTTGTATATTAGTTACAGCAAGGATTTCCTATCGAGCTGGTAGGTTAGTTTTCCATTCGAAAGATGGAGTTCTCAGTGTCTCGTTGCTGATTAAATGTGTCTTTAATACCTGCTGAGTCATCAGCAGCTCCACCACTCACTGCTATGTTTGCCTCATATTTTCAAAAGCAGCGGATTTTTCATCTCTGCCCACAATGATAATGCAGGTTACTGAACAAGTTACAACTGCCAACAGCATTTGAATTACTTCGAGGTTTAGCAGATTATGTTGCCCTGTTCATTTGTTGTTTGTTAGGTGGATTTTTGGAAAAGTACTTTAGTGATACAGTAGCTCAGTTTGACCCCACATCAAATGTTATCACTGATTTTATATTGGCTTTCATTACTGATTACCACAGAGTATTTGGGCTACTCATTGTTAGACAAATGCTGTGGCCATTGTTGTTGCTGATTGCCACAGCATTTGTATTATTAAAATATGGTCATTATTTTCTGTTTTATCATCCAAAAGTTCATAAGAATGGTCTAAGTCAGAAGTCTCAAACAAGGGCGTTTAGGCGAAATGTGAAATATTGCACATTTCTGTGAAATATCATAATGAATATTGTTATTGCAATATTATGATGGGACATTGTGTTAATTTTTAAATTTATTTATTTATTTATTTATTTATCTACACTGGCCCTCTCTTGCCCAGATTAGATATTCATTGTCCCCCAGGTGATCTGAGCTTAACATCCGTGGTCTAAGTCTTTTATTAGAGCGATAGTCCACGTGTTTTGAACTGTGGCTGTGCGAGATACTAACACATAGTACTTAATGATGAGAACCATCTCAAAACATGGACACTTACTATGTTAAGAATATATTTGTCTTTTTTAAATTCACCATTATAGTGACCTTTTATTCGGGATACTGAGGTTTATGTCGTCCTGATAACTTTTTACTCCCCACACCATATAGAAAATCTTTAATTTTACATTACAGCACACATAGGTTTGTGATCCACTGCTGCTTCTGTCAGTACGTTCAAATGTATTATTTTATGAATTTTGTGTTTGAAAGGCCATAATTCAATAAATTCCATTCATCAAAGTGACACAAACTTGCCAAATAAGTAGACCAACAGTTTCTCTGTCCCCATAAGCTAAAAAAAAAATGCATAAAAGACTGCTTAAATACATTTTAAAGATATTGTAGACTTAAGTGGGTGTTGAGTTCATTAGTTGTGCTTTTTGTTAAGTGATTAATCATCTGTTTTTCCTTGAGTCTTCGATGGGAGCCATGTTTTATGTGAGAGGAAGCCTACGTGTCCCGCAGTGGGTCCAGGAACGGGAGACATGTCCAGTGCAGTCAGCTCTGACTATGAATCACCGTGTTAGCACTTCACGCAACCACACTTCCTAAAAAAAGTGAACTATACCTTTAATAGATATTCATGAAAATGTGCACAGAAAACTGTTAAAGGCCAACAAATAACCCATTCAGGTTTCTTTTGGATTCAGACAAAGGAGTTGATCCAGGACTTAGCTATGATTGCACTACGGGGACGGCATGGAGTCGACTGAGTCCCATTCCAGTCTGTTGAAGTAATTAAGCGCTAAGTAATTAAGTAAAGCTTTTTTGTTATGTGTTTTGGTGGAGTCAACAATATGGTGGCCTACAGAGACTTTGCATTGCCAATAGCACTTCAGCAGTCCCAAACAGTCTCAATAAAGTGAGCCGCAGTAACGGCCCCTACATCAGCCTCTCACGAGAAGTCCCAAGCACCCACCCACATCTGCCAGGGACAAGCCTGCCTGCGACTGACTCTCCTCTTCCTCCTCCCACTGGCAGCAGGGCAGGCGGTAATTAATTTCTGCATTTTAACTGGGAGGCAAAACGCTTGCGTCCTGGGAGTGAGGCGTGTGCCACCAGCCTACATTCTGGATTCAGGGGATTAGGATAATTAGCCCCCGGAAGAGTGGGCAAACAGATGGAGAGAGGAGATGATGGCACCTTGTGACCGGGGAGGATGATCCCTCCTGTTCTTTCTTCTAGTTAGATGAAGAAAAGAAACTGTAAACAATTGTTTTCTGAGCAAAAAAAGTGAAACCCAAACACTTTTGCCTCAGGATAATCCATCTGATATGTTTTTGTTGTTGTTTTATACTTTATAGAATTCCAGTCGGATTTCTTTCAGGGGATAACTTAAAATACTAAGTGGTTGTGGGAATAAGAGTGTGTATGATATTTTAAGTTTTATTTTATTTTATTTTTTTTATTTTTATTTTTACCACTTTAGGTCCTTTTCTGATATGAACAGTTTTTGGTCAGTATCAATAGTCCTTATAGCGACCAAAGCCCAGTTCTAATGAGGCAAAACCTTATTTCTGAGGCTCAGGTAAAATAACAGACCAAATTGAAACCCTAAAAACTGTCAAATTTAAAATATACAGCCTAGAAGTGCAACAGACATTACTTTAAATTCACTTTGAATGCCCTCCTTACCTATCAGAAAAATAAAACTGTGCTGTTAATGTGGTTTTGTTGTGAGAATGGAGGACACGAGCTAAATGGGAAAGTAATATTTGACTATATGTTTAAAATTAGTGACACATCAACTGATTAGAGTCAAGGGTTAGGGCTATGGTTTTGGCTCAGCTGTGTAACTGAATGGAAGTAACGCAGCGTCCTCTAAACATTAGCTGTGTATGTGTGTGTGTGTGTGTGTGCATGTCTGCTTATGGGCACGAATGTACGCAAGACCTGATGTTTCACAGAACGTGTGCATGCTAATACAGTGTGGTGATGGATGGGCAGGGCCATGTGACAGCGGCCCTGCTCTCTGCTGCGGCTCAGCCTGCAGGATCACTCAGTCACTTAATGAAAAATAGAGTGGACTTGTTGCAAGTCACTGATGCAGAAAACAGATTAATCCAGCTGGGCTGTAGTCGCCCAATATCATGTAGAACGAAAGCATCGCCTTGTGAAGGCACAAGAGCTGAAACAGAATGTGGGGGCTGCAAATGTATAAGGTTGTATACAGTATGTATACAGTGGGTGACGAAGGTGAAATTAAATTATCCACTCTCTCTATATAACGTATATACATATACATATATAGGAGACAGAAAAAATATCCCCTGACCATACTGTATAAATTAAACAATTTCTTTACCCCATCTGTATTCTGTCCTAAATATAGTCGTGTGTTTTATTGTGAAATTCAATAAAATCTTAATCACAAATAATAAAATAAAATCAAAATACAAATAATGTGCCTCAGTATTTTCTCAATAATCAGTAAACCAGATATTTCCAAGAGAAATAATGGATAAATGAGTGACTACTTAATTTAATGCATGTTATTTAAAAAAAAAGTTAATTTATTTCACAAATTGAAAGTGTGTTGTTTTTGTATTCGTCTGTGGCCTCTCAAGAAAAACAACCACTTGCCTCACGTTCTCGACAAACCTCTCATATTCTATCCATTGATGTACTGTAAGTGTGTCTGAATGTGAATCTTTTTGCAGATTATTCCAGGTGCATAGCAGACATAAATAAATAAGATGTAAGGGGTAATGATAACAAACACAGAGCCAGCCCTCGTGTTTGGCTTCAGAATCTCGCTGAGCAGCTGTAGCGGCATCACTGACAAAACTAATATTACAGGCCCTGCAATGTGTGTACCCCTTAATGATTTCCAACACCAGCTGACAGCTATCTTTTCTTCCCCGAGTGTGTTTTTGTGTTTTCCGCTTTCTCTCTCCCTTTCTCTCCTCATGAGAAACTTGGGGAAAATAAATGACACTTAGCTCCGGAGACTCCGGCGCATCGGTGCACTCTGTCTGAGGCTGGCGTCTGTCAGACCACAACAGGGGGCCTGCAGTTGTGACTAGTTTTGTCTATAGTGAGAGGGAGTGGTGGTGGTGAAGGAGAGGAACCAGCAGTGCAGTGAAGGCTTTTGACAGGTAGACAGCAGGTGTGAGTAAAGAGGATATACTTGTTGTGCCAAGTGTGTTGTATCAGCCCCAGTGTAACCGATAGTATATAGACTAACTCATTGGGATATTTGTATAAGTATGGCATTTTAATGTGTGGACTTCACTCCTGACTGAGTGGTGTTTTATTTAACATAATACATGCATACTTTTTTTTTTTTTAGTAGGAGCAGTTTGGATTTAAAGTTGCACTTTCAAAATGTCAGAGGTTGTGTTTCAGCAGTATTTATAACAACCTGGTGTAATAACTTTTTCAAGCATTAAATTAAAAACTGCCTTTGAGTTCAAGTCATACAAGTGCTATCGCTATCACTCTGTAGACTTGCATGGTTACAGTTCAGTATGGTGTTAAGAGGCTTTAACAACTTGTCTCTTAATCACAACGACCTTCAGCTAGACTGGAATTCATGAGTACGGCGGTGACCTTGGTGTGAAATAGCACTTGTTGTTCGACATGAAAATTTGAGTTCTAGTGAAAACATTGCTGATGCTGTCAACAGATATTAAGTGGTACAATCCTTCACTATTCCGTGGCCTTTACCAAAAACTTTAGGCCAGTTATGCTCATTATATAAGACTGTAGGATCAAATAGCTCAATACATTTGATTTAATCCCCTTTTGCTCCTTTTATTTTCTTTGTTTTGTATCAAAGGCACAAAACAATTTCTGCAACAATTTTGCAAATCAACCTGTACAAAAATACACAGACATATTTAATAGTTATTTGGTGCCTTATTCAAAACTATGCAATTAAAAACCTTTCTATTAGGGAGTTTAACCAAAAATCTATTGGACTAGGTAAGCAGGACTGAAGTAAAATTAAAATACAAATACACCAATATTCACCAATAAATACACCAATTGAAATGCACTTAGAACCAGTTGGTGACATGTCTTAAATGTGATATAACTGTTAAATGAGGCTGCTATTACTTTGCTGTTACTTCCTCATTGCAGGCAAGTCTCGTAAGAGTCACTTTGCTCGTGATCACAGCTAAGTGCAGTGAGAGAAAAAGGCTATTTCTCACAAAAGTATCTTTCCTGAATATCATCACTACATGCCCTACAAGTATCTAGATCTGTATCAAATCGTCCTCTAAGATACTTTCCAATTGTTTATTTTAATGACCTCTCACCCCTCAGCTGCACTACCTTCAGCTCAGATTTCACGAATCTCTGCTCTATGTGCTGTGCTAGATTTAAGTCCAACAGACTTACATATCTGGGCACATGTGACAAAAAAAATAGTTTTACAACACTGTGGATCATACCAATCATAAATCTCCCAGGGACATAGAACAACATCTAAAGCACATGTATCATTTTCTTACGCTCTGCTCTAAACATAGCTGTTTTTATCTTCGGGGAAATACATACAGACTTGGTTCTTTGTCTTAACAACAGTACCTGGCAGAACCTCAACAAAGGCTGTAGAGCCTGTACAGCAGACAACAGCTCAAAATAAGAATAATTATGTCCAATTCACCTGGTAAGCAATCATTTCATTCTCCTTGTCACTATGAATAAGGATTAATTTGAAGGCAAATATTACATGATGAATTATTGAATAACTCATCTCCCAAGTCAAATTAATCTTGAGGATTGATGATGTGAATGTAACCTGTGATCGGAGTAACACATTTCATGAGTCATTGATGGCGCACTTCGTATTCCACAAGGGTATTACCAAGTGATGACTTGATTTTGACTGACTATCCCCATTTGAAACCAGTTTGTGTAAACATAGAGTGGAAGTCAGTGCGGCACTCGACCGAATCCTGATTGCATCGCTGCCCAGCCTTTTTCTAATTAAGTCCATAAACAGATTATGACAGTGCCTGAAACATTACGCATCACATGCACACGTCCTTTAAAAGTTGACGGTTGATGTTTGGCATCTGGTCTAAGTGATGCACAGCATTTATGCAGCTTGTTTTTTTTTTGTTTTTTTTTCACTCTTTCACCAACATCCACATGGTATACTGTAAATATTACATAAGAGCAGAACATATTTTTAGTTTACTCAAGTATTGTTGAGTCTGTCCGCTCGACTATACTGTAGCTAAAGTGACTGTTACTAAACTAGTACTTCAAGAAGTGGATCTCAGCTGTTGGGTGTTAACTCACACTGTTAGCTCTCCTTAGACCGAGCACCACGCTTGCTTTGGTCTCTTGATCCCACAAGTACTCTTGAGATTGGCACGGTGGATTTAGTAGTAGCCTCCTCATATGTGACTCTATTATATTGTTAGATAAGCCTAGGAAAACAATGGCATTCTTCTGTGTCTCAACTGGAGGCTTCAAGACAGGATTTCCAAAGGTGTCCACAGTAAGCACGCAGCACCGGATTTCACCTCCCTCTAACAGTGCAACCTTTGTCTTCTTGAAGTTTTTATTGGCTATTGTTAATGAGCTACAATAGGTTTCATGAAATTAATGCTGTTAGTTATTAGACTTTAAGGTGCTGAGGGTACACTCTCACCTGCCACTTTATAAGGTACACCTCTTCGACTGCTTCTTAATGCACATACAGTATCTAATAACCCAGTGATATGGCAGCAACCAAGCAACAGACTGGGAAATAAATGTGATTTAAGTGAATTTTAATGGGTGGCATGGTTGTCGGTGCCAGATGGGCTGATCTGAGAATCTCAGAAACTGCTATTCTACTGGGGTTTTTCATGTACAGTCATCTCTAAAGTTTACCAAGAATGATCTGAGAAAGAGAAACTATCCAGGCAGTTCTCCAGGTGAGAATGCAGAAGCCTATCTCTGAATGCACAGCACATCAAACCTTGAGCAGATACAGTACACTACAGCAACTTGCTGCAGGAGACCACGTAGAACTCTTTATTAGGATTGCATAATATCTAAAAAGTGGCTGGTGAGTGCTTGTTGTCAGTGCATGCTGTAAAATGCCGGTAGAGCGCTGGGAAGCATTTCATCCCAGTGCTTCTTCAAAAAAGCCCTCTGTGTGGAATTTGTGTCCATGACAACAAAACAAAAGCACAGCAGTCACCATCAGTCATTGTTGGCAGATTTGCCCCCACAAACAGCCCTTTTTCTCATTCTGTTGTAACAGTTTGTGTCTGACATATCATGTAGACAGGACCAGAGCAAGCTGCTCCTTTTTCTTGGGTTACCAGGGTGATGGGTTCTGCCCAATCTGATTGGTTGCTAGAGAAAGAGTGAAGGTGATAACACTACCATCTTCATGAAAAGTCTGGTGATTTTGAACTGGAAACAGTTGGAATAGCTGCAGAAAATGGTGGCTCTCTCCTAATTGGGAACAATTGGGAAAAAAAGATGCTCCAAAAATACAACATGAACTGATGTTGTCGTTTCTCACAAAATGTATTTGGTGTTGTATATTGGTGGCCATAAATCTAATTCTTTGGAGTCAGAGTTGAATAGACCCACAGTATCTCCTACTGTGGTTTTTCCATGAGATCTATACCTCATGAGCTTTCCACTGTAGGTGTGCCTGCTGCTTGGGAACTGTGACATTTTTAATCTGTCTAATAATTATAATATCTTTATTTAGCATTCATATCCACCAAGGGTGTATTTTCTATGAACTGGACAAGCTGCAGCCTGTGCAGCTGAATAATGGAAAAAAAAAAGAAAAAAGTTTGATATATAGCTGTAGTGAAAGAAAAGCTTAAGTGGGAAATGGTGAAATGTAGGATTTAATACATGACCTTGATTTGACACTTTGCCACCAGCATTGTAGCAGGCAGATGGGAAATTGCAGTGTACGCAGTTACTTTTGAAAGCCTTTATTAGTAAAAACCTCCTAAGAAAAGCTGTTATCCAGGTGGTTTCAGCAGGTAATGAACTTGTCAGCGCTGAGGTTTCGGACTGTGTCGGCTTTGTTGTTTTCTGTTCAATTCAGCACCTTGATTTCTCGAGTCTCGACTCAGTTGCTTGTTTTGCGCCACAAACTCATTTTAGCTTCTCCCATTGGACCCAAGGTATTGAATTGCCTCTCATTCAAATAAATAATCTGCTACCATAATGCTTCTACTGTGTATTCCCACAAATGCTAAGCAGTCAAAATGCTGTTATAGTGACGGTGTGTTGTGCTCCTTCTCCAGCCCATCAGTAGCATTATGCCTGCCAGATAAAAGCACAGAGTCATAACTGCACAAGAAGGTATGGTGAGAGTATGTATTTGCCTCTGTTGGTTTTTACTTCATTTGAGATTTCTTGCCTTTTTCCTTTGGCAGAGGAAAATGCCAACAGCTTGGGGAGCATACATTACTTTGCAGCACTGGTAGGATGAGGTTTTATACATTTTATGGCCCAGTGATACTTTTATTTGAGTTTCATGGAAGTGGACCTCCATATTATTTGCTATTTTTTAGTAATCCGCATTGGCCAATTTTGTTCTCAGAAACTTGACAAATACTGCTAAGTGTACTAGAATTTTATTGATTCATTCTAAAGTCTATTTGACAAATTTAGGTTTTTTGGTTACCTGTTTCATATATTTAATATTTAGTCCATCACTATTTTTTTTTTTATTAAGAATATAGTATATTAGGACATAATGCACATTGGAGAGACAGGTCATAAGTGCTGTTCAATAACTGTTAGTTGAAGCTAAGCAATTTAGTGTGTAAATTCTTATGTTAAACTGTTATATTTTATCTGACGACAGGAGAAAAGTAAAGTAGACAAACATTCTTAGTTGTTCTATATATCTGCATTATATATCGGCCATTGGCTGCCAAGATCTTGTTCATCAACCTCTACTGTACACGTCTGACTACATCACTTCTATCATGAATCTATCTATAATGAATATAAACAAGCCACATTCCACATTCACTGATGAGCTCGAATGTTCTGGATCATGCACACACTTGACTTTTCCATCACTCTGGTTAAGGTTTTTCTCTTGGTCTCCTCAGTCAACACATTGTCCCAAGTGAGTTTCTTATTTTGCTATTTTGCCTCTTTTGGTGTGGCCTATGTTTGCTCCTATTTTAAGTAGGTTGTAGTACTTTCACCCATTCTCTGCAGTGGTTGATAATGATATCAATTGTTTTCATCCGTCATTAACTCCATACTTTTTTGTTCCTCCAGATATTAGTCTTTCTTCCTCAGGTTATTTTGAAATGTTGCATTGGTCTAATTACAGTCAACAAAATGGCTTTGATTTCCCTCCTGGACTTTTCACATTTTTAACAATGAAGGTGAACTTCATAGGTGGAACCCAAGGCTAAATCAAATAGAACAAGTTAATGTTAAAACAATTAAGCAATTAAGTGAGAGGTGGCGATACAGCAGTTAAAAGTCAAAGAGAAAGTCTCTCATGCTGTGGCAGTTAATAGGACTGGGCAGGAAAAATGTCTTGACGAACAAGGGAATGGAAATGACCAATGGGTGCTTTGAAAAGGAGATAGGAGAAACAAATAAAGAATTAGCAGGAGGCAGTGACACAAAACTAAGGAATGGTGTCTGCTGTAAAACACCAACATCATCCAACCAATGTTTAAATGGTCACTCTAAAGGATAGAATTTGTGTTAGTCACTATCAATATTTCTGCTCATCTGTTAAAATAGGTTGAAAGAAATGGTGGTATAAGCAAATTTTTCAACTCATCTATATGCATATTAAATGTCTCTACAATTATCTTTTGATTTTTAAAGCAAAATGTTAAAAGATTTAGCCCTGCTATTCCGTTACATCTCATACACCAGTCTGTGCTCCTGTACTAGCTCATATCTGAAAGCTGTCTGAAGCAGAAATCATTATCATAGTTCAGACAAGCGAATGTTTCCACTGTGTTTTTCAGGTGGGTGATCAGACATGATACACAGCCTGTTGTATAGGCAATTCACAAGGTGCACATGTGTTATGTGGTCTTCAACAACAAAGTGTCGGCTGATTGTCAGTACTCCACACGGAGCTGCTTTAGTAGGAGAGCCATGTCCATGTCAGGGATCAAAGCAAACAGTGAAGACAATTTATGCTGTGCAGTGTGTGTGACCATCACTCTGAAGGTGAGGGCGGAGGGAGCAAGGTGAGAAAACAAGTTACTGCTGTTAGGATGCCTTCGACTCTTTCAAGTCACCTTCAACTCGCATTTGGTCAAGTCAGGTTTCGCAGAAAAAGGGGTTTACACATTATGCTTCTTATTTATGAATGACCCATACATTTACTCACACCTAAATCTTTAAATTATATCACTTACTAGGATAATTTGTTACATTGGAAAAAAAAAACTGCAAGTACTCTCTCCTGGATGAATTAGTGGTTTTGTGTGAAAAATGTGTCCTCAGTTAATAGGTAAATTCATTGCCCTTCAGGATGAATATCTGGTAAGTGAAGTATGAAAATATTGGAAAATGCATACTGTGAGGGGATTTTCGTGTGTGAAGTCGAGATCTGATGGGATGTGACAACTACAATCTGATATCTTTGGTGAATTTAATAGAGGAGACATAAAAATCTTAAGAATACTTCTACAGCATTGCTTCAGGACTTTATCAGTGCCTGTGTAATGAAACACATACTTAATGGGTTTGTTTAAAATGGCCTAATGGTGTTCTTGGTCTGTGTCCAAAGATTCTCAGAGAGGCAATGCAAGAATAATTTAGACTAGATTTAACTTTGGGCAGTAAATTTTTTGTCAAGGGCACTGATCTCATTAGAATTTTTTACCCTCTGCCGCTGACTGACGTTGCCTTTTTTGTGCTTGGGCTTTTTGACACACACACGTGTTTCTTTGATTGTGATTCACTGCGATCGACTGTGCGAGGGAACTTGGCACTATGCACACAGAGCAGTGATGAGACTCGTTGCACCTGTCAGGGCTGACCAGATCAGGTAATGAGGAAAGTCCCTCAGGATGTTAACAAAGCCATTAAGCACTCATGTGTGAAACAGCCAGGAAGCTGGTGTTTTAAATGGTATCAGCCAAATTAAAATTCACTCTACATGGCCCTGAAATGTAAATATCCTGCCTTTTTTTTGCGAGGATGAGCTGGGCTTCTTCTCTGTGCTCTAATCGGCTTTGAAAAGACGGTGCAAAAGTTCACGGGACTAATGCTTTTGCTCTGTGATAAAACAGGCAGCTTTTGCTATAAATCTACAATAGTCAAACCATGTTTGAAAAAGAACTCAAATATAATCTCGGGCACATTTTGTTGTCCACACTGACAATAAATGATTCCCCTTCAGAACACGGTGTGTACAGAACAGATTTCTCAGACAAGTGTCTTGTCATATTCTGTTTTATCATCTTGAGGACAACAATGGCGTGTCTGGAAAGTGTAGGCTGAACAAAATGAAAACAGACCCCGTACGTCCGCCTGATTTAGCTTACTGTTAATATGGACATAGTCACATTACCATTACCACCATCCAATTCGTTATTGATTAGATTTGACGGACTTTCAGGTGAATGTGCACATTGACATCTTTTGCATGTGTCATCAACAACAGAAAGGAGATTCAGTCAGTCGGAAATGCAGGATATGAAGCAAACTTGTGGTTGAGGCTTAAGCTTTAAAGGACAGCACTTTTGCTGTTGTCATCCACCCTTTGTGCACAAACTCAAGCGTTTTGTCTGTGCTTGCTCCCATAGCATAAAAACTTTACATTTCAGTTGGAGGTGCACTCTTGATTTGGTCAAAAGAGACAACAAAGAGCGGATCCACAGGCACCAACTCCTGCACAACTTAATTTTTCAAAGGACATACAAATGGAGGCAAAGACAAGAAATCACCACTCTTCTTGCACTCTTCTCTTCTAGTCTTCTTGCACTGCAAGACTGATCAGAAGAGCTTCATTTTAGTATTAATGAAACGTGCAAGCAGAAATGTGTAGCAATTAAATGATGCCACCCACAAGAATCTGAACTAAGGCCTTACATCACTTAGCTTCAAATTTAATATTTCTGTAATCTAGGAACACATAGAAAAGTGACACAAATTAGATTTGAAAATTGCAATTAATAATCAGAGTTCTGTGGTCACATAGCTCTAGAAAATGAACTGAGTTGCAGCAATGGAAAAAAAAAATGTGGATATGAGTCACTTCAGTCTGGTAATCTGAACATAACCCAAGAGAGGTTTCATGTAGGCTGTGAGTTCAAATCAGAAGACTCATACATGTCGATTCAAACATGCAGGAATGAGCAGTGGCATTTTAGGAGACAGGAAGTGAAAAAAGGGCACCCTATGAAGAATCTTAACTTTACTTTGACTTATCTTGGACTGTTACATATGTAGATGCTTAATGACGTAGTATGTTTCGACAAAATTAGCAAGTAAACTCAAACACAATATCTGGGCATTTCTCTTGTCTAGAATTGATGGAGCGCCACATGAAAAATAAAGCATGAAATTAGAAAAATAAATACATTAAAATGTCATCAAAGGGGGGCCTTAATCTGGTCAGAGGGCAAAAGGACAGGGGCTTGAGCACTACCTACAATCAATCTGTGCACCTGCATGGGAATGTGCTTGGATGTACTTTCTCCTCCAATATGGTAAAATGGGAAAAGTCGACCAACAGCTACTCAAGTTTAGATTCTACAAAAATGCAGGTTTTCACTCAGCAGTTATCAGTTAATGTCCCACGGTTGACTGCTCCTTCACAGTCATTGCTCTCTGCTAATCCTCATGAGTACGTGGCTCTGTACTTTTACACACAACCCGAGGGCAATAATCTCCTCCCTCCTCTTCCTCCTCCTCCTCTTCCTTCTTCTTCTTCTTCTTCTTTTTCTTCTTCTTCTTCTTCTTCTTCTTCTACACCACCAGTAAAGTTGGGGAGTGTGGATACAAACGAGTGCCCAGAGGTTTCAATTCTGATGCACTGCGATTGGTCTTGTTCCCAGGGATGGGAATGTTGTCGCAGACACAGTGAATTTAATTTCCATTTGAGTGCCTCCTGTCCCAGAAAGTAGCCAGAGGTGTCCCAAATGATGTGACCTGCACCTCCCCTTCATTTGTCTACATTAACATTGCATGTGCGGGCCGTCCAATAATATGTGGGGCAGATTTATATTTAGCCTTGCCTGCAATGACTTTGAGAAACAGGGTGACTATTTCGACCTCTTTCAATCTCTCAGCTTGAGGGTCTTTGTCAGCCTCGATAACAAAAATTTGAGCATTATATTGGAATAAGCAGTATGCAGTCTCTGCCACTGAGAGGTCACTAAATCAAAACAATAACAAAACACATGGTTTGATGACGTTGGGAAGCAGCACGAGATCATGGATTATCGTTCCATTGTGCATTTGTCTTTCATGGGTAATGAGTAGTTGTGATCCATCAGTGACAAATACACTCAATAAAACTGAAAATAACTAAAATATTTCATTTCTCACTCCAATGTTTTCTCCAGATGTTATAGCAGAGACAGTACTGAAGAAAGATTGCAGATTTCAGTAGATTTGCACTGTTGGCAACATTTCAGCTAACGTTAGTAGTATACTCAACAAAATATATAGAGGTAGTATAGGTGTGTTACATAGGGCTGGGCAATATATCAATATTATATATATATCCTGTTATCGTCTTAGATCTTGTATATCATCATATCATGATAAGGTACCCGTGATGACCTTTTCTGGTTTTAAAGACTGTTGCTTTGATAATCGTCATGTTTATTACATTGATTAAATTTGTGAAATACACTATTTTACATTGATTGATCATTATTTTGTAATAACAATATTTTATAAAAAATATTATTTATTTATCAATTTGATTTATATTGTAATTTACCATCAGGAATACTGAACGGCCTGGGATATTTATCATTAAATGGGTTTCAAGCAAGTTTTAAACTTTATTTCCTGTCTGTCAGTGATGATTACTGCCTTTTCTAACAGACAAAAGATCCTGTTTTCATAATTAATTTCTACAGGTTGGGGGCGAAAGTCAAACTCTTGTTCTAATTAAGTTAAACATAAAGCAACAAAGTACTTGTCAACAACTGCACCGTAATAACGTAGCCAAGATTAAACAGTGCCTCTCCATTTTAGGACGGACTTTGAAGCTACTTGCCGCAGTAAACACAGACCTTGATATTAATTGCATCCTCAGTTATAAAAATCAATCTCAATTGCCCTCCACCATTATTGCGAACCAAGGTAGCTGCCTGGCCGTCCGTTTTAGAGACTTTAAATCCAACGTGTGGTGCTTTAACTCTCCGGGTGAGTCAATTGGTCGGCAGCAGGTTTGCGACCGTAAAAATTAAAAGGTCCCCTTCAAAGCGCTGCTAATGAAAATGACACCCTCAAGCCTCCAAATGACCATCACACAAAGAATATGAACATAAAAGTGTACGTGACGGGGCCTTTAGGGTATTGAAGGCTGTTACACTTGGCCTTCAGTGCTGCTGTCTTACCAACAATCATCACTTAATATCGATTCTCACATAAAATGTATTCCAATGGAAGTTGAAAGACAAAAGTAAAAGTTACTGTCATATTTTACTCATTTATGTAATATTTTTTATTATTTTTGCAAGTGGCGACACGGCTGTGTTAACACAGTGGCCTCGTTGAAACAATGAGGGTGTTGTGTTTTTTTTTTTTGGTTTTTTTTCCACGCTGTGTTGTTGTCTGTGCAGACACTGCCTTGCTCTGCAGCAGCAGCAGCAGCAGCTGCGATACTCAGGCAATCGCTATGTTCTGCTCGTTCACACAAAATCATACTGTAGATTCTGTCTTTGAAGCAGGAGGCTGGGAGAAAAGAACATGTTCTGTCACTTTTAGCTCATACTGTTGCTTGTTTGCTGGCTGGTTTTGGTAAAAATTTATTTTCATACAAAAAATGTTTTTTTGGGAAAAAAGCCCCAAATGTCACCTCACGTTTGTCGTGAACACAACTGCAAAGTATTTATATGTTTAAGAATTAGTATTTCATTGTCATTTAAATGTCAACCATGAAACATTTTTGAGAATTTCAGTTTCCACATTGTCAATTTCGGGAAAACTCAGTATAAATATATTGGGATATGTTAGGACAGCAGGAAATTAGTGAAGTAAATTCAAATAAATGTAACAGCATTTGTTTTGTTTGCCATATAATTTGCTTACTTTAGTTTCAAACTAACTAACTTTATTTATTTGGGTGTTTACAATTTTTATGTAATATTGTCTTATACACTGTCTTTGTCAATGTATAATTACAATTCTAAATGTTTACTTTGGTACTATAAAATTTCATATTTAGAAGCTCTGTATTTCCACTGAACAAGACAAAATATGGACATAGTAAAGTGTGTAGTCTTTTATTTTTAAACCAAAAGAAAGAGGAGGTGGCCATATCCAGCTGGTGAGTAAGCTAATTTGGGGTCATGATAAAATAGCTTGTTGGCAAATGTTGCCAACACTATAATATTTAACTGGATGTTGTAGGTATTTTTGGGATAGTTTCTAACACAAAAATGCACATATTACTGAGGGGGCACCTTCACAAGCTTTTGTTCATGCACAGAGTGGAGCTTTTTTTCCTGCTGCTGGACACTTTTGTGTCCTGCCGTGACTAAGTGCCAAGGCTGCAGGTCTGCATTTTTCTCTGCCACCATATGTGGACAAAGAGAGGAGGCAGCAGGTGAGGAGATAGATGGGGCGGGGATGGTGATGGACACAGATAGTTTGGCACATCCACAGCCTACATCCACCTGGTGTTAGTTACCATTGTCTCTCACACCATTTTCCTGGCACTGTATTTGATTGCACTGGCGCTTTAGGCGTGAGGATTTGGCACGGGGTGGGTTTATGTCCATGACAACAATAGGCCGCAGACAGTGGAGGTGGCTGTGTGCATTGTGCACTGTGGTACAGGATTGTCTAAAGCACGTTCACTGTGCATTGTGCAGTGCTTCTGGAAAGGGAGTTTTCTAAAATGGGCACCTGAGCCACACTGCTCCGGCTAAACAATTTGGTGTCTTCACTGGGTATATAGCATGATGCAGGGCTGTCACTTTATTGAAAAACATGCAGTATGTACAAATGACATGCTGTTCCTTTAAATATATTCTGTTCCGTCCCATCTGCCTGCACACACACACACACACAGACACACAAACACATCTATTGCCTAGCTATTCGATTTAGGACAGTGCATTGACTTGCATTTATTTGGACAGTCTAAACAGAGCAATATGCCTAACCTCAACCTAACCACCATTAAAATCTGCTCCCTAAACTTAACCATTTCTGCCTCATTAGGACCCAGTGGAGAACTGCTGGACCTGACAAGGTCAGTGTTTATGCCAGAAAAGGTCCTAAAGAGATAAGAGATACATGTGCACAAACACTTGGGTGGAGCAGGTAATCAGCAGATTTGTTTGTCACTTTGACATCTATGGTGTACTACCTGAAAAATTAATTTGATGTCAAATCTGTTTGCTGGGAGGTCAGTTTTGCTTGTGTCCTCCATTTTCACAGCAAAACAACATAACATCACTGCCTTACTTTCCTAACTGGAAAGGATGTTATTTCACTGAATTCCACTGAATGCGTGTTGTGTTGTGTGATGGCTCCGCTCCCCTGTTGCTGCATGCGCTCGATCCGTCAACATCCACCGGCTCTGGTCGCAGCTCAGCACAGTCAGTGTGCAGCATGGCCGGACAGCTGAAGCAACGAGACTGGGATTTCTCACTGTAATTCAAAAAGGACATACTCCATGTACTGTAAACACAAGAAACAGATGTTTCCCAGATGAGACGAGAACGCCACTGGATTTGCAAAAGTGTCGTTGATGTAGTTAAGTGAAATGGTGTCAATGCGGGGGCTTTTATTCTGAAAAAACTATGTGCTTAATGTTCCACCAGAACATTACTGAATTTCTGCTGGATTGAACCATTATGTTCCATCATCCGGCAAAAACAGAACACTTGCACATTCTTTGCAGGAGCAATGGACCAACAGAACAATGACAAAGCCGGTTTGCATCACAAATGGAGTCGGTGGAAGCTGACACGTTGACTAAAGTGGATGGGTATCACTTCCGATACCACAATAGAGACACAGCAGAGACACAACTCGACAGATACGCATTCGGTGGAATCCTGAGGTCAGCCCTAGCTGGACTCCCAGTGCCCTCTGTTATTATTTCTGATAGTCTGAGGAACTTCTGGACTGAACATTTTAAAACTGAACAATCTTTTAAAGGTAGAATTTGGACTTTATCCCCAAATGGATACAAACTTTGGATAAAAAGTAACAGCCTTGAGGAATTTTCATGAAGGATTATATGCATGGAGCATAACTTACATTTTTCACTAAAATAATATAAGATAGCGAAACTTCCAGCGAGCCTTGGACTTTGCAAGGTCAATTTAGCAATTAAATCTTCTGATATTGATCAAAAACATTTACTTAGTTTTTTTAGTAGTTGTTTCAGTAGTTAGCCCTTGTTGTTTGTTTAGTGGTTAGGGATTCAAAGTGGCCTAAAATGAGAAAGGCACAACAGCAGAGCACTGCTGCATCCCTCTGTGCAAAGCATCCACTGAATAATATAATTTGTGGCTAAATACTGGTAAATTCTGCAGACTGTACAACATCTCTGCATCTTTGGCTGACAGCTTACCGGAAAAATGTTCAGGCTGGCTTACTGAAAACCAGGAAGTGACCTTGCATATACTCAATTGACAGGTTTTTCATTGCAAGCATGCCCCAACATCCCGATTCATGACTGGGATGCCCTGCACAGTGCAGGGAACAAGCTCCCGTGCTAAAAGATTATCTGGTGTGAATGTTTGGGAATGATAATGAGATCAAAACACCTCACTAAGCTGGGGAGAGAGGGAAGGGGGGGGGGGGGGGGGGGGGGGGGGGGGGGGGGGGGGGGGGGGGGGGGAAGCGATAGCTGCGATAAATTGCAGAAGCAGAACCACTTGAGCATAAAATTAGATTTTACAAATGTGTTGTTACCTGACAGTCCACTGACAGAGGAGATATCACAACATTATAGGGCTGCAACAGTGCTACTAATCGTATCAAATAAATAAGAATGCCTCTCAGCTGTGATGGAGCTCGGCGGAGATTCAATGTGGACAGTGCAGTTAGAGGGAGAAATAACATAATTAAAACATCCTTTCTCATTATGGACCAAGTTCAATTTATATGATAATATATTAGGCTGAGCGAAAGCTGTATACATGACAATGCATTTGTCTCAGTGTTGTGACGCCGAAAATGTTGTCACTTAAGTTTGGTGTCAAATTTTTGGAAGAAAAGCTGTTTGCAGTGGCACGTCGCGGTTAAAACGTGCAATTTCTCGTCATATTAGAGCATTCAGGACTACACAGACACACACGTGTGATCGATGATATGAACCTTTTGAGATATTGTTACAAGAAATGATTCTACCGCAACGAAACATGCAGCAGTTAAGCTACTGTTTATGGACAGCCTGTCAAAAGTCTTTTCAAAACAGTCGCTCCAAAATGGATTGCAGCAAGACCGAGACAAGAATTTGACATTTTGTTGGTGGTTACAATGCTATGGTAAATACATAAATCATAAAGACAATGAATGAGTCAGTCTGAGTGATGAATGGAAGTTACTGAGGCTAGAAAATACTGTGTGCATGAATGAGCACACACACTATGGCACGCATGTGGGCAAAATATACACTCCCATCCCATATTCCAGTGTGACAAATTTAGATTCATATTATGTCAGATTTTTAGATTGTTATTTCAAATAGATAATGATGGCCAAATAGAATGCTATGGAAAAAACAAAAGTCTCAGGCCACCACCAGCCTTGTTGTTTAACCAATGTTTTTGTGACAATCCATATTAATGTTTCAACCAGAAAATACAGGAATTTTATATAGTATGTGTATGTGTATGTGTGTGATTCAAAGTTGGCCTAAAATAAACCTGACATAATTGACCTTTTCACTGCAGCCATATCCGACAAACTACAGATTTTTCCAATGACATTAAGTTTTGTTCCGTTTTTAATACTACATACATATCTCCTATCTTTTAAGCTTTTATTCAGTATAAAAGATTGAAAAATTAACTACATATGTTCATTACAGCATTATTAAAGCTACATTCGGCGGTGGTCTACGATAATTGGACAGTATTATATCTTAAAATGCAATACACTTATAACAATAATACCATCAATAGTTACCATTTTCTCCTGTCACATAGTTTTATTTCTGCAATTTGCAACAGCTGGTTTCATTTTTTTCCCCCCCACTGTTGTGAGTATAGCATTTCTTTGTGTTAACATTCTCAAATCTATACCAGATGCCACTTGTGCATACTTTAAGAGGATTACAGCCCATCTGCATTTATTTGACAAACTGTATATTAAGCTCAAACAGACTGCCTTAGTCTGGGGTTATGAGTTTAAGTAAATTAGTTGTATTTATAAGTGTTTGTACATCTACCAAGTGCTGACGTTTATGTTTTTCTAAAGATGAAATTAGTAACAAAAGGATTAGACTTTATCATTCAGGTCATTCAACTCAAAATGTGACTTTCTTAATGTTTGCAACATTGTTGGGATTCTGAAAAAAAAGAAGGGGGACAAATAAACAATCTAAGGCCTTATTGTTCTAATTCTGTCTATTCACATGCATTGTCACTGTACAAGACCCTGATGTAACTCAAACTGTGACTTGGCCCATTTAATCCTTTAAGCTTTACCATTCTTTAGCTTGTGAACTGTTTTGTGACGTGATGCATGTAATGTCATCACCCACATTACAATAAGACACTAAGTAGACATTTTACAGCACGAACAAAAGCTAATGATCCAAATATACTTTTAATCCCATGTATGTAATCATAAGAATAGCAGAATAATCTGAGGGTAATAATCACAGGTACATTTTTAAGGTAGTGAATTTTTGTTGTTCAATGTGAATTTTATTTTTGTGTTTGTTTGTTTTACTTGTTTAACATGGTCGTATGCTACCAGTAAGACTTGATGCTACTACACTATGGCACTCATAAACACAAATGTGTTATTTATATACAGTATATGAGGCATATTAGTCATTCACACTGGCATTAGTTGTTTGTTTCTGAGAGATTTGTCTATAATTGGTCTATATCACACTAACACATTGCATACCAAACCACATGTTTTGGCCTGGATGTGTTGTAAGAGTCTTATTTTTCAGTGTGTGCATCATAGCTATTTTTTTTCCCTTCCTTCTTCTATACTTAGATATTAAAGGTACAGAGACTAGGAATGAATAATTAGGGTTATGTACATTAATTGTGATTGTAAATTAGATTTAAGTTAATACCTATATCACACATAAAAACTTTGTGAATGACATTTATATTTACTAATATAAATTGTATAAAAATAATGTTACATCCATTAGTAGAAACAAAATCAAAAAACTGATGAGCAAAATTTAAAAGTAATAATAATTATAATAATTCTTAGGCATGTATTCACTCTAATACATGCAAACATGTGAGCAGTTTCAAACGTTTATGTATTTGCATTTTAAATTGTAAGCCTTTGTGATTTGTAAATTGTGTTGTTTTAAATAAAATTTTAAATTTTAAAAAAATAATTGTTCAGCCCTACCCAGTAGACAAGTTAGGTTGGAAGTAGGTTGGCATTATACAAGAATTCCACATTCAAATTTTTATGTAACAGAGAGAATGACCTCTCTTCTCTGCCTCCATTTCTCTCTCTCTCTCTCTCTCTCTCTCTCTCTCTCTCTCTTTACAGCCTCACAACTAAATCTAACTCATCATATAAGACCTTGACCAATCACAGAGAGTTTAGACAGCGTGCACTCCAATTGGCTGTTACACTTCATGTCAACTTCCTTTGCTGCAGGGAAACCTAAAAAAACAAGAACATTCTAAAAGAGAGTCTGACAATAAATGCAGTATCGCAAAGTGTCATAATGGGTAGAGAGTTTCAGAGACTGTGCATGAAACAATGTGCATATATTTGTGCTCATTTAATGGAAGTATCTCCTATAATGTTAGTGTTTTAATCACCTGAAACTCAACTCTTGTATAGCTCTTCTGCCTAGTGCAGCTTACAAAGTCACCAGAGTAATTAATCAGCCATTAATCTATGCTCCTGTGTCCCTAATAAGGGTTTCATAGAGTAACTGGATGGTGAGCAGGACGCTGATCCGCTGCAGGGTTAACACATAGACAAATACAATCCCAGTATAAGAGCCAGTGGCAATTTAGAGTCTTTAAAGCACCTGAAGTGCATGTGCCTGGACTGTGGGGCGAAAATCAGATCAGTGGGTAAATCCCAAGTCAACGTGCAGGGGAAAAGACCCACAGCTACGATCAAACCTATCGGACCTTCTTGCTGTGAGGAACTAATGAGCCATCATGCTGCCAGACAGCAATAATTAACTAGCACCCTTAATTTCCTGTCATGTCATGATACTCATCACTGATTAAATATAAAAGATACCTGGGCTGCTTTTATTGTGGTATGATATTGTCTGACTTCCCTGCCAGAAATTGGCTGCACTACTGAACGTTCCTGGTGGCTCGGGTGTGTGTTATTTATGCTGGTCATTGTTTGCAGCCATCATTGTGAAACTGAGTGCTGTTGCACGTCCAAGGAGACATGGAACTATTCACAGGGAGATCGGGAATCCCTCCAGTGAAAAGACAGTACAAAAGAGCAACACTCAAAGCAGCGAAGCAGTGGGCGAGCATAATGAGCTGGTGTCATTGTTGGGGTGCCTGCACTGTTTGCTGGCAGCAAAAAGTTTGTTCCATTGAGTTTAAGGTACTGTATAATATATATATATACTGTATATATACCCCATATTTAAATTTAGACATTTAATGGTGACTGATTCAACTATTTGCCAATTTACTTACTTTTAACTTCAGTGATTCCAGCTTTGACAGATCCCACTTTGTTTAAAACTCCACAGAAAGTAAGGTTACCAAGGTTTAGAAGGTCAAGTGAAGTCATGTACTCAGTGTTTTTTTTTTTTTTTTTTTTTGTGAAACTGGTTGTCAGGTCAGATTCATGCTCGGGAAGAAAATAACACAAAGGTCACTGATCTCGCCGCCGCTTCGCACAAATTTTAAGTAACACAAGGGCAATGGTATTGTAGGTTTTACTGCAGCTGTGAAATGTGATGATATAATAATGACCTTGCTTTGCTTTTAAATAGTGGGCCCTGACTTTATTGTGAATACACACTGGAATGTTAAAATACAGCCAGCCTAAGTAACAGTTCTGTCAAAAGTGTACATATATTTTTTTATTTGTTATGAAAATTAACATTAAATGTGTGTGCGTGTTTGTGTGTGTAATGACTGACAAACATAAGGTATTTTTGTTTTGCTCCTGGATGAAATTTTGAGACAAAATCTCTTTTGTTTTAAAATGATGCATGGACAGAAAACAATAAACACTTGTAAACAGAGAATCATTTCACACATCTAAAGCAAAACATCCAGAGGAATAATGTATTGTATGTTTGCAGAGTGCATAAACATGATTTTTTTATATGACTTTGATATATAGTATACCCTGTATATTGTTACTGGAAACTGAATATTTTTGTGTATTGTATAGCAGAAATAAAGTGACAAAATTATTAAAACTAATTATATCTAAACATAACAGCAAAAATGCCATCTGCATCTGCAATTCAGATCACAGTCTTTAATTCTGTGTGTAAATGCAGTAAAGATTAAAAATATGTATTTTCAGTGGCTCCATACATGATTCCAACCAAGTCAGCTAAGATGGCTTGCATGCAGAGAATGGGTTTATGCTTTGTGCATTTCCCACTTTTTTCTTTTTTTTATTATTATTATTATTTACAGGTACATAACATGTGGGGCTCTTGTGCTGCATCCCATGCTTAACTTGCCTCAGCATGTATCCTTTAGGCCTTGCAATACCCTCTGCACCCAGAGTTTCTGTCTGAGAATTAAATTCAGCTCAACCCTCATTTGCATGCAGGCCAAATGTTTTATTAATGTATAATTTAGTAGCTTAAATAATTACATTTCATGCTCTTGTAATCTGCATTATGATCAGATGAACTGGTATGAAATCTTGATAAACTTGTGTTTTTGCGCCAATATCAATATTTAACACTGCAGTATAGTGTATGACATGTTCTATCAGCTATGATCTTGTAACTGACTTTATGTCCTGGCTTTTCCACTTCCACTATGCCTTCACATCGTATGATTAGGTCTGCAGATCTTACAATCTCTGTGTTGCAGTGTTGGCACTCTGGCACATTGCTGCACATGTCTGTTTATCTCTGGCTTGGTTTGTTAATACTGCATGAGCATAAGCTACAGTGAAGATTTTTTAACTTGCTGTTTAAGCTGTTTAAGGTCTGTGCTTTTTTCTGAAAATTAAATCATCAATAAAGTGTCAATTTCAAATTCAAAATCAGTGTGCATTATGATTAAAATTACAGTTTTACATTAAAATTACCCTTTGAAGAATTTCCTATATTTAAATAATAGTGAATGGGGAAAATGCTTAATAATTCACATGGCTGAAATCAACAATTAAGTCTGAAATGCTTGCATGTTTCCAGTCTTTGTGATGGTAAAATTTGCATCATTGGTTAAGATGCCATAGCTTACATTGGTGCATCTGTTACCGCCACATCTATGAGCTGTTGGAATTTTCTTTTTTTTGCTGAAAGTAGTTAAACCAAGGGAAGGTAGACTATCAATACAAAGTTTACATTTATAAATGTGGATCTGTCTGGAGCAGCACTCTCTCTGTTGGCCAGTGGTGGCATCCTCCCCTGCCCGAATGGGTCAAGATATGGTGCCTGATTTCAAAAAAAAAAAAAAAAAATGTGTATATATATATATATATATATATATATATATATACTTCTTTACACTGCTTTCTTGAAAGTTTATGCTCCCATCCTTAGACAATGTCTGTAAGTATATTTTTACAAATACCATAATAATATCACCAATTATTTTTGGTGAGAACAATTGTGACATGAAGTTTCACATGTCATGTCAACACAGAGAACATTCACTCATCATTTCACTCTGCGCACGTGATCAGAGGCTTCAAGACAAGCTGAGGATTTGTTGTTGTAACTCACAACTACTGCTGCTTGTTACCTTACAGACAACAACCTACAATATTGTAGGGGCAGAGCTTTGTCGGGTGATCTGACAGGAGTGTGTGGGATGGACCAGCAAGTGTAGCCAACAATAGCTTTAGGCCAGTTTTTCTCAATCCTTGTCCTTGGGGACCCCTGTCATGAAAGTTTTAGATGTTTCCCTCGTCCAACAGAACAGATTCAAAT
This sequence comes from Brachirus orientalis, assembly GCA_016785285.1. Taxonomy (NCBI): domain Eukaryota; kingdom Metazoa; phylum Chordata; class Actinopteri; order Pleuronectiformes; family Soleidae; genus Brachirus; species Brachirus orientalis. Next base: position 18,522,799 of record JAFBJR010000425.1, on the reverse strand, counting down.
AGTCAGCTTGTCATCAAGCTCTGCAAAAGCCTGATAATGACCCATTCATTTGAATCAGGTGTGTTGGAGCAGAGGAACACATAAAAGATGCAGAGCTCCCTGAGGACCATGTTTGAGAAACACTGCTTTAAGCATTAAAAGTTGATGGATACAGTAACATTTGTAGCAATTTGGATATCTGACAAGTTTTACTTGCTTTGTGGTCCATACATTCTGCAGTCGCTATGATATCTGTGTTCCATTACTTGGAAGTTAAACATTTAAACTTTTGCCACCTTCAGAGTAAACCAAAGCAACCCAAGGAAACTGCATCGCTGTGTGGCAACACTTGATGTCTTCTAATCAGGCACATATAAATGAGTTCCCCCTTAACAGAATCAAAATTGGATTCTATTGTCAGTACCAGCAGTAGTTGTCTCTCCTGTTACTGTTAACTGAGTTTGTAGTTCAAGTACATTCTGCTCTCCACATGCAGCCATCTTTGGCTTTTGAATACCGCCAATCCACAATTTACTCAAAGAACATATGGAAATGCCTGCAATTAGTGGCTGATTTATATACTGCGGCGGAACCTTGGAGACTAATTAAAGCCCTTTGTGTTCATGTCTATAGACATGCTAATTTGAAGCCACTTGATGACAATTCACAAGATCAAGTCTCAGTTTCATACATCCCAATCTCCGTGTGCTCACTGTAATGATGAACATTCAGCATAGTTGGGCGAATGGGAACTGGTAAACAATGATCCATAATATTCCACTAAATTCACTATACTTTGGGTGGTGCCAAAGAAGGTACTGCTTTTCCCTCATTTGTTGGAGTTGTTGTACATTACACTTTGGTGTTATACTCAAGGCAGAAATTCAAAAAAGTGGGAAACCAAAATTGTCCGCAGGATGTTCCTCCCAAAGAGTAGATTTCCGCTTGTTTATTAAATTTGTTAAGTGTTTCTGAGCAGTGCACATTTTATCCTCTTAACAGTCAAATGACTATATACTCCAGTGATTACTTAATGTACTCTAATGAGATTTCCCTATGAAATGGAAGGATTCATTTATTTTAATGTGACACATTCCTCCGGGTGGTTTATGCATCACGTTCCGTTGCAATACGGGAAGGCTTTGAGTCATAAATTGTAAGATGATCTTGGCTCTCAGTCTTGCTGCTCTGCTCACTGCAGCAGATATACAACTCTGTGATCCAGGCACTGGAGGTCTGTTCAGGAACATCAGTGGGTCACAGATGCTGTTTTCATGCTCAGCTCTCTGTGACCAGGTATTGTCTAGGATTAGTGAAATAATACCACGTTGGCAGACAAGCCATGGTGGTACAAAAGCTGAAACACAAACAACACACCAAAGCAGAACACAAAAAAATCCATTTTTGTTCTTTCGACATTTTTATTTACTATTTATATTCATGATTTATATTTATAAGGGCCACATTTTTGTTAATTGTGTACTGATAAGGACTTTGAGCTACATTTTATATATGAAATTTGCTATCATGTTTACATATAACCCAGATATTCGATCTATTTGAATTTATCTTTTTTTTTTTTATATACAGTATCTTATTTATTATCTTATGATGGAGCACTGATGATATAGCCTGTTTTAATTTAACAGTTTTTCTGTGCCTTTTAACAGTGGTATAAGATTTGAAAGAAACCAGTTACTATGGATACTGTAGGTAGTGTATTGATATACAACAGCTGCTAATATCAGGGAATGAATGTTCAATATATTCCAAGTTTTTGGTCGCATCTCTCTTTGGCAGTATCTTTAGTCTTTATAGGTTGTAGAGATCAAGAATATGAAAGAAAATAATAATAATTGTAGGCTGCCCCCGCAAATAGCAATGGGTTAATGAAAAGGAATGGCTGGAATATGACCAATAAATGTGTCTGTGCAAATCAACACAGATATACTAGAGTAATCAGATAAAATTATAAATGACAAACACTCTCTGCAACACCAAAAAAAACAAAAAAACAACCATGAGTTTCTACTATGGCAAATAGAATTTGATTTAATTGATATGATTATCAACTTCTGAAGAAAGATGTAACTCAAAATGAGCTTGGGTGACCTCCATGCAGAAGTCATATTTTTTAACTGTATCCATAAAAGCACTTGAATGAAGATAAACGTAACTTTTTATGACGGCAAACATTTTCGATTAGCAGTGACAGAAGGCGTTGGGGACATTTTGCTTTGTTACTGAAAGGGATCAAATCCATCCAATGACAAACCTCACACATATACACTGCTGCGCGCGCTCTCACACACCAACGGACATACACGCACCTCGCTTCTTAAGACTCTATCTCAAACTGATATAGCTGTTGTGGACTCGGTCAGCTTTTCTCCATGTGGTTGTTAACAATCACTGCATTTACTACTCACATGTACAACATTAAACGTAATATCATTATTGTTACAATGTCTATGTCATGTTATGGTACCCTGTACTGGGCTACCACTGCATGTTATGTTATGTTATGTTATGTTATGTTATGTTATGTTATGTTATGTTATGTTATGTTATGTTATGTTATGTTATGTTATGCCCACCCACCCTGTCCGGTCCGCTTTCCCCTCATCACACAACAAAGAAAAGCAAATGAATAAGAATAAAAACAATAATAAATTCATAGATAAATAACAGGGCGAGTATAAACAGACTCTTCCTGTACAAAGCAAACCTCTTCAACAGCACCTGACATGTAGACAACCATACTACATGCCAAAAGTACTGGACAGGACAGGTTTTTTTTTTAAAAAAAAAAACAAAAAATAGATAAAAAGTGGAGAGTGGAGGTGGATGAGCCACACGCTCCATATGCTGATGTTCCTACAGACTTCATTTTCAGAAGCTGTCTAAACTGATTTCTTTATGGCTTCAACAAGAGCCGCAGCAGAACTTTGATGTCTTACATTTGACAATACTTGTTTCATATGTAACTCAACCAATTATGCAAATTGCACACTGTAGAGCATAGACTGTTTCAATGTCAGGTGTGGAGGAAATGACAGTGGAATATTTCCCATCAAAACACAAAGCAGGCAGAGATTTGACTGATACTAAACTTTGCCATTTACTTGATTAAGACAGGGCACATATTAAATGTAGTCAATGAAGATGTTAATGTAGGTATACACACACATTCACACCCACACAGACGTATTTGCACAGCTGTTCTTCTGAGGACTTGGCACTGAGTTCTTTTAAACAAATCATTATCCCTAACCAGCCATAACCATAATCATTTCATGCCTAACGCTAACCTTAACCTAACCCACATTTAAATCTTCACCCTAAACTTTACATAACAAGGTTAGGTTCTGCCTCATTAGGACCAGGACTACTTGTCCTAACATTGTCAGTGTTTATGTTAGAAAATGTCCTAAAGAGTTATGAAATAATAGCATGCATGCATTCTCATGCAGCATTCTAACTGAGGACACTCCTGACCCTAACCTTATCCATCAGAACTACATGTCAAACCCTAACCCTTAACCTAAACCTAAATCTAATTACCCATAATGCATTGAATAGAGTATTTTTTTTTTTTTCCATATATGCCTGCATTTTCCATATTCCCTGTTTTTATGTCAGGCTTTCTGTTCTTTTTTGGTTTGGAAACCAGGCTGAGATGACTGTGGTGACATCACATTTTAGTGCTCCAGCTGTTAGTTTCGATTAGATTAGATTAGATTAGATTAGATTAGATTAGATTAGATTAGATTAGATTAGATTAGATTAGATTAGATTAGATTAAATTAGATTAGGCTTTATTGGTCCTACACTGGGGAATGTCACACATTTAGAAGTTAGGAGAAATAACCTGGTCTGTGTATAAAATCAGTGCCTTTAAATTGATAATATAAAGTATTAGTCTAATGCTATACTTGTACCTTTCTTTTATGTCATATATAATATAATATAATATAATATAATATAATATAATATAATATAATATAATATAATATAATATAATATAATATTTTAGAATGGAAATACATTGAAATATTTATTTGTAGTCTTGGGCGACGTGGCTAAATACGTGTGTTAAACATGACATTGATACATACTGAACCTTTTTTATATTGTCCTCTTTCATACAAATATTTAATGTAGTTTTCATGTGTTTTATTTCTGCAGATTTTTAATTTGTTTGTTTGTTTTTCATTTATTTGATTGCTGTTTTTATTATTCAGTGTTTTGTACTGTAATGATATTATTAAGTACTTGTATCAGTACTTGGTATTCATCTGCATCTGTATGAAAGTGTTGGTGCATTCCTCCTCATAATAAAGGATGTAGTGCTCGTCTGACTTTGATATGAACAGAGACACACTATTTGTTTGTTTGGTTTGTTTTGAGCAGCAGTCCATAAAAATACTTCTTATAAAAATTTCTTATAAAAAGAAGAAGAGTACCAATGGCCAAATATCTGCTCCGATGATGGGGTTTTCTGTTGAAATCAAAGGCCATCTAAATAGAGAGACAACACTCTAACCAACTGGCCTGATGGAAAACACAGACATACATGCCTACTTCCTTAAATCCATTATGATATTAAACTTCAAAGCCGATACTGGTTCTTTCCAAATTCCCTGAAAAAAGACAGGATTGCTCCATGTTTGCGGAGCAAAAAAATACATAGTGTAATGTGCACTGCTATCCTCACTGCACTTTGAATGCAAATACCAATCGATGCCTGGGACTCCTGTGTTTGTCAATCTGCTTGTTCCAATGTTCGAGATGTGCCACTCTAATGACCTTTACATGTCCCTCTGTTTTGTCTTTCAGGTGGGATTTTTGAGCAAACAGATGGACCTGTTTCACTGGTTAGTGCGGAGGAGCTTGCCTTTAAATTTGCTGTCAATAACATCAACAGAAACAGGACTTTGTTGCCAAACACAACATTAACATATGACATACAGAGGATTAATATCTACGACAGCTTTGAGGCATCAAGAAAAGGTGAGTGACTTTTTTTGGTGTTTAGTCAAGGATTGTGATCTCACTGTGGAAGACGTCAGGAATCTAGGCTTCTAAGGAACAAAACAGTTTAGGATTTTTTTTTTGACTCAAGAATCTAAAGGTCCAGTGTGTAACATTTACAAAGGTTTATTGGCAGAAATTGAATATACTACCCATGTATATGTACAAAGTATGTTTGTGTAAGCGTATCATAAAAATTGGTCTTCATAGCCTTAGAATCAGTCGTTCATTAAGATACTAGTCTTGCTTTACATTATGTGTTTCACATTTCGTAGCTGAAGCTTCCCACACGCAGTGAACAGTTTTACCCACATAAACCTGACACATTAGCAAAACAACAAAGAGAGGAAATGGCTAAGAAAGTGGTAGAGTAGAGAGAATTTGGAGTCCTCCGTGTACTGAAATCTGTATTCTCACCATTAGATGTCACTAATTCTGACTTATTCTTAGGGCCGGGTCATACTTAATGCATTCTGCATCTACTAAGAGCATCAACCCAATCCGAGGTGGAGTTTGCATGTTCTCCTCGTGTGTGTGGATTTTCTTTGAGTTCTCCTGTTTCCTGCCACAGTCCAAAAAACATGCTGAGGTTAATTGGGTCCTCTAAAGTGGCTGTGACGGTGCAACTGTGATAATGAATAGTTGTTTGGCCCTGAAATGGACTGGCGATCTGTCCAGGGTGTGCCCAACTTTTGGCCCTGTGTCAGCTGGGATTGGCTCCATCAGCCCTACAACCCTCATGTAGAAGATAAAGCATTAGACGTGAAAGAATCAAAGAATAATTTGTACGTGTGTGGACAGTAATTGACTTCCTTAAGCAAGTTTACATGGTTAGCATTAGTTTCGTTGTCTCTTTTGACCAAAAACAAGAGCACATATCCAACTGGATTGGAAAGTGTAGTGTTGCATGGAGCATGAGCAGTATGATAGCTACAAAATCATATTTGAGGTGTGCATTGAGCATTGTCTATGTAGGGACTAAACAGCCCAACATGGAAATTGGCAAAGTTTTCATCACATGATCCCGCTGCACAGCATACCTCTGCACACAAAGTATGATCCGGCTCTTGCCCAGTGGACCAATAACTCTTGCATTTAACTTGTAAGGAATTCATACTGAATGTACTTTAACAGAACATAACTTCCTTCCCTCTCAAACTTTCCTATTTTCTTCCTCTTTAGCTTGTGACCAACTCTCTTTAGGTGTGGTTGCAATATTCGGGCCCTCACATAGCTCATCTTCAAATGCTGTGCAGTCCATCTGCAATGCATTGGAGGTGCCACACATCCAGGTGCGATGGAAACACCACCCGATGGACAGCCGGGACACCTTTTACGCAAATCTATACCCGGATTACTCATCGCTAAGCTACGCCATCCTGGACTTGGTGCAGTTTCTCAAATGGAAAACAGCCACTGTTGTATATGACGACAGCACAGGTGAAGCCACTATTACACTCTTCAATAATGCTACTGTTAGTAGGAAACTTAAAATACCTATTCATAGTTTATAGGAAACTTTGCTGCCTCACTAGCTAGGATTCCATTTCTGTGATTCACACATTGTCACCAAATTTTGAAAAATAAATAGTAAAAAAATGCCATACCCTGCTGTTAAGCGACTATTGGGAGTTACTGTAGTTCACTGAGATTAGGATAAGGTGGCCCAAAATTTAAAGTCAAGCCCAACACATGTTAAGGATAACCAAAGCGCAACTTCGTGATATAAAAAAAGAGCACTAGTAGTTGTTTCCCTCTTTTAATATAGTATTGTTTTCCTTTTTACTAAGTTGAGGAATTTAGGGGATTCGTCATCAGTTCACACAAACACCTTCTCTTGTACACTGTACCGACATTTTTCGTCTGTCATTTCTGTCATTTTTGTCATTTTGTTGAATTTGTTTCCATTGCACTTTTTCATTTTTACCTTTCATTAGTATGCCAACAATGGATAAGTAAAAAATGCACATAAAAGCAGACTCATTGAAACTCACCCGTATATTCTCATTGCATTTCTGGTGGTGCCATGCCTTTACTCGTGCTTTTTCTTTTTCTCAGGTCTTATAAGACTACAGGAACTGATAATGGCTCCATCCCGGTACAACATCAGGCTAAAGATCCGACAGCTTCCTGTTGACACACAGGACACGAGACCACTTCTCAAAGAGATGAAGAGAAGTCGGGAATTCCGCATCATCTTCGACTGCAGTCATCATATGGCAGCGCAGATTCTCAAACAGGTCAGTGCAAGGCTTTCGTAGTTGGAACTTGGTATTGCTGGACAAAGGAAAGGATCTGGACTTTGCCCTTGAAACTTTCTTTGACACATTATTTGACACTTATTCTATTCGTCTTGAATGGAAAATGAAAGCTTTTTTTCCGACCAAGAACTTGGCAGTGGATACGTGGGAGCGAACTGCAGCCCAATTTAACTTTAATATGCATCTTTTACATACAGTACATATGTATTTAAAAGATATAAACAGCTGTCAGTCAACAAAGCGCTGTCAGTATGATGTACTCAGTGGAGACTGTGTGGGTGGTCTGATGCTCTATACATGTCAGTAGAAGGCTGCTAGGTGCTACCATCCCCCCCATCTCCTCCATTCAACAGCTGTCAACTTCTATTAACATGTTTACCAAGTGCTTCATCTCCTTTCATGTTATTTAAATAACTGAGTCGTCCCGAGTTCCTCAAATCTAAGTTGACATATATGTGCTCATGGCCAGTCTGCACATCCCGGGCTATGAAATCAGTGTCCACTTGACAGAAGAAGTGAGAGAAGGTTTAGAGGCAAAACAGCTCCGGACAGTTCCCTTTTCTGAAACAAATCATCGTTAAACAGGCTGAAGCTTTTCTATTTAAATACATAACAAAGAAACAGCTCATGCTATTGAGTATCATACAGCAGTATGATAATATAAAGGTTTTTTTTTTTGTTTATTTATACATTTTAAGCATGTGTTGATTTGCTGTGGTACATTACGGTAAACCTTTGTGTAGATTTCATGAATATATCTGCAATGTTCCACAGTACTATCTAAAGCTTGTCACCCGGCAACATTCCCCTGCCCCACATAGGATGTGATTTGCTTAATGTCAGGAAAGATGGAGGTAACAGCGACAATGCGCTAGTAAAGCGAGACAGCTGCAAAGAGTTTACAGCGTGACTGAAAGGAGTAGCCACAAAAAGTGTCTGAAGTGAATTCTACTGCTAAAAAAAATTCAGAATGAACACATTTTGTCCAAACCCATGTGCTGCTGCTATATACACACAAATGCTGCCTTAGTAAGGTCCGATAGTATCACCAAAAGTTATATAGAGCAGCTTCAGAGACTGGGACAACTACTAATGATTAAGTTAGTGTTTTATAAAGACTGTTATTGTGCTCTGCTGCAAAACATAAATAAATAAATAGATTCTCATCTTTAAAGCGGCACAATGTAGTTTTTGCTCTCAGATACACTTTAAACATACTCCATGGTAACATGTGAATTTGGTCAACAACAAGCATGTTAGCCATAACTAGCAGCTAGAGGAACAACTGCTCCACTATGTGAATAACTTCCAAACATGAATGGGGAACAATGAACAATGAAGGATCAACTCCTGTATAACTTTCACCCCCCAAACTTACAGCAGCTTCATTCACTTGGAGCACTGTGACGTATGCAGTAAACAGTCGAAGCAGTGAAGTTGGTTTCACATTGGTTGTAGTTCCAGTACAGGTGATGGAGACCTTCTCAGGCTCTGACAAGGGCACTAGTCAAACTGTTATAAGTAGACAATAAGTTGGAGACTTTATTAAGAGGTAGTAATACTACATGGTGTCACTTTAAGGAGAATAGGAATCCAAACTGTATTGACTGGAAGTGAATATGTGATCGGTCAATAAACCAAATATTGTCTTAATGAAATATTTTGGTTCATAATATGTCATGAAATTGTAATGAAATTGTAAAAAGTCCAACAATTGCTTCTCTCTTTCTTTTTGATACAACGTTCATAATCCAAACAGAACACCAAGGTAGTGATAATTTGAAGGCTGAAAGAAAGAAAGAAAGAAAGAAAGAAAGAAAGAACAATGTGACCTAACTGCTGCAGGTACATGTGTTTGAAGCAGAATTGAAATGACTGTATTTTAAAAATCGTTTAAATGTCACATCTGAAACACTGTTTTATGCTCTTGGGATATTTCAGTTGTCATGCTATGATTCTCAACAGTATGATGCGCCCTGTCTCCGTTTTGACAAGCTCACTTGCACTCAACGTGTCTCTGTCAGGTTACACTCCCTCAGTCTGGAGAGTAAATATAGTTCGCACATTATGGTTCTAAAAAAAATAAAAACACTCTTTTGCCCTACATCATAATAAATGTTTTTTTTTATTTCATGAGTGTTTGTGCAGCTGTGAATGAACTAAAACAAGAGCTTGATGAAGAATAGGAAAATGTCGACAGACTTATATTGCATCATCACTGTAAATTCATTATGCAGCAGTGCAAATAGATTACATTAATTATTGAAATCTCAGGACCACGAAACAAATCTTCACTCACATTTTCAATGTCATGCATTTGGCTTGATGTCTCCAGGTGTACGTGTGTATTTGGGGAACCACAGCATCTTATTTACATAACCTTGGCTTTTTTTCATTTTTTTCTTTTCTCCCTTCCCCAACAACAGATGGCACAATTAAATAGGAAGCACAGCCGCCATGGGAACGTGCCTGCCTTTGAATGTAGATTGAGTGAAACAAGTGGCAATGATAGAGTGTTCGTCTGTGACACAAACATTACCAAGTTCTTGATTGAAGGCTCTCGCTCTCTTTCTCTCTCTCTCTCTCTGTCTCTGTGCTAATATATCACCACATGCCCCGAACCATTAAAAACAATTAAGATGCATAGGAAGTCATCAAGTACTGTTGCTATTCTGTAAATCTCTGGACCACATATGGTGCAGAACTCCCGGCAAGTGAGAGCGGAAACTTACTCACAAAATGAACAGCATGTTCGTCAATATGCTCATTAAAAACTTTCAATTTAATCTTTGCTGATGAAAGTCATTTGTGTATCTCTTCAGATTTGTTTGTTCTCTCTGAGCTGTTAATTCTAAAATGGCTCCACACATTGACCGTTTTCTCTCTCTCTCTCTCTCTCTCTGTCCTCCTTCATCCACTTCTTTCTTTCCCATCCTCCAGGCACAGACCATGGGGATGATGACAGAGTATTACCACTATATCTTCACCACTCTGGTAATGTATCATGCTTGTAAATGCAAATAGAGTCCCGTTTGTTCTCATCTCTCCACCGCTTGAGTTTTTGATGAATAGCAGCTAATTGCCAATGGGCTTTGGATCCAGTCCATTATATCAATTTTGTTTGACAAGCTGGAGGCATAATGAAGTCTTCAGTGTGCTGTAGTAAACACTCTACTTTATAGAAAAGTCAACAAAAGTCTTGGAGGTGGCAGCTTTAAAACAAGAAACAAACACCAGACTGATGTTCAAAACTGAATGAGACTCCTGCGTTTAGATAAGATTAGGACTTTTACAGGATTCGGCCACATATTTAAGGTGGACTTGGAAGTACTACAGTAGCTACATTAAAACCCTGGAGACACACTGCATGTGGAAACACCATGAAGTGCCACTTACATCCATTCAGCACACATTAATCAATCACAATGTCCAGAAACACTTCAGAGCATCAGCTTGTGATCTGTGCCAGTGTCTGGTCTATTGTATTTGGCATTTTATGTGAGCAAACTGGACCGGGAAACACATGCAATCTTTAAAAGGATTAATCTTAATTGACATTACAAAAGTTTTGTTTTTCCATGGTTGATGTTGATTGATTTCAGAAATTGGGGCAGCCATTGGGTGATATATGATGCCACAGTCATCGGATGTTTTGCTCATCATCCTCCTTGTCTCCATCACAATCACTCCTCTGTCCCTACATCAATATATGAGCAATGTCATTGTTGTTTTGTGTTTCTTTAAAAAAAAATGTTTATTCAATTTACTTTAATCATAGCATTCATTGTAGAAAGACTAAGAAGGTATTTTCTCTACTGTACAGGCAGAGGGGGGGAGATAAGATAATATAAGATAATATCATGAATGTAAACTGTTATGCTTTCAGAATTCATAAAATTTTGGTTGCATCAATTCAAAAATGGTTACATACTGACATGACCTTTATTATTGTGTTAAAGTCCTAGACCACAATTAGGTTTGCTCTTTTAGAAATGCTACAATGAACGTACAGAATAATTATTTCCTTGATCACTATATTTTCTGTATGGGAACACATACAGAAAACATGTACAGTTTTGAAAGAGCACAGTTTTTCAGGAAAAAAACAATTGAACAATAGCAAAAAGCTGGAATGGAACCTCTGTTACAGGTAAAACCTGAATTTGTCAAAAAAAAAAAACCTCTCACATCTATCTGCTGTGAGAAAAGGTCTATTTCACCAGGTTTATTAGTCATCTTTGAGCATTACAAGCAAATGTTGTTAGTTTACTCATATTATATAAGACCAACTTTCAGTAACATCACGAGACTCTTGAGACTTTTGCACAGAAGTGTATGTCATTCTGTTTAATTTTAATGCATATTATTATGGTATATAATTGTGGAGGGCAGTGGTTCAAGGGTAGAGTGGTCATCTCCAACCGGAAAATTGAGAGTTCAATCACTGGCTCCTCTAGTCTACATGCCAGTGTGTCCCTGGGCTAGACACTTAACCTAAAGTTGCCAAAGTGATTTAGTCACTGGGTGCAAAAGTGCACTCCTGGCCACAGTCCCAAGCTGGAATGATGAGGGTTGTGTCAGGAAGGGGGTAAAAATATTGGCATTAAAAATGTATGCAAAATCAATACTGGAACACCAGATAAATTGGGGAAAAAAAAGTATTATTTTAATTTGGGCTTTTCATTACTCAGGACCACTGAGTAGGATTTGGTGGCATATAGTGGTGACGTTGTATAATGGAACTGTTTGTGAAAACATATGCCTCCCTCATGGCAGATTATGACAGCACACACACGTGTGCAACAAAAAATTATGATAATAATCAAACCTAGAGCCATGACTCTGAGGAGAGGAACAACTAAAATGTAAAATTAAGGGCCTTTTGAATGAAAACACAATCATTCCTGTTAATTTTCAGATGTTAATAAATAATAAATGAAATGAAATAAATATATTATATTCAATTTTGTCTAATTGAGCCGCTTTAACTCTCACGAGGCTGGACATTTGCTCGGCATTCCTTGGTGACATTTTAAATGAAAAGTGACATATAATATTTTTCAAACAGTCTGCAAATCCTGTGAAACAAGCAAAAGCAGCTGTAACGTGATTGTTTGTGTATAGCCTGTAACAATTAATCATCGGGGGGAAAAAAACAAAAAAAAAAACTAGTGAAAGCCATTAAAGACACATGAGCCACAGCATTGCGTGTGTTTGCTCATTTCAAAACAGCACAGTTGTCATTTTACTGTCCGCTGCCCACATTTATTAAATAGCAAATCTGACCACCCATGTGCGTGTTGGTCTAAAAATGATTGATGGTCTGGCTCATTGTTTTTTTTTTTCTGAGTATATTTTCACGACTCTAAAATGATCTTGTCGAGCTAATATAAGCAGAGGCAGAAGGGGGCCACAGCTGCTCTTCACTTTGACACTGGTGACAAACAGACTGAATTGGAACGAGTACCAGCATGTTCTGTGCTGTTCCCTTCACTCTCTGTTATTGTCTCCGCTTCTGCCTCCCCTCTTCTCTCTCTCTCTCTCTCTCTCTCTCTCTCTCTCTCTCTCTCTCACACACACACACTCACACACTGGTTTCCATGACTCCAGAGGACATTGCATTGACTTCCATTCATTTCCCGGAGACTTACTCTAACTAACCTTAACCAGTACTAGTTAGGTTAGGTTAGGTTTAGGCCAAGTACTAGTGCCCTAAACCTAACCTTAACCTAACTCAAACCTCAGCCTAACATTAAAACATGTCTCCACTTTAACTTGATTTTTTTTTTTCCCCATAAGGAAGACATGTCCCATTAATATGACTGTGAAACAGATTTATGTCCCCACAACATAACAGGAACACACACACACACACAGTCTCTCTCTGTCTCCCTGGATTCGGCCAGTCTGTTGTGATAATACGATATGACATAGAGGTCCAAGCGTGATGGGTGTCATCTTTTACGCTCGACAGCGTGGCAATGACATTGTTCTGCTGTGCATCGTGTCTGTGTAGCAAGTGTACTGCTACGACTGGGGAAATTCAAAACTGTTTTCTTACTTTATTCGGGTGCACTGAGGTTTAGGTGTTAAGTGTAACAAATTCCAAACTGAAGAATCACATTTAGTCAGCTGGAGTTAGGCACCAGCGCCCCCCCCACCCACGCGACCCTCAGTGGATAAAGCGGTAGAAAATGAATGAGTGAGTGAGTGAGAGAGAATCACACTTAAGTTCAAAACTTTCATTTGTTATGCTTTCTTGCAGTCAAGGTCCAATATGCGATATTTGAAGAGTAGTTGGTGTTAAAAAGATGCTGGCCATATACCAAGGTTTTTTGGAAGTAAAGTCAGAGTCACTTTTAGTTGACATTGAACTCATTTCTGCCTCTACCTGCCAAGTGGCTCATCTGGCTGTGTTTATTGTTGCATTCAAATGGAATGTATATCAGACATCCTAAACTCTGAGTTTATATAGTTACTATAGATCTAAACTATGAATATGAAAATGCAGCATTTTCCTATTCAGGTTCTGGCATTTACTCAAACGTAAATGCTGGACCAAACTGAGACTTGATAACAAAACACAGAGAAGGATTCATTAGTACTCTATTATCAATTTACAGTTAAAGGTCCAGTTTGTAGCATTTTGATCATTTATTCATTGGCATTGAATATACAACTCGACTATATTTAAATTAAAGAAATATGATTTCTGTGGCATAAAAAAAAAAAAAAAAAAAAAAAAAAAAAATATATGTACTGTACTTTAGGCAAGGGCCTTGCTCCACAGAGGCTGCCATCTTGCCCCGTCATGTTTCTACTGAAGCCTGAACGGACCAATCAGCCACAGTGTGGATTTTGAAGCGCAAGTTTATGATGCAAACAAAGAAGAACAGCAGCCATTCTGATGTGCAAAGGCCACTGTAATTCCCTGATACTCTAGGGAAACTGTGGCGGGAGCATAGGACTCCTCTGTTTGTTACATTCTGCAGTCTCACGATTAAATGTCACCAATTCACACTAGATCTTTGATATTTGCTCTCTGATATCTTGTGGGCAGATTGTTTATGGCACCTTTTACAATATTTTTCATCATGGTTGGATATCGTATAGATTCTTAGTGTAGGATCTAATTATGTTGTAAATATGTTGGCATGTTGATGTCAACACTATTAATGAAAATATACCTAGAGGCTTGATTCAGGGGAAAATGATGGAAACATGCTATATACAGCAATACAATTTCCCCTGTACTGAGATGTTTTATCTTCTGAGGTGTGGAAAATGCCAAGTTATTAGAGCATGAAAAGGCACCAGGAGAGTGGTATGGGCTAATAACTTCCTTGTCCTTCGAAATGAGTCTGTCATTGCTCCTGTCTCACAGCAGCAATCGCTGAGAACCTAACGCCAAGTACATGCAGAAATGCTTACGCATGTACTCAGAGATATGCAGCATGTTCATCCTCAGGTAAAGATTTTCTGAATAATTCTCTTGTAGGATTATGTTTGCAGGATTATGTGTGCAAAATTTAAAATTGAAACAACTTGCCTTTTTGGCATTGCAAAACAGCCGCAAACAAAATAAAATTGCCATGAAAAATAAGTGTTGTTTTTTTTCCTCTCCCAGTTAGATTGTATTCTTAGCTTCAAAGCTAAGAAACTTGCAACATGATCTACTCTGTTGAGTGTTTCTGAATGTCATACAGAACAATAGTGATTTGCTTTGATTCCTGTTCATAAAAAATAGTACTGTACTATATTCTAGTGGGAAAGGCAGAAAAAAGGAGCAGTATTTCTGAGACTGGTGGAGACTGTTCTTCAGTAAGTGTCTTACACGCCCTTGTTCCCCAAGCACTAACCCCACAGGGTGCTAATGAAATATCTATGTTCATCCAAATGTCTTTTCCAAGCCCCCAGCCCTTTCTGACACGACGTGTCAACATGTGACTTCACACTTGAGCTGCAACGGCTGCCCCAGAAATTACAGCAGCTCATATTGAATTGCTTTTTTTTTTTTTTTTTGCTTAGAAGTTGCCAAGGGAATTCAAGTGTTGAATTATTAATTGTGATCCAGCAGACATAGTGTTTTGTTGCCCTTGTTCTTAATTGTTTCATTATCTAAAAGCAAAAATTACACTTCCCAAATGAGGAAAATGTAACGTTTTTAAAACGTTATGTAAATGAACTTGATTAGGACAGACATATTTATATAGCTGTCAAGCTTGTAGTTACAGCATAACTCATTGTTATCCAAATATAAAAACAAAAACAATTTGTCAGTTTTAAAAGGGTTTGCCAAAAAGTAACTCCACCACAAAAGAGCCTTTTAAGATTTCATTTATTA
Source organism: Brachirus orientalis (assembly GCA_016785285.1). Classification (NCBI taxonomy): domain Eukaryota; kingdom Metazoa; phylum Chordata; class Actinopteri; order Pleuronectiformes; family Soleidae; genus Brachirus; species Brachirus orientalis. Next base: position 18,507,181 of record JAFBJR010000425.1, on the reverse strand, counting down.
CGGAGAGACTACTACAGACGCCTCACTAAAGTCTCCTGATCTGACATTGAAAGCTGCATTTCACCTTCATCTCTCTCCATTTGGTCTTAATATAGAATCTCTTTAATCAGATGCAGCGTCATTGTCTTTTTATGTGAGGAGAAAGCAAACAGGATAAATACTTTATAACAAAGATGCTCAGTACTGGCAGACTTAATGAGAATCCACCCATTTTATGTCTGTCTCCTTTAAAAAAACAAAAAAACAAAACAAAAAACAGGACCTGATGGCCATCGACCTGGAGCCATATCGCTTCTGTGGTGTCAATATGACCGGCTTCCGGATCCTCAATGTGGATAATCCCCAGGTTGCATCCATTGTGGATAAATGGTCGATGGAGAGGCAGATACCACCTAAACCAGATTCAGGCCTCCTGGAGGGCATCATGACGGTATGTTTTATTACTGTGTTGTTCCATTTAATGTTGGTCGTTAAAATGTCAACATGTAGACACCACACATATCTTTTCACTCTCTCTTATCAATGATTTTTGCCCGCGGTAATGAAACAGCTTTAATTCTTAAAGTATCCCATCTTAAACACTTTCACCTTGGTATTTATTATCAGTGTATATGCAACCATTCCCACTGTAACTTCTATAGGAAAACTGCCCAAATTTTTGGGGGGATGTAAACAAATTTTGATGATTTTGCTACAGTGTGACCAAACATTGAATGAAAAAGGCATATTTTAAATTTCAAACTGTATGACAAAGGGGGAATAAGAACATTGGAATGCTAATGCATCCAGCATCTCCTAAACAAATATCTTTTTGGGATTCAATTGTCATCATATTCTTATTCAGATGCAAAAAGTATGTTTGATTAGTAGACAAAAGCTAGACAAGAGTACATGAAGGTTACGCAAGGATTTAAGAGACAAGATCTCTGAAGCGAAACAGAAGAAAAGGAGAATATTTCCATCTGGGGTGAAATCTGGGTTCCGTTTTAACATGCTGATAACTTCCAACTCAGAACAATAAATTGATTAATTGATCAAAGCCACAAAGCCTGACATTAGATGTGTTTGTGTCAATCAGCTTAAATAATAGCTTTGTTAATTTTTCTGTTCTAAGTCTTACCCAATCTTAAACTGAGCTCATTTACTTTAATTGTTTCATATGTCATTCATCTAATAAGGAGCAATTTCAAATAATGTGCAGTTCCAAGTTTTTTTTTATTCTCCATTTGTAGAATCGTGTTCACTGTCAGATGTTAATTAATTAAGTTAGTGCAACAATGTGTCAAAAGCAATTATGTTTCCATTTTCCCTTGTGCCATTATTGAAATCTACCATGTTTTGTTTCTTTGGCAAAAAAAGTAAAGTATTTAATGTAAGTTCAAATGTAGCCTGATAATAAGGTACTGAAATAATGTTTACCCCTTATTCCAGACAGATGCAGCTCTGACATATGACGCGGTCCACATTGTATCAGTCTCGTACCAACACGCTCCACAGATGACGGTGAACTCACTGCAATGCCACCGTCACAAACCCTGGAGATTTGGAGGGCGCTTCATGAGTTTCATCAAAGAGGTGATGGCAACACCTTCAGCCTGTTTGCATTTTGATTTAAGCATGATTTATTTTGGAGCATGCCGTCTATTGAACAATCTCCACTGAGACTAGAGCTGAGTAAGTGTTGAACATCACAAAAGGAATGGTGCGAGGACAGTGTAGTCATTTGAGGCTCAGGTATTTACCAAGTAAATCAATAATATCCACATACAAAGAAAAGCAAGTCTTGACTGACACATGAAAGCAGGGTTGTTGTCAGCTTCATATATTCCCTGTATTCATAACCTATTTTCCGAAAAGCGCATACTGTCACCTTTTGAAAGCACAACTCGTGTAATCAGCTCTTATTTCATCTAACATGAGAGTCTGACAGTGCTTCAGAATACACAAACAAAAGGCAGGTGAAGGGTGCACAGAGATGCTACTATTTGTATCTTGATTTGTTCAAACAACAGAATTGCTTGTGTTTGTCTTGGGTGTGGTCTACTAATGGTAGAAATTCTATTTTTTGTTTTTGCTTTAAAAAAAAAAATCATGATTCAGATAACTGATAAATTAAAGCATTTACCACAGAGATTGGTTGGCGAATCATACAGGCTTTGTTTCTAAACAGGATCAGTCATCTGTGGGAGCGGCCAAATTTGCATATACCCACAGGGTATTAAGATTGATAGCAACGGGGTGCTGTCCAGATGAAAGGGCACAGCTAAAACCCTTTCCGTAGCAAAATGCAGAACAACCCATCATCAAACATGGCTTTGTCCTGAGATATTCTTTCTCAAATTTTCAGTTGAAAATGTAATTTGATTTAGGTAAAAATTGTACAGCGTCGAGTATTTCAGCTCCTTATCAGAAGCTATTTGTGTCATCACATGACCATTCAGGTACACAGGGCATACCAGTCCATTGTGGTGTAAACAGGAAATGTATCCTGTCCTCTGTACCAGTTTACTCAGTTTCAGAGAGTGTTACCAACGAGACAACAATGGTGAAAAGTTGCTAGTCGAGTTGTGGCTGATAAGATCCAATCAAGAAGTGAATGTGGGTCACTGCATCAATTGTTTCCCAAGGTGACAATTTAAAATGCAGCAGAAATTTTAGACTTCCTTTTTGTAGGGACTCTAAAATGCCGGGGTACTTGGCATATCTGGAGCAGAATTTATGCATTTTTAACTGAAAACAAAGTAGTATGGATGACAGACATGCTTTTTGGCCAGTTTGGGCCAATGTTGCTGTGATGAGCTGCTGATGTGTTGATGTGTGTCCTGAGCTCTACTAAAACAACCACATGACAACATATTTCATTCTAGGGCAGCCCAAACTAACAAACCCCATCAGAAATGTGCATTTCATGTTTTCAAAGCGTAAGCTCATGATACAAATGCAGATGAACAACATCCTTTCAGGTATGCTAAGGCTACCGTAGTTCCCTCACAATAGGGAGCAGTGAACGTATCGTCTCTTTGTTACAGTCTGTTGTCTCACAATTAGATGTCATCCTGTTTTACATGGTAGAACCTTAATGGTAAAACCACTATGGCTGCATGGCCAAATAAAAATGTCACAAATGTGGATGTGACTGGTTGTTTGTATGCCTGTGCCAGCTCTGTGGTTGGCTGGCACCCTGTTTAAGGTATGCCCAACCTCTCGACAAGTGTCAGCTGGGATATGTTCCAGTCCCCCCCATGATGAGCAATGATATAGAGACAGATGGATACTCTGTCATTACCTGGCCTGCACTTTACCTCCAGTGAGAGAGGCTAGGGAGTATGTAGTGTCTCTCTCATTCAACTAGTCCAATAACCTATTTTCATTAATCCAGGTGCACAGAAAGCAAAGAGTGGACATGCATATGTCCTCTGATGTCATTCACCTAATTAAAGGTCCAGAGTGTAATGCTTAAGAGGGTTTATTGGCAGAAATAAATGTAAAACACATAAGGATATTTATATGGTTAATTTTTGTAACCTTAGAATTAGTACCCAGAACAGAAAAAAACAGCGGAAATTTGGGTTTTGTATTATGAAGCAGAAGCTTACTACACAGAGAGTAATGGCATGCTTTATAATATGCAATGGCAACCATAGTTCTTCAGTACACATGGAAAAGAGAGTGCTGAGTGAAGGAGTCCTCCATCACTTACATTCTTCAGTCATACAATTAGATGTCTCTAATTTTTGCGCACCAGTCTAACCAAAGATATCGCAAGTGACTTCAAACTCATTGGCCAGTCCCCTGCCAGTCTTGGGATACCTGGATACAGGGAGTCTAGTACTTTGTAATTGATTAACTGACTTGTAATCTGGTTCAGTGGTACACAGAGAAGGACCAGGAATCATGTGTATAAAAAATGAATACCCTCATATTTCCTCTACTGCTTCACCTTGAGACAGTGTGATCAAATTTGAGGTTTGGTATTTCTACTGTGTGCAGCTCCTCCAAGAAACAACCACTTCAGCAGGCAATGTCCTTGACATAGGAAAGCTTGATCTTCCAATACCGCATGGCACTCTTTTCACTGGTGTCCAAAGACTGTGTTCGACATTGCCGTAGCTCTAATCAAATCAGATAAAAATGAAGTGACCTACAATTTCTGTCTGTTCTGCAAAGACAGGCACAGTTTATTGTTTATGGTTTTATTCCAATCTGTATTTGGGATCAAGGGTAACAGACTGTGTGCCCTTGCATTTCAAGACTTTCTTGAGATCTGTCCCTAAAAATAGGAGCTGAAGATGGATGAAGTGTTGAGTTTACCAACCATCATCTGGAGTTTTATTAAAGGTCCATTGTGTAGGAGTTATTGATATTGATATCTAATAAATGGAAGACTTCTCACTCGTCCCTTCTTTCCCAACCATGTCAATTATAGTGGCCTTTGCATGCAAGAAAAACTATTGCTTTGTTCGTGTACAAAGATTATGTTTCAAAAAAGTACATGAAAATACATGAAAACATACCCATTTTACCAAAAGTCATTCTACACCAATGCAAATATACTTGAGCAGTATATACATTTTGTTTTGCCAGTGAATCACCCTAAATTTTACACACTAATTAGTTAAGTGTGTAGATGGTGTCCTCTCACCTCATGCTTGCTTGCATCACATAGTACATTTATTGTATTAATAGTAAATAATTAAGTGATTGAACTGCTGATTGAACTGCAGTTCTGTCTTTATGAACTATGTGTATCTTCTGTGTTTCAAAACTTTAGGATGAATTAAGAGGAGTTTTTTGGGGACAAGCCCACTGGATAGGGACTTCAGATTTAAAGAGTATTCTCTCTGTGTAAACAGATTTAGAGTTACACTGTGTAACCATCTATTCATAATGACATATCCATGATGAACACCTTGGAGGGAGGAAAATGTAATTCTTGTCCTTGCCTTCAAAATGTGGCTTTTCCCAATCCCAAAACTCCCAGAATTTATTGTGCTCAGCGTGCTCTGAAATCTGATGCCTGATTATCATGTTACTCAGCTACACTTCCCTATCTGATACAAAATCTATGAATACTATCTGTGTGTGAGTTGCAGGAACAGTATCTTGCACAAGCGTGCAAACACAGTATTGCATTGCCTCACAGCACACAAAAAACAGTGTCGAGTGTGTGTGGTCAGTTGAAATAATGAGAATTGTTACCCATCTGAAAAAGTAAATGTACCATTATCAGCAACGTCATGCGATCATGATGAAAGCTAATATACTGTTATTACTCTGTTGTTGCTATGCAAACACGTTGTAGTGTGAGGCTCTATAAACAGGCCAGATCGGGCCAGATTTACAGTGGCATCATGATGAGTGTCTGACACATTGTGAAGGTCGAGCTGGCCCTTTGGCTGTGATGTGGCGGAGGCATTTATGTCACTCTTTGAATTAGAGCAGTTTGAACATGCCATCCACCTCTGCAGCGGGGGGGGGGGGGGGGGGGGGGGGGGGGGCGGTGAAATGAGGTATGAGACTGTGTGGAAAAAGTAGAGTGCCACAAACTCCACCTTGAAGCTTTGATCTCCTCACAACAAGTTATGGCGAACTTGAGTGAGGACAGGATACACCTGGAGCCTGTAGGGTTGACACATTTTCAATTAAAAAAATAGGAAGATGCTGCTGCTGCTGCTTGACAAAATGACACCAGCTAATATTTTACATAAAGATAATATGAATACACCAAAATACAGCTGTCAGTGTCAGCACTGAGATTCTAGTGAAGTTACTCAGTACTTTTTTATACATATTTAACTCAAGTTACAACCACAGTTTGCTTAATACCATGTAATTGGACATCTGTCCTTGTCCCAGCACCCAAGCACTAGCAGGCAATCAATTCATTGAATAAAGTGTGTTGGTCTCATTACACTAGGTGGTGATATGCCCCATATCATCATGTTAGGAGTAGACTATTTTCGGTTAAGTTAGTAGATTGCCAAGTCTCCCTACCATTCATGAGCTTTAAAACATTCAAATCTTTGAGCTGGCACAGTATCCTCATCTGTCCAAAAAATATATATCGGCCAGAATTCCACCATGTATTTCTTGCTGTTGTTGTAATTTTCTGTGTACCAACTTCTTCTACTATTTCCAAGTCAAAGCCCGCGGGGTGGGAACTGTGGAACATGAGTGCCAATGCCAGTTTGAGTCCAATTGAACATGCAATAGTAATGCAACTCTCAACTGCAATATCTGGATGTGTTAGTCCAACTTTGAGAAATTCATTGTAATACAATTTCAATCGGACTAACATGATCTTTAAAAGTCCAGTTTTAGAGTGAGACTTTTATATCTACTCAAGGCAAGGGCCTTGAATAATGGGGGCCTCCATCTTGTGCCACCCAGGTATAACAGCCACCCAGATGGATGTGAATTTTGTGCTATGAAGATATGCAAAGCCCACAGAAGATGTTAGAGAGTCAGAAATGTGTTACACTCTGAAGCATCATCGTCATATGTCACTAATTCATACACATTGGATCATTAAGAAAAGGGATATTGTCCATATGGTTGGACTTGCAACACAGATGCAATGACAAAACAAAACTGGCAAAAACAATGGTTTAAAAGGGGTTTGTTTTATTCCTGTTGACAGGTTGCTACAAAACAAGTATTTAGCAGAGACTGTCGTGTTTGCTTATGCACACATCAATGGAGGAGGTACATATCGGGAAATGGTAATGGGGGCAGTTATGTGTATTTTCCTCTCATGGGGAATCAAGCAAAAGGAGATGGTTGTTAATTAACTTTGTAGTCAGGAGGGAAAATGTTTGGAGGCGTTGAGATGTAAAATGTAATTTAAAAAATAGAAAATGCAGGCTTTTTGCTTGGTCTGTGGCTGTCCATGCATTTGTGGGTGTGAAATGTCTCTCAGTCAAAGGGGGGGGGGGGGGTTGCAGGTGGCTTTGTTGACAGCCCTTCCGTATATTTATTTGCAATTATTTTCTTTGTTAATTTACGTGTACGCAATCATTGTGTAATATGGAAAATGGTGCGTCAAAGGATGAGGTCAACCAACATTGGTTTTTCAATGACTGATCGTTAAAAGCTAGCTTTGTCAAACAAACCTTTGGATGGCCTGACCTGGTCTAACCAATTAATCAAGCTCCCTCTATACAAGCACCATGAACATAGAGTTAAATCTAAACCACTGTAACAATTGATTATGAAGAATTATGGTATTGATTTATGCAAATGAAGGTGTAAATATGTATATTTAAATATGGAGATTTATCTATTTATTTATTTATTTTTCAGTCCCACTGGGATGGTTTGACAGGCAGACTGTCATTCAACAAGACAACTGGTCTTCGTACAGATTTCGACCTGGACATCATCAGTCTAAAGGAGGATGGCCTTGAAAAGGTAACTTTTACTTTAAAAATCTACCAGTACTGCATATCTACATATGGTGCATATATAAATACTTCACTGATGATTATACTATAAAAATAACTGAACAGATTATTGATTTTGGAAATACATTTCAGATTTGCCTCTTGATGTGGAACGAATAATGCAAATTTGACAATATAATTTACCTCCTAACAAGGACGCAAATTGGTTGCCTCAACATAAGCATAGGTTAGTGGATCATAAAGCAAATTGGATTAGGGCACACATTAGGGTGTTAATTGCAGACTCTCTTAATGATAATATGAGGTGGTGCCCAAAATGGTGTTTGGTGGTAATGAGCTGTATAAACATGTTTCACAAAAGAGGGAGAAAATGAACTAAGAGGTTGGTAATGTAGACTGCATTTCATAATACTGTAAGGCAGAGTACCTTCTGGACTATAACAGCTTTTTCTCTTCTTGAGGGCTTTCATACATTATGGATACATCAAATACAGATAAGTCCCATTATGAATTCCTCAATAACCCCCTAAAGGCTCAAGCCCATATAATAGTGTGAGCTTTTCAGCTTGTAACACTTATGCTCAAGAGTGGGGCTTGTAACACAGATCTGATGAAATTATTCTACCTCTTCTTTTTTTCCCCACTGGCATCTTGACCTGCATATGGTCATGTTGAAGTACAGTCCAATTGCAAAAAAAAAAAAAAAAAAAAAACAGCTTTTGATGACACATTTGCATCTTATGATTACTCTACCAAATCCTATGCACTCAAGCATATTCGCGCTAATCCAGCAGTTTTTGATATCCGTGGCATCAGCTTAGTATTTGAGTCTGTCAAAATGTGGACTTTTCACAACTAATCCACTGTAATTGAATATTAGCCCATGTTTGACCTTTTGCTGGAATTACAGTGCCATTTTTCACTCGACACCAGCTCGCTCAGGAGTGTGACATGAATGTAACAGCTTCTGTGTGGCTGCATGTGTAAATGCTTTTCAATTAAATGTTCTGAACATGTTAAGTAAATTTAACTTATTGTAATTGGGTACAATTAAAGAGAGTTGGGCAAAGAAAAGCACATTGACTGATATTTTTAAATCTCTCTCTCCTGGAGTCGTCTTTGGTTGTGACAAGCTGTAACTAATGTGCTTTTCAAATTAGAGCATATGCCACTCTCTCTGGATTAGGCAGGGAGGACATTAACGTTTTTCATGCTTTTTTTGTGGGGCGTTCTGTGTCTCTAAATGGATTCTCCTCAAGCACAAACCCCAGTGAATATTAAAAGCTGTGTTTGTAGTAATAAAGGAAGTGGTAAAGATGGAAGGAGGGTTTTGGTTGAGGGCTTTGACTTGCAAACAGAGATTGTTACAGACAGCCAGAAGACTATTTTCTGCTAATGATATGTTCCAGAGTGTGTCTCTACAATATGCAGGCTTTTTTGCCTGAGGTCTTCTTGCATGTATAACTCGCTTTATTTGTTCAAATCTCTTAGCTTTTCTTCCTGAGACAAAATTACTACTTTACATCTGCATTGCATACCTTTCATTCAAATAAACTATAAACCTTTTGAAATAGTTGCCATTCTTAATTATGTTTATTTAGTGTCATTAACGATGCAGTAAGCAGGATATTATTGGTGTTAGTGATAAAAACAACTCCAGAATAGCTTTTCACCCCTCTGGATTAAACTAAACAGTTAACTCTTTTTTCCTAACTTTGTTTTCATTCAACTATATTTTCATGTGAATTTTTAATATTTGTTGAAAGTATTTGCACTTGGGAACATAAAATATTTGCATAAACTGTAAATTTCTTAATTTACATTTCTAAATATTAAAAATTCATGAATGTGGCAGAGTTGGATTGATTCACTTAAAATAAAATGCAAATCATGGTGATTAACTGTTTGGTTACCAAAATTTGCACTGTGAATTTCCCACTAACAATTTTGCTTCCAGGTATACAATATGTCAAGTGGAAGTGGACTTCTGGTTGCAAAACAAAGTCCCATTTGAAGCCTGGAAATTCACGATATGACCGGCACCATGAAGTCACCTTGCACCAGCCACAGTATCAGCTGTCAATCACAAGATGTCCACTCATATGTGTTGTATTTTACTGTTTACCTCTTAATGGAAACACAATTTACAAAGTAGACATCATATGCTATTGCAGAATACCTGAAACTAGCAACTGACACCATGATCTCTGGAAAATATTTAATGGGCTCATTTTCCTATAGACTTCCATTTAAACTGAGAACTTGTTTAAAACCAGTGCTATCTCCCCCTGGTGGCTCTTTAGTAAATCATACTTCCTGGCCTGACTCACTTTGCAAACCAGAATGCCATATTCACTTTTACACACAGTCTAAGTACAGGTTGTGCTTGCCTTTCTCATTGGAATAGACAGTGCAGTTTCCTTTCCTTAAAATTTCCTAAAAATACAGATACAAAACAGTTTGGGTAGCGTGGGCAGGTGACTGTGTTTCTGTATATCTTCCTCTCTTGTCTTCACAAATAAAAGTGATTCAGTTGATACAAAGGTGACTCATCTCATGCTGACAGAGATGTGTCCAACCTGTCACTAAGGTGGGAGACTGGTCGCTGCTGGGGGTCATGACCCACCAACAGACACAGCAAGCTCACCTAACCCACAATTCATCTTCCACAGGTGGGGAAGTGGAGCGCGTCAGGAGGTCTCAATATCACAGAAGTGCCAAAGCGAAAAGGGATGAACATCACTGATTCCCTGGCTAACCGCTCCCTCATCATCACCACCATCCTGGTAGGTCACCTGTACACACCAGTCTAAAATACCACGTGCCCTATTAATAATACCCTAAAATTCAAGCTGCAGACTGTGGTCTTATATCTATCTCTCTCCAGGTGAGATATGCGTTGCCATCTTGAGGGCATCGGCCATTTTTTTCTTGAAATTTATTGCAGCACTAAAATGAGATTCATTCAGAGTACATCTCTGTGACATATTATGTTTGATAGATCTAAACATAGCACACACACAAATCATGTCTTACACATCTCATACTGCACTACAATTGGAACATAGCTGACTGTACCAGAACATGACATTTGTGTGATTATACAGCAGTTAATAGGCATATACTGTAATACTGTCAAACTATTTATAACTGGGGAAAAAGTGATACAGAGAGCATTTGTTTGAATAAAATGAATGCTAAGCAAAATTTGCAAATGTGGTGCAGGGAGCAACTTCCTCTCAGGGTAGTAATTAGATTCAAACATTTAGGAGAAAGTGTTGTGTCTAAGTCTGTTGTCCATGTCAGTATATGTTTCCTCTTACATTAACCTGGACATAATCTTCCCCCAACCAGATATATCTGCCTTCTCCCCAACCCTGGATCCTAATATGTACCAAAATATAACCCAGCATCTCTTCTGAAATCAAACTGTATTTCATCATCTAATTTTTAAAAAAAAAAATTGAGTTAAGATCCATTCATTACACCACAGCCACAGTGTAATAAATCCATGCTGTGGGGATGCTACTAATTCAGAGTTTTTTGCCAACATTAATGGCTCTGTCCTGCTCTTTTGGTGATTTGAGGAAGCTTGAATGTATCACAGCAAATAGCTTCGTTCTACACCACAATAGAAGAATAATGCTTCCTTTTCATTTCAGTGACTAACATGGATCATCTTCTGGTGAGGTTTTTGCTGTGGGACATGCAGCTTTAGGTCATATGTTGCCTTGTGTATCTGCAGGGAGCAGATTTATTACCAAAATAAGGGTTCGTCATCAGTGCAGCTCTCCATGCTTGCATACTCAATCTCAAATTCCATTACAAAAGCAGTAATGTCTAGCTAGGATTTCACCCCCGTTTGTATGTCCTTGACTTCTTTGAGCAATGATTGTACATGTGTGGGTACCAGTGGACTTCTTCTCATAACCTCAAGCAAGTGTCTATGGTTTCCTATCTTCTTCGTGTACCACACAATAGACTGGTGAGTGTTATGCTACAGAAGGAATGCATGGTCAGCCTGTATTGTCTGTGCATTCACAAAATGTGGAGGTGCAACCAATTTCATATGTAACACTCTTACAGGAGTCCAAAATTGAAATGAGTCAGCTAGAAAGATAAAAAAAAAACCCAGTTGAGGAGGGGATTCTAAACAACTTAACTTAATTAGCTACCAGGCTGCAACTGATGCATTGTCAGTTCACTTGGCAATGGCCTACTTTGCTTTCCTGAAGTCAAAAGATGTGTCATTTGAAGATTTTAAGAGATAAAATGAGATAAAATGATCCCTGTTATCATTATCAACTACATGTGGGTGCTGTGCAAAGCCCAGGGTTCAGGGCCACTGTCTAGGACTGTCTGGCAAATGATCTTTTACCAGCGAATCAAATGAGATGTTTACATCATCAGCATGCTAAGTATAAAGTCCTAGAAGGGAGAAAAATGAGTAGGCAGTGAGAAACAACAGACTTGTTTCTCACTGCCTACTCCTGACAGAGAAATTAATTACATGTTCAGATGTTAAGGAAGAACTGCATGATCCCTCTCCCAGTTTCACATCACACGGCTTTGAAGCTCCCCAGTTGCATGTACTTAAGACTGTCACTGGATGCTTAGGTCTTTCTCAAGCTATCAGGGAGGTGCTGATGCAGGTGTTACCAGCATTGCACCTTTTCAGAGCAGATATACAAGCTACAACAATAAACACTATCATTATGCCCATGTTGGACCACAAGGCTGTAATTATGACAACTGAGGTCAAAGCAGGACATAATTAATGCCTACCAGGTGCCTTCTATGTTCGTTCTGTCTCAAAGAGGAGAAATAGAACAAGGATTTAAGTGGTGTAATGTTGAACTGGTGAGTAACACAAGTTTGTATGTGTTCCTCACTGAGCACTTGAAGTATTGCAAGTTCATTTAGGTTTTCCGAAAAACTCAAAGTGCATTCGAATATTTCTGACATGTTTCTTGATTTGCTCTTTCAGTGGGAATCATTAGTTTAAGATCATAAAACTGACGACTTTTGGATCACCAAAGAGAGTTTCAGCATTAATATCAATCTCCCCTCTTAGCGTAATGACACCGCATCAAACTGATTCCAGCGAAGCATGAACAAGACGTCTGACAGCTTTATAGTGATAACTTTGTCAAAGAGATTAAGGCACTTAATGTGTTTTCCCCCTTACATTAATTGTTTGCACTCCATTGCCTATAATGTCTCCGCACAAGCCCACCTCCCTCCTCTTTCCGTTATGCACGCCCATGCTGCGACTGTGAGCGTAGGACTGGTATAAAGACTTTGATTTGAGTTCAAACCTTGGGGAATAACAAGAATTGGAAGGCTAGAAACAGATGGTAATGACTTTTTTCCCTTAACATGCAAACTTTTTGATGAAGTTAATTGGACAAGTTGAGCAAAGTTTGTGGCTAAGCGCTTATTCTCAAAACACATTGTCATCAAGTATTCATATCTTATTATTTATTTAAGAGGCCATCCTAAATGTAATGTCCAAATGCCGTCATGTTTTAATGGTTAACAATTAAAGATGTTATTGCTATATGTGTAGCAATTTTATTTTTGGAATAAATTAAGTGAGATTCATAGGATTGTTCACAGCCCTAACAAAACAAAACTACTGTATGTCCACATGCCACCAGGATGTGATGTTTTATTTTTGTTGCTGCCTCATCCTCTACACATTCCCTATTAAAACAATATCCTGAGGGGGGGGGGGAAGAGTGCTTTAATGCCCATTTTCTCTTTGACTGTACAGTTTTAATAGAGAAAAAAGGCAAAGGGTCACCTTCATTAGAGAATCAATTACTCTGCTTCTGAGCTCAGTTTGTAAATCACACATCTGGTTATTGGAGGCAATAAATAGTATTACTACCTTTGCATAAATGGACCAACGTGTTTTGAAATGCACAGCAGGATATCTATCTGGCAGGGAAATGATAACAGACACTAAACAAAGGAAATCATTTATGGGTTATTCTGTGTTAGTCATCGTCACTGCAAGCAGTGGCTCAGTCGCTCTCCCTCAGAGGTTGCTGAGAACTGGTGAAGACAATGTTGTGGGCATGTTACATTTTGATGCTGTGTTCTGCTCCCGACATAGAGCAAACCGTGAGCAGCGAGACAGGATATTACAAGTCAGTAAGGAGAGTGAGCTACCTGACCATAAAATGAACCAACCTGTGCTCTGTGCAGCTATATAGGTCAATGCACAGCAGTTTGTGTGGAAAACAGCAGGTTTGGATGGCTCAATGTTACAAGAACACTGACAGTACAAGTAATTCCTTCTGTGCACGTCACCATCACTGCAGCAAACACTGGTTACACCTTTTTTGCAATGCAAAAGACATTTACTCACTGTATATTAGAGTCTTTAAGTGTCTCAGGTCTCCTTTCACTAATACATCAACAGAGACAAAGACCTCAGCAGTCTTTCATATTTTAACACTCCCTGTAGCCGCACACTGAGCCAGAACCTGCTGTCACAGCCTGTTAAAGGCTACAGCGGCTCATCAGCTCAGATCACTTTGCTTCAATTAGGTGGATGTGCTGAAACAAATTGAAAAAACTGACCTCACCGTTGCTTTTCATTTGATCTTTTGGGTCTGTGCAGGAGGAGCCATATGTCATGCTTAAGAAGTCTGACAAGGCGCTGGTTGGGAATGACCGTTTCGAAGGCTTTTGCATCGACTTGCTTAAGGAGCTCTCCAACATCTTGGGCTTCACATATGAGATTCGTCTGGTGCCCGATGGAAAATATGGCTCCCAGGATGACAAGGGCCAGTGGAACGGCATGATCAGGGAACTTATTGAACATGTAAGTTGTACCTTCTGTCATTTTTCCCCTCAAATAAATAGTTTCTGGACCTTACTTGCGGGTTTTTTGGGTTAGATGTTGAGCCAGTTAGCTTAGCAGATGCCAGGCAACTAGAGAATGAACTATAATAAGTATAGTTCATTAATTTACCCCCTTAAGATGCTTTTGCAGACTGTAAAAAAAAGGAAAAAGGAAAAAAAGCACATGACAACCCGCCAACAGCTTTAATCACAAGAGACATGCATATTTTCAAAAGTAACGGAGTAGTGCAAGTTGCCCTTTCCCTTTTTGTCCGTTCACACTCACTCGATGTGCAAATACAGCATGGTTTGTCTACAATAATGCAGCTTTATTCTGTGTAAATGTAACATGAACTTACAGAAAAGCTGCTGGTGAAGTGAATTTCTGGTTATGTCCTCCATGTGGACAGTGATATGGTTATGATTTAATATGAGTCAAGGAGGAGACTGCAAAGCTGTCAGTTACATTTATGACACAATTATGTCAAGGTTGCCTAAATGATATAAGTGTGCTGATGGCATTTTCCTTCATATGAATAAACCAGAGGTCTCGGATGAGCATGTAAATATGCCACATATTGTATAAGGATGCAGAAGAACATACTGCCAGTCATTTTCCTGAGGCAGAGCAGGTGATGGCTGTTGACTGTTTCCAACTCAAAGATTCAGCAGCCATGAAACAGCCTTACATGGAAGTAATGGTGGCAATTCCCTGCTGGCATTTCATAAGTGTCCCTGTCAGTGCTCTCTCTTTGTCCTCAGCCCCATCGGGTCAGTGCTGTACTCAGTTGAAAACTTGTAATAGCTTAAGTGGCATTTAGTGCTGGGAATTGTATGGCAGGAGTCAATGGCTTGGTGCTGAAAGGGGTGGAAAAGGTGGGCTCCCTCTGCAGCACTTTACATCACCATCCAAGCTTTTTGTCTGATCCATGTTGATAGCAATAGCCTTTTGGTTGGGAGGGGGGGTGGACAAATGGATTACTAAAGGCGGTGAATGCTAGAATGCTTGAAATGGAGATGCATGACTCCATCATTAAATGGAAAATACGCTCAGTGTGAAAGTCTGATTTAAAGAGAGATGGTGCAGATGTTCATTAGTCTGTTCATTAGCTCACAGTCAAATAGAGTGAGTGTGGTCTGTGATGATTGTAGGTGTACCATCTAGTGAGTAAGACCTCTGCATTCAGTTTGAATGGAAGAACAAACTAACAGTGTAGACCAAAGTGTACATCCATTTACTTTTGGTTTACAGCTTCGGAAAGGGGGGATATTATAAAGCATCAAATAAATACAGGTAAAGAAATGCATTTGAGTGTTATTTATTTTGATAGCACACCTATATATTTAAACCTTTAAGGTCTATTGCCTCTGTAAATAGCCGCAGAAGTGAAGATTAGAATCTGCACTGAGAGTTATTGCTTTTGCTGCTGCTTATCGCATGACCAGGAGTGCATGCCGCCGTCTTTGCGGATTTTTGAGTCGCTTCTATTTTGCGGTCTGGTGCTTTCTTCGCCTTTGTCGGTATGGATGAGCTGTTTGTGATTCAGCAGACCTGAAACATAAACTTAAGGCAAGCTCAAGAAATCTGACCCTGGAATGATACAGAGGCCACAAATTCCCCGACAGCCAAATACGTACTGCTGCAGCTCGAATTATTTTGAATTTTTAACAGCTACGGTGATACTTTTGTGACAACTCTGTATCCACACAATATATTGCAATTAATTTAATGGTGCACAACATATAGAAGGTAAAAATAAAGGGCCAATGTCACACTTTATCTATTCAATTTGTATTCATAAATACTACGTATTAACCTTGTAAAAAACCCATTTGCCCCAAACACTGATTAATAAGATCTATAACAGGATCAGTGCGTTTACTTAAAAAGGGTCATGACATTAGATAAGGTTTGAGGCAGTATAAAAAACAAGAGAAAGAGCCTGTTTAAGCTGAAAAATGAAGTGAGACTCTTGTTTTAAATCTCACGTTGTGTGCCTATATAAATCACTGCTGCATTATATAAATTCCCCAAAATGGTTTGATTGACATATTTTTAAGAGAACAAGACTTGAGTTTATTAAAATCACTTGTAAGCCTTCATTCATTTTATAATTCATCAAGCTCTGTAGCACAGAGGACGGGTGGCAGAAATAGAGTTAACCTCACTATGTGCAGCATGTGTGTGACTTATTATACAGTTTGTTTAGAAAACGATGCTAGTACACACTTTACTCCCCGTGTAACTGATGTCTCAGAATGAGAAAGTGCAACGTTGCCAAGTGTAACATTATTAGCCTCTGTGTAGTCACATGGGTTGCTGCGTTGCCAAAGGGCATTGTTTGGAAGGTGCTAAATGATGCAACAGGCCTTGTTAAACTTGATTTAGTCACAATAGATGATCACTTTAATCATGCTGTGATGCAAATGTTAATGGAGTGCTTAGCACATCATTTGTTCCTGTCATGGCAATTTATCTTTGCTTCAACCGAAAAGGTATAGCCAGAGTGCATCCTTTCACAAAGATAGATGGTTGATTACATTCTAAGCCTAATGAGAAGCTACAGTAGAGACCCCTCTTTTTGTAAAACACAATAATGAAATAAATTAGTTAGAACAAAAATCTAAATATTGTGTTATTTTGAATAAAAAGGGATTTTTAAAATACATGTTAGTCCAACTGAAATTGCATAACATGAGATTTCTCAAAGTCATATGGACACAACTACATATTGCAGATGGGGGTGAAATTACTTTTGCATGTACAAATGTTCAACTGGACCCAAAGCGTAAGGCACTTTGCACATGTTCCACAGTTCCTGCTCCCAGGTTTTGACCCAGAAATAACAGAATAAGCTGATACACAGAAGAAATAAACAAGAGTGAAAAACATAATGAAATCTAGAATGATTCATTTTTGGACTAATGAGGAGACTGAATGTAAGCTCTCTCAGCTTAAAGAATGGAGTACTTTTATGTTAATGGGGGGCACAAAGACTAAGAATGCTGCTTGACATGGCACTAGACATCAGATAACACCTAATACTAACAAGCTGAAAGGGACCATTTCACCACCTAGTGTAGCAAAGGTGGCCACACTTCATGTCCCTGATAACACTTGCATACTGGGATAGTGGTCTAATTAAATTGAGTAGCTTGGCTTAACTGTGCTTGGAAACATACAGACTGATTAGTGGTGGAGTGTGTGTATGGCATCTACTGCGTTGCACCACTGCCCTCTTTTCTAATCTCCATATCTCTGTCGAATCCCTGTTTGTGTTTTGAAGCTTCTCCTTCCTGTTCTTGTTCTTCTCTTGGCTCCTCCCTTTAGAGGTCACCACAGCAGATCACCTACCTCCATCTTGCCCTCTTCGTTGTCTTGTTCTCTTCTGTTGTACCAACTGTCCTCACAACATCCATGAACTTTCTCTGTGGTCTTCCTTTTTTTCCTCTTGGCCGGCAGCTCTTCAACGTCCTTTGTCCAATATCATCACTATCCCTCCTTTTCTGTGCACATGACCAAACCATCCCATCCTTGACTCTCTTAGTTTATTTCCAAACCGTTCAACCTGAGCTGTCCCTCGAATATGCTCATTTCTAATCCTGTCCATCCTGGTCACTCAGCATCTTCAGCTCCTGTCTTTTAGTGCCACTGTCTCCAAGCCATACATCATAGCTCATCTCAAGTATTTTTGGTGATTGAGAGAAACATAGAGATTAGGGATGCAATTATTTATTTATTAATTGCTTAGTAGTAGATTGATAAATTAATAACCAGCTATTTTCATAATCAAATGGTTTGAGTGAGTTTTTTTTATGAAATAAAAAATATCTGATTTCACCTTCACATGTTCTGGTTTGTTTGCTCCTCTAGGACAGCAAATTGGATAGTACTGTATCTTTGGTGTGTAATAAATAAATAGAAAATGAGGACATCATCATCTTAAGGTTTAAGAAATGGACAGGCAATGCAAATGTCTACAATTTATGATGAAGCAACTGCTCAGTTATTCAAGAAAATAATTGACATATTAATTAAAAAAATGAATAATTAAGTTGCTGCTTTCTTTTTTTTTCTTAAATCTCAGAAGAAACATGAAAGAGAATGATGAATGACTGGAAGATCATACGTTAAACTACCAGCAAATCCCATTCCAGGCAACCATATTCTGAGGCTGCTGCTTATGCAAAGCGTACATGGTGTGTGCTTCATCATCAGCCCTTTGTATCTTTTCATATCAAGCTACTTGATATGAGAGGGTTTAGACAAATCTACTCTATCATGTGTTTCCACTTGCACTTAAATGTCATCCTATACATTTACTACCAAGAAATTTGTATAAACATGTACAACTGGCAAGTACCACCTTTTTATATTCCCTCAGCATCCCTGCATGCACAGCCCAATTCACAAAAATCTAATTTCTATCAGTTCAAAGTAAATAAACAAGACAAAAATGCCACACAATGATTCTATTTTAAGTATAGAAAACCTGACACTACCTGATCTAAGATATATATAGTCTGTAAAGCAGAGTGCAATTGTTTATTAAGTGACAAAAAGCCTTGCTGCATAATTTCTCCATGTATGGAGTTTGAGTACAGCAAATGCACTTGTACCCTTCACTGGCCTTAGGGGTGTAATTAAAACAACCATAAGAAACAGCTCAATAAAGTAATGGTAAGTATGTTCAGCATTAGTCAGTGGGTTGAAAAAGTCTGAATCAATTCGTTTGTTTGTCTTGCATAGCCAGGCATATATCCACAGTGCTGTGTCAGCACTGGAGCATGTTCTAGTTGCACTATTATCATTCTGCTATAGTGGTGAAGAAACTCTGGTGTTTGTTTGTGCATTTCTTTAAGCAATACAGAATTGTCTTTTAATTATAATGGCCTTGGGTTAGTACTGAGCCCTTGCAGGAACAATGCCCCTGCACGATAGTGTTATCAAGAGTTGTTTTGTTCGAAAATTTGCCCAGGCCAAGGTGATTAATGTCATTAAACTTGCAATATGCAACATTCTGTCTCACAAGAATGACTCATGTGGATATATATAGTAGAGTAATGTATTGAACAGAGGGTGGCATCTCCCCCTTCTCTGCATTGTAATTGTGGACTGGTTTGGCAATTGCATTTGAGAACCACTGGAAAATGCCAGTGTGTGTTTTTAAATATGTTGTGTTTTCTTGAATTTTTTACCCCCATCCCCCAATTTTATTCACAACCTGCTAACTCCAACTTTATTGAATGCTCAGATATGTTATGCATTTTGTGTGTTTGTTGTGATCACATTTTTGTGACTTCCACTTATGCATTAATGGGCTGAAACTTAATCTTTTGTCAAAGAAAGCTTTAGACAAGGAGAGAGATAAAACCAAGGTTTATACTGGTCAGGCATTTCCATGTCTATGAACCGCAAAAATTTATTGGTAACTGAGTATACTAGGCAGAATAGCTTATTGGCATTCAATCATGTCATGATCACTTTGGTTTTGGTCAGACATGCATCCTCAGCTGCAATGACTAGTGGCACCCAAGTATTTCATATTGACCTTTAAAGTGGCAAACTCTCTATAATGACAGAAAAGTAGTAAAGATGTATGATCATTGTGTGAAACTTGCATTATATTGCTTGCTATGATCTTGTTTTGGGGAGAAAACATGAGAGGCATAAGTCTTTTTTTTTTCCACCAAGTGCTAGTTCAGCTCACATCAGTGCAGTTTGGATTTGTACACTCTGACTGGCTTTGGTTTCTACCATAGGGTGTGTGAGCTGCATTGTGATACCTACATTACACACAGTATGTAAATAGCCTGATGTCATAAAAGCTTAGCACTTTATAAATTCTGCAAAAAAAATAGAACCCAACACTAGTAACAGAGAGCAGCAATGGAGGATATCCAGCATTGCCATGTTCTTTCTTCTTGGCATGTGGCTGTTTATTACACGAAGAAGACAAGCTTTGTTAGACAGAAGGCTGTGGTGCATTTTGTGTTTTTCCCTACCGTTGCACAGATGTGACTTTTCTTTGTTGATCTTCAGGAGAAGTACCACTGTGTTTGGTACCTTAACAGAAGGGTGTCAAAACCTGGGCTGTTATTTTGGTATTCTCCTCACCATTTTAAAAAACTTATGTACTGAACTGAACCGAACTGTACCACTTGGTGAAAACAGGACTATGTAGCTGGTGGCAGCCTCATATTCACAGTCTATATTGGTTGAACCATCTTGGTTGTAGCTTTGTGAAACATCGGGACTTCAGGGTCATCAGGTGAGATGGGAAGTAAGCTCACCATCTGCAAACCCAGATAACACCAAGCCATGTGGCACACAGCTGGGCACTATCAGATTTATCTGGCTTGTGCCCAGTTTGTTTGCCTCAACATTAAAACAGAACAGGGGCATGCGGCGTGTATATTAACCTGCCGTAGGGATGTCTGGAATCACATGCTGGTTGATCTTCCGGCTGAGTGGCAGGTTGGTTCAAAGCTGCAGTTGGCAGCAGAGAACAGAGGGAGCATTTTGTCATGTGCAAATTTAAATAGAGACAGCAGATACACGGCAGGATGCACCAGCTTCCTCATATTTGCATCTCTTCAGAGGCCACCGTGTATTTCACCACCATGGTGCCGACCACAGGAGTACATAATCCACAGTTCTACATGCAAAGTGGAAATGTTTTCTTTCTGACTTTTGTTTACTGCAGCATAGCAGTTATCTTGTGAATCTGTGGGAAGAGCTGTCTAAGCCACGGGAAATATTAAATGCATTTTATGACTAGCCTTAGGGCCCAGATAGTGTGTAAAAAGGGCATTTTGAGCCCTTAAAAGCCAAAAAAATGACACAGAATACACCAGTTCACAAGAGGAGAGCAGACCTGGCTGCTTCCCTTAGCTCAGCTTTTCATCTCACCAAGACTGCACAAGTTTCTGTAACAAGTAGATTAAAAGTGAGGTTACGTGTGTCCCACATATCTGCATAACTGACCACAACACAAAAGTAGCCTCGCACAATGTGGTGAAAGTGTTGTAGGACGATCTGCTGTGTGAACGGATCCCATTCCTCTCCCAGCACTCAGTACGTCGGAAGTAAAAGAAAGCTTCCTTTTGTGAGCTGTCTTGTTTCTTTGAGGAAAGAGGTATCCGAGCGTGAACCAAGCAGCTGGTTTCATTAACCTCCTGTCCAGACATGGGGCGGGGGGAGTTGTTGGGAGCCGTGGATGTGAGCTGTAATCTCCCGAACATGCAGTCATACACATTCAAACGGTGACTGAAACGTATCTTGGCAGTTGTCAACTGTATAATGCTATAAGTGTGCCATTATTTAATTCTACTGACAGAGTTAAAGATGGATCTGTATGACACACAATAACACCCTCCCACGTACACACCCAGCCCCTCCTAGCCCCAAATATCCCTCTCCCCGCTCATCTTCATACGCCCCTGCCTAATGGACATTGTCAATCTGCTTATGGACATTATGCTACACTGTTATAATATTTTGATGTAAAAAGACATCAAACCAAGTGCACCTTATGTAAAAAGTACACATGTCTTTAATTCTAATTTAATTTTTGACATTTATTTATAATTTAGCACAACTTGACTTCACTGGGGATGTGGACTTGTGTGCCTTGCCCCTTGGGGAAAAAATAACATTATTTGAAATAGAATTGACTCTTTCATGTGATCCAGTGTTTTCCAGTACATTTAATAAACAAAGTTATCAAATTTAAATGTGATATGCTAGTATATCTTTACACTATTCAGGAAATCAAACTAATGACCCAATGAACAAAAAATGTATAGTTTTATTGATTTATCTGGTGACACTCCATTGAACAACAGCATTTTTTTAATAGCTCAGTGCTAATGCCAACATGATTATGGTTTAGTTGATGCAACATGCTGAGGTTTTTGTGAGCCATTAATAATCATCTATTTATTTATTTAGGTTTCCAACTTTATATTTGTCCTAAAGCGACAGTCAGGGGATCAGCGGTGACATCACCATGAATATTTGTACTGTTATTTGGTTATTAATTTAAATGTTATTAATGCGTTTTAAGTGTTGTACAGACACTGTCACCTCTAAAGTGCTAGCTTTGCCTAAAAAAGGAAATTGCTGCTATGACAATACAAAAGCAGGCAGAATGACAATGTGACTCTTCAGCTACACTGAGCATGTGCATACCAACATAAAAAGGAAGCAGATTTCTCTTGTGAAGCCTAAACTGAATGAAAATGTTGAGGGAGCTTTAATCAAGTCGGGGCCAATAACAGCCAATCAGGAATTGCGGGGAGGTAACTGCAACAATCTTTGTTTCTGCACAACCAGAATAAAATGTAGATTTCAAGCAAAAAGAGACAGCGATGCTTTCAAATGTCTTCGTAACTGATGCCCTAAAATGCCTGGGTAATGTGGACAGAAAGAATATTCACAGCAACATGTTGGATATTCTTCAAAATGGAGTAAGGTGGATGTAGCCCTTTTTTTCCCTGAATATTTTCATTTGTCCTTTACAGAGAGCAGACTTGGCAGTGGCTCCTCTCACCATCACCTACATGCGTGAAAAGTTTGTCGACTTCACCAAGCCCTTCCTGAACACGGGCATCAGCATCCTGTATCGCAAACCCAACACCACCAACAGCGGCTTCTTCTCCTTCCTGAACCCCATGACTCCAGACATCTGGGTCTACATCCTCCTGGCGTACCTCGGTGTTAGCTGTGTCCTTTTTGTTATTGCCAGGTGAGTGCAGGATTTATATGCTCTTCTGACCATCATTCTTTCGTACAGTTCTCTCTGGGGCCCTTGAATAGACGTAACAATTTACTCTGCCATCACAGCAATCTGAGGTTTGAGGACATCAGCCAGTTAATCATACTGTGGTAGCTGCCAGGTAGTGATCAAGACAGTTATGTCTGCATGAGCTCACAACAGCCTGACGGTGGGAGGAGGAATACACACGCGCACACGCGCACACACACACACGCACACACACACACAAAACAAACCCTTAAGTCACAAAGGTTTTTTTTATTTTGCCTTTTTTTTCCTTTTCCTGTGCAACTTTATTTCTAAAGAATTATGTCCCCAAAACTGCATTCTCAATTGTGTTTTGTAAGGAACTTCACAAACGGTATTTTTTTTTTCTCAGATTCTATCAATTTGTTAGGTACATTCATATTACCATCAGCATTATTCAATTATGATTCAATACAGAGCAGACTTGATGTTTCATTTTCCAAACTACAAATGCCTTGCGTTTGACTGTGACGTGAAACGTACATACAGTACTGTAAATGTGGGGCGACGGCAACGCCTTTCGACTGGGAGGTTGTCTGCTTGATTCCCGGCTCCACTACACTACATGCTAATGTGTCCTGGTAAAACACTTAACCCAACGTTGCTGTTGACAGCTGTGCTGGCAGCATGTGTACAAGTATGAAATATGTGCGATGGA
This sequence comes from Brachirus orientalis, assembly GCA_016785285.1. Taxonomy (NCBI): domain Eukaryota; kingdom Metazoa; phylum Chordata; class Actinopteri; order Pleuronectiformes; family Soleidae; genus Brachirus; species Brachirus orientalis. Next base: position 18,483,458 of record JAFBJR010000425.1, on the reverse strand, counting down.
AAATGTGCTGCACATATAGATGCACTGTACGAATATGTGAGTCAATGGGTGTGAATGGACAAATATATATGGTGTAAAGCAGCTTTGAGGGGTCATCAACGACCAGACAAGTGCTATAGAAATACAGACCATTTACTGTAACTGTTATATGAATTGTGCACACTCTCTTTCATTGTCGTTTGGCTTAGCCCCAGTTGTGATGCAGGTCAATGATAACAATATTCTGCACACACATAAAGGCAAAAGATCCACTGATATGACTCTCAGTCATGTTGCATGATCACATATTGGATTTATTGTATATCCAATCTAGAACCACATACTGAAGGCGACATTCAGATTACCAGGCATGATGTTCAAATGCCATCAAATAATAGATTTTGCTGTGCTGCCACCATCAAGTTTGGCAATGTCAACAGCACGAACATACATTAAAAAGTATATTGGTAACATATTGGTGCATGACCACATATTTAAGGTTATGTTCAGATTACCAGCCATACTGTTCAAATGAGATTCAGATCTGATTTACTCCAGATCCACACAGCCTTGGAGAAAAAATCTGATCTTGGTCACATCAACAAAAAACAAAAAAAAAAAATTACATTCACATTTCAGCGTGGCAATATGAATGTCATCTTTGGCGTGTCGCCAGAGGTGCAGAGTTCTACTAAATATTTGAGGCAAAATTCTCATCTGGAGGATGACAGTTTGGCAGTGTCACGTAACCACACGACAGCTAGACATCCACCACACAGCAAAACACAGTCAGAGACCAAGCATCTGAAAATTTATTGTAGACGGGGAGTGAGAAAATGAGATGTCCAGGAGACAACCATGAGATGTCAGCCACACAGGACAATATGGTGTGTTTTTGATGGAGTCTGCAAAGCATCAGACCGTAAATACTAACCATAATATATTTTTACACCCAATCATATGCTTTTTGTTCCTAATTCTATGCACTAGGACTCAACCTAACTACATACATACCAGCGAATGGTAACGTAAATAGCGTAACATAATTTAATGGAGGAGAATATGCTCCTTACAAAACTGAGACTGAGAATGTACTTTGTGTGTATGGGAAAGGACTTTTTAGGAGAATGTGTTGTCTTGTGTAATGTCTATAGAGCTGACAAGCTTTAAATGAAGCACCTGTGGAAGCAAAAAATTGTACTTAGCTATATAAAAGGTGTATATATACACACACACACACACACACACACATATATATATTACACACATAAAGTGAAACTCTATCGAATATGTTTATTTATAAGTAAAAGTCATTATGGGGATTATTAGCTGTATTTGGTTTATGGATATGATGAATATCCTGGTAGTAACATTGTCTGTATTTCCTGCCACTTCTCATGCAAAGTGGGTGCTTGAGGAAGTTCTAGAAAAGCAGGGTGTTGAAAGAAGCATTTGTGGAGTTCGAGAGCAAACAGCTGCACTTCTCTAACCTCCTTCGTTGTGGTGAGACCAAACAGATTCTGGAGTGGCTGCACATAAGTAGAAAATTATCTTAAATTGTTGCATCTGTCTGGCCTTGGTAGTGATAAAGCTGCATCCATGAACAAAACAAGTAAGCAATCACTCATCCACACATCCCGAGGGTTACTTCAGCACATGCGGGTTAAGGCATTACCAATGTCAGTCCAATAAATGGGAAAAAAAAGAAAAGACTTGGATTTGGTGTTTTAGGACAGACCTTCTATATTGGAACTCACTTGTTATAGATAAAATATTGCATCCCACTTGTTTCTAATAGAAAGCAAAATTTTGCTTAATAAGACATGTCTCTTTTAAATGCCATTTTGATGTTAATGATTCAGTAAGCACAGGTAACATTCTGTATACTTGTCTGCCAGTGGGACATGAGCGAGTTTTGCAAATGTCTTCCAAATATTTAGAGCGTTAGGTTTTTGAAATGGCTTAAGGTGCTAAATGTATCAGCACATGTGCCCTGAGCTGAGTGTAAAAGAGGTAAAAGACCGATACCAGTGTGTCTTGACCCAGTCTCCTGCAATTTCAAAAAAATCTGCTATACTATAATTATGTTGTAATGTGCATCTTAAAGATTTTTTTCAAAACTATACATTTTTGCATAGATGTTGTTAAATAAAATGTACTGGAATGCACCTCTTGGTTTGCTAATATCATCCTTCCCCTTAATGTTATGTGTCTTAGGTTCACATGTAAGAGACTGTAAGGGAAAATTTGTTTTTTTTTTCCCCCCCACATTCAGCATGGAAGGGAACACTGGAGAAAAGTTATTTTTCAACGCAGGGGAAGTTTGCTTTTGTGCTGAGGGGACAACATTTTTTGCCAGTGCACCAACTAGTGCAACTAGCATGGCATGATACAGAGGGAATATTGACTAATACTTGCCACTTTAATTTCAAATAAGCAGGGCTTAGGGCAGAAATATGTTTTCCAACCAGCAGCATAACGACAGGCACCAGTGTACTCCAGTGACAACTAACGAAGGACAGCACACACACAGTATACTGCATATATGAAACCAACAATATTATGGATTTTCTTAGTCGGCTATTGTATTAAGCAAAGTAGAGAAGACAAAAGAGGAAAGTGATGACGAGCTGTTTAAAGTCACTGTGGCGCCGAAATGACCACTGGCTTTTTGTGCAATAACCTCAAAGCCCCACTCCTCCTTTATAAATAGGCAAGTGATCAACATATAATATTGAGCTCTTGAAGTAACACCATTATCACCAAAATTAAAGTACAGTGGTGTAAATAGGCCGAACAAAGTCAGCTACTGACTTTTCACAGCAGGCAGATTTATTCCCAATAAGATAATCTGCTCTCTCATCCTCCTCCTCCTCACATACCCGGGTATACTGTATATACCCGGTATACACAGTAGAACAGTGCCATACATACAAGTCCCACACACAGAATCAACTTCACTTCAACAACATCTGACAACAGCATGTGCAACTAAGCAAGCTGTTTCTGTGTATATAGTAAAATGATGTAGTGTATAAATTTATTTAAACCTGACTGTGCATCTTTCTGTAAACTTGGGGGGAAAAAGTGTTTTCACGGAGTATAAATCACAAATGCAGAAGAGCCTCAAGAAAAATCCTATAGGATAAAAAAAAAAAAACTGCAGTCCGTGTTGTCTGTTGTCAAGGTTTGAAAATAAATGGCATTTAATGATGGGCAGAAGGGAAACATTAGCAGAAAGTACATGTTGCATAATTGTACTGGAGTGTGCAAATTAAATATAATGTCTGCAAATGCAAACATGGTGTTTTTGCTTTATATTATGTTTGGATGCCAAGTTGTTTTTGAGGCCTCCTCCTGTGTGTGGGCTGTCCTCTTGGCCGATTTTTAATAGTGCTGTTTAACAGGCAATTTGGTATATGGTTGCGCAGCACACAATCGGAATCTAATGGCTCTGCTTTCCACCACAACCTTTTTAGACATTAGGGGTAGTGGATTTTCACCATAACGTTTCCTGCCTGGAGACTGCACTCACAATACATTTAATAATTATTACATTCATTCTCTTGTGCCGCATTTATATCCAGGCTGTGTGTAGATGTGTGTAAAGCAGTCACATCTTCTATGCCTCTTCACCATGTTATCTGACCATGACTTTCAATTTATATTAAAGAATAACAAAAATTCGACTGGGGGGGGGGGGGGGGGGGGGGGATGAAATGAACTAGTAGGGAGAAGTAGATTAGTTTGGCGAAGTAGATTAGTTCGGCAGCAGCCCAGGGCCTCTCTAATGGGAGTCTTAAGAGAAACACTCCAAGATGAAAGCACTAGTGAGTATATTGGACAGTGGTAATATTTATGCACAGGAAAGAGCTCTTGGACAAAAACACATACGTTCAAGTTGCTAAGTGGTTAAATTGGATAGAATATATTACCAAAAGTATCTGCAGTGTTTAATTAGATTCAAGTGTCTATATATCTCTTGGAAAATGTAAATGTCAGCTAATTGAATGTGCCTGTGCCTTATTTATAGAAATGCAATAATAAATATCAGAACATGAAATTTAAATTCTGACATCAACAACATGCATTTAAAATGCCTTTATAGATAGGAACAAAACCTTATGAAGCCCAAAATGTTCAAAATGGTCATTGAATTGTCTAGGAAAATCTGCTAAAGTGTTAAAATAAATAAATAAATAAAATAAAAATATTGTTTCAACAAGTTAAACTACCATGCCGTAAATTATAATTAAAATATATAAAATTAGTTTTCTCCAGGTTCTCCAGTTTCCCCCCACAGTCCAAAAACATGCAGATTTGGCAGTTAGGCCAACTGGACAGTCTAAATTGCCCATAGTTGTGAATGTGAGAGTAGATGGTTGTTTGCCCCCCCCCTTTTGTTTTAGGGGAAAACATTGCACAAGGTCCCAGAGATACATGGGGTTAATTTTAATAGTTATTAGCTAATAGTTATTGCAAACATTTAAAAACTTTCAAAATTACTGTAATGGATCTCAGTAGTGCATTCCATTTTACTTCTCTGTTCTTCTGCCATTAGCACTGTCTACAATAGCTCATCAAAGTAACAGATAAGCCACATTTCTAAATGAGATACTATCACAAGTCTAAGCAAAAACAGTCCACTTAGCAGAACACTGGGAATATAGAGACAGAAAAGTCATTTAAGGGAAAATAAATATCATTGTGGCAAAAGCAGCTGTGTTTTTTTGGTCGGTTATTCAGCAGCCGGAGACAGAGGAGCTGGCTCAGTGGGATTAATGCCAGGTGAGTTGATATGGCACAGCTGCAGTGAGGCGTCAAACTATGCTTGACACTTTAAGGGTGGACATTTTTAGTAGATGAACTTTTGTGAGCCAGAGGTGTGCAGTTAGGGAGCCAGACAGCGAAACATGCGGATGCACAGTCTGTCTTTTACAACAGCAGTTTCAGTGTGTGGCGCATATTATGCAACACATTTGCACTAACTGAGACTAATGAAGCCAAAAAAAAGAAATGATTTAGTTCTTCATAACTATTTTCTTATTGGAAAACAAATGATGGAGTCAGTATGCACAATCCAGATGGGATGGGATGGCATGTCACTGCAGCTGCTTCATGGCAGGAACCTCACATGTAGAAACCACCTGCTCTACCTTTTCTGTCTTTCTCATGTCGAGTGGAACCAAAAATCTTAAAATTGGACTCATCAAACCAAATTACGGATTTCAACTGGTCTAAGGTTTATTTCTTGTGTTTCTTACCCAGATAATTCTTTGTAGAAATTCAACCGTAAAGGCCTGATTTGCACAGTCTCCTCCGAATATCTGATGTTGAGATGTGTCTGCTATTTGAACTCTAATCCATGGTGCTGTTAATTTGTGGTTTCTAAGGCTGGTTACTCTGGTGAACTTATTCTCTGCAGCCAGTTTCATCAGAGCATCTGATGGTTTTCACAAATATGTTAAGGACTATTCGCTATATAGAACTGTGTACCAAACCTAGCTCTTTAAAACAAACCCGATCATCTCAAACACATAAAGACATGAAATTCCACAAATTAACTCTTGATAAGGGTCACACCCATCAGCTGTGACCCAATCCAGGTGACTGCGTCATGAAATTGACTGAGGGAATGACAGGAATTTGCAAAGCTGTCAAAGCAAAAGGTGGCTACTCTGAAGAATCTAAAATATGAAAGCTAATCTCGTAAACGCTTTTTGTTTACTGCATAATTCCATATGTGTATTTTTCATTGTCTTGCCATCACTATTGATCTTCAATGTATAAAGTAACAAAACCAAACTTTTGACTGCTACTGCATATATATATATATATATATATATACAGTATCAGAGGAAAGTAGAGTGACATTTAGCATGTTTATCTCAGTGTCTGCTTCTGAAAATGAACAAACGTGTGAAGCATATTTAGTGAGGATCACATTAAATGGTGATCGGAGATTAAAATGGAAAGATTGCTTTATAGTTTCATGTGAAGGAGTCCTCTCAGGCGTGCAATTTGATACCATCTGAAAAACTGTTTTTGTGCCTCGCTGGTCACCTTTGACTACAAAGCATATTAGAGCGATTCAGGGGATTTTGAAAAATGTTAAAAATAATCTTCACCAGTTTTGATTTAGATATGGTTTCATTTGACATTTCTTTAAAAATAAAAGTTTTTGAAACTGGTAAAAAAACGATCGGCGGCCGGTCACATTGGCTCTTAAAAGTTATGATGACCACAAAGTACATTAAAGCTGCACTAGTCAACATCTTTTGTGAGAGCAATGGATCATCGGACTATGTGTAACGTGAAAGCTGCTGTTGTAGTGATGAATAGGCTAAAAACAAAGTTGCAACCGACTCTGCAGTGCCCTTCAGCCACTGAGCTGTTGTTTTAGTCGTAGAGGCCACAACTTGTTGTTTACTATGTCCAACCTGTTTCGAGCCGCAATCAGCTGTTGTCAGCTAAAAAAACAAGTCTACATTTGAGCAGCCAAAACAGAACGGCAGACAAACAACCAACGTTCATCTTGTGGACAGAAACACGGCTCTAAATTATTACCACGGTTTGTCTGTGTCAGCTGCGTCTGTAAATAAGCAACTGTCGGCTAATGTTCACTGGATCAAATGTACAGTATGAGGTACTCTTCCCATTGCTGTAAATGGGGAAACAAATGGAAGGTTTTAAGAAGACCTGCTGTCCTAATAATTGATAGTTTTGCCACTCCAAGCCAAAGGTGAAACTAGCTGTTACCAACTTATCTGATGTGATACAGGTTTTAGGTTCTTCTTAAAGTGCATGTAAAGTGATTTAAAACTAACTCCTTTGACTTTGTCACCCCACAGGCCCGCAATATATGCAAAAAAAAGTGACAGCCCTAGTTTCTAATCACATTGCCAAAATGTGATTAAAATGATTTTAATGATTAAAAATGTTTTTAAAAATTAGGTCTGAAATCATGTAAAATTCAGGAACATTCTCACCTCTCAAATGATGTGCGTGTCCTCTGGAGTGGCCGAACACACACATACACACTGTAGTGGGGACTAAAGCAGGTGAACTTCACGGTTTGTAAGTGTTTGTTCAAATATGACCCTGATGTGTCATCAAGGCTAAAAAAATCCTAAATACAAGACGGGAGAGGAACTGTTTTCAGTCATTTCTTTCCCACAGTGCTCAAACACTATTTTCTAACATATTCAGTATAATGTGTGAAAAGGAGAATCACTGCATTAGGAAAGGCCATGTGTATAGTGATAAATATTTAAAATAATATTCTCTGATTTCATACGTGCTAAAACAGCTTTCTGGCTGTCTGTTTCATTCCCAGGTTCAGTCCATATGAATGGTACGATGCCCATCCTTGTAATCCCGGGTCAGACGTGGTGGAGAACAACTTCACCCTCCTCAACAGCTTCTGGTTCGGTGTTGGTTCCTTAATGCAACAAGGTACGGTGACACACACTTTTCAAAAGCAATGCCAACAACGCACCGTCCTCTGATACCGTGTATGGCTACCTCCCACTTTCTGCTTCTTGAAGCTCCATGATTTACATTCTGTGACTGTTTCATAAGACATTTTACTTGCACGAACCAACGCAGAGCTCATGACAAAAGAAGGCTGTTGTCAGCTACCTGCTGTTTCAAAGGAGGAGAGTAGGTGCCAGGTACTTGTCAGAGACTGGCAGGTAAGGATGGAAAACACTGTCGCATTTATTTGCCCATAACACAGTCGCTGGCCCTGCTCAAGTGCTTTTTGAGTGTCGGGACAAAAAGGGTAACTTGAGGTACATGTCTGACAAATGCCAGCTGTCAACACATGCTAGATCTGGCTGCTGTCATGTTTCAGCACTGAATGAATTACACCCGGTGACCCACTGCAGAGAATCCATATGTCTCGCTCATCACGGCACAAAAAGTAGCCTTCCAATTAAATGTCACTGTGATTTTCTTTGAATCATAGAATGATGGCTTTACAAATATAGATGATGTGACAGCTCCCATTACATTAAATAGAGAAGTATTTTACATTTGTGAAGTAGGGCTGGACGATATAAGATCTAAATTATCACACAATATTCCTGGCAGCTTTAGATTTGTATGAATAAATATACAGTTCAGTGTTTAGGTGCAAAAAGAATCAAAATTAATTCAATTGATTAAATTAAACAAATGTCATTTTAACAGCTGAACGTGAAACAAGCTTATAGTAGATATTTAACATTTCTATGTAAAAAGGCAATAAAGAAATCAGAAATACACATTTAAAATCATGCAGTTAGCAAATCACAAAGGCTACAGTTTAATTCTACATTGTATGTAAATGTAACTTATACATGCTGAAATCTGTTCCTAGCTTTACCATTTCATTCTTGTATTAAAACATATGGTAGTGATTGTTTTAATGGTGTTGTGTGCTAATGCTCCAACATTTGTTTTAACTGTTTTAAGTCCCAGTGAATGTTAGAGTGAAGCTTGATATTGCAACTCAAATCGCATAACTGTCAGACAGAGTCATTGTAGGTTTACATTTTATTTACTTTATTAAAGGTGCATTTGCTCTGTGACAGCTCAGATGGGACAAATCCAATCTCCCAGTGCTTGTACAGGGATACAGCCTTATGTCTTCTACAGACTGTTGGAGATCACCATAAGTCACTCAATGTGATGTGGATCTATAAACAATGACAAAGACATCAAGTAGGATGCATGCAGACTGTATGATGCTGACACTTAATGAATCGTAGGCTGTGGCGCAGCTATGTCATCAGCTGCTATGCATGTTAGAAAAGTCATTAACATCCACCGCGGTGAACAGCAGAAGATAAAGCTCCTTTGCAATTGTTCTGTTTATGGGTGCCAAAAAAAAAAAATCTTAAGTAGAGGCGGTGGATCCCACATCCCAGCATTCTGTGCACGTTTTGCCTCCATTTTACACACACACATGCACACTGTGAGAAGGTCATCCAAAATTCCTGACAATGTCAGAGGTTTTTGGTCACTAGAATGTGACAAGGGCCATTTTTGAACTTCTCTTACAGTTTGATGGAAGAGCTGAGGTCAAAGAAGTGGCAATGGAGTTTTTTTTCTTATCCCTCTTTCACACAGATTTCACTTTGGGGGTCAAAATTTGTCTTTAATTCTGGAAGCCTTTATTTCATGTAGTGCACCAGTTTTGCCTTATCCTCATGTTACATTCACTCCACTTTTGTCTCCTTCGCTCAAACTTGCTCAACATTAATGTTGGGCAAGTTATATAAGTATATATATATATATATATATATGTACACCTAATACATATTGGTTATATTTTTGTAAGTGCAACCAATAACTCATGTACAAAACCTTTATTTTAGTTTATTTTAGTCCACTTTTTTGAAACAAATACCAGCTGTCAAACGGCAGAGGCTGCTAACATGGCACCCTCCCCAAAAAAAAGGTATTATCCAACTTTTCCTGCATATTCCTTCTGATGTGACCTGCATTAACCTACATGCACATACATGTCATCATAAAATGATGCTTCTTAAGTTAAGGACAAAAAGAAAAAAAAAAGAAAGGAACTGCAGATTTAATTCTGCTGTTTGATGAGAAAAAAAAAAAAAAGTGTGTCACTTACAGGGATAGGTAAGCAAATGAAGAATCTAATGAAGTCAACCGTGGAGGGGAAGAGAACCAAGTAATAAAATGTTTAACCTCAGTGTAACAAGACAAATCAAGACGGCTCAGAGAGACTCAGGAGTGGATCTCTGCCCGTGAGGATAGCAAACACGTTCAGAAATTGATTAAGCACAGAAGCTCGGCAGTACTCTTGTGAAACTGCATAGCAGCGCTGCCAATTTGCCTGTGCAGACACAGGGCTACGTTTGCAGCAAAAGCAACAGCAGCAGCAGCAGCAGCAGCAGCAGCAGCAGCAGCAGCAGCAGCAGCAGTGTGCCGAGAGAGAGAGGACGGGAAAGAGAAAGAGAATCAAAACAAAATGAGCTAGTTAGAAGCCTATATTATTTAACTAAACAGGGGAATGATCGCAATTATAATTTCTGCAGTGGCTGAAAGGCCTGTCTGTCAGTGCCTGAGCTCCTGTGTTTCCCATATCTATAGTCACAGAGTGAAGCAGCTGCTAATCAGCTCCTATTCATGGTTTCCTGAATAAAAAAAAGGGGGGGGGGGGGGGGGGAATCATCTTGATTACAGTGATAATATCAGGTTCATGTGTGTCATAAATATGAACATATCATTGACAGTATTGTGCAAAAGTCTTAAGCCACCATTAGATTTGTTCTTTCAGCTATGCTATAATGACCATAAAATTATTTCATCTCTTTATTAGAACACAACCAGAAAATTTGAGTACAGTATTGAAAAATTAATAATAATAATAAAAATTAAAAAACAGTGGCTGCAGGCTAACTCGTCAAATACTCCAAATACTCCGAGAGCAAAACTCTAATGTCACTGGTTACAGCTGTATTTGTTCTAAAATATACAGTGTAAGATAAATACTTCTATTTCCGACCAACTTTTCTTGCATCTTTTTCCCACAGCAAAGAGAGGGAGAGAGAAATCCTTTCACTGTGTATTTGACCCTTGATTAAAGTTCTTCCTTTAAGTTTGAGGATGCACAGAACAACAAATTACAGGGCCCTGAATCAATGATTTGAAGATCTTCAGAATTTAAAACATGATTAGGATCACTGATAATGTTGCTGACCCCACTTTGTACTGTATGTTGGTCTATTTCACTGGGTTTATTCAAGACGTGCTTGAGCATTGCACATGCATGTTGTCACATGAAAGCTTTGTAATTACATAACAACTGTCAATCACATCATTCCATTCAAAATGCCAAAGATCAAAGATCAGGAAAATGAAATTTAAAAAAAATACTGTACTATATATGTTGTAGTATTGTGATTTAAAATGCAAGTTGTGCAGGAATGTACCTGACAAAGACAGATTCTGACTTCCTGTGATGCCCACAGTACCTTGTAGCACAAGTAGCACCGTGCTATCTGCAAGGATGTAAATTTTGTTTGTGTCACAAAAACAGGGGTCCCTTGCTTGTCTTGCTCACCAGTGACAGCAGCTGAGACGGGAGCCATTTCCTTGACATGTTTAAAATGCAAATAGAGTGTTTGAAGGGGATCAAAACTAAAAAAAAATCTACCAGCTTGTCTGTGGGAGGGAGGTGTCATAGATAACACAAAGAACACAAAATATGAGGAGGTGAAAAAGGAAACACTTTGTAGTTCTCAACTTGTACAACAAACATATGTCTGATCATTTTACATAAATTGGTTGCCCCATATAAAATAGTTTTTTTCAATATATTTGAGTTATGAGATAATTTATTCCCAGTTGAGATTCTCATTCTCAGTGAGATTATCACTTTCATATGTGGTTTTAAACCTAGAACATTATAGTCGTTATTTTGTTTATTTATCTCATTTGTGAGTAAAAATTTTCTCTATCCAAGAAACCCAATTTTTATCAATGCCCCATCTTGTGATTCAGATTTACTGTAATGAACATTACCATTCACAAGTGTTATTATTCAAAAAGCAATTAACAACTACTAAAAGCCCTGAGCTTTGAAAGACAGCTTTGGTGTGATGGTGCTATTGAGAAAATTCTAAGTGCAGGTAATAGTTCTCATGGGAAAACCAAGAAAACCAGGCCATCATGTTTAGTACAATGCACAACTGAATCCACTCAGAAAAGAAAACTTTTCTTCCCATCAGCATCAAAAAGCATCATTATATGCAAAACAAGAGAGCTGCAGTTTCAGACACACTGTAATCTTTTAGGAATAGTGGTGCACTGTAATGCTGATCATGAAAACATTCAAAAATAAATCTAGCTGAAGTTAAAAATTTGGTACAGTTTTCCTCAAATCAGTTTTTGTTACTTCAGTATGTAAATGTGCAAGTAGAGAAATGTTTGGAAGAGAATGACATCGCACTGTTATTAGAACCTTTGCTTAGGCAGCATTTAATGCAACTTAACTTGCATTTAAGTTCCCGCAGGAAATAAATTGATCCTGGATATAAATATGATCAGCATGTCCATTACATTGTGTGTATGTCATGATGAGAGGTTTACAAATTTCACTTGAATGCAGCAAGTGATTAACAAGCAAAGAAGTAGTTCAAAGTATCGACCCACTCTATTTACTTACAAAGAAATCGTTATTTGTCAAAATCCGTGCTGTAATTTTGTGACATAGCATGGCAACTAATTGTGCTTGCATATTGGACCTTAATGACAAATTGTATCGTCTCTGTCACCACCTTGGAATGTCCCTCTTAAGAGGACAAATATCTGTCAGGTAATGTATAAGGCTACCATTAAAGCTCAAGAGAAGGTTACACAGTTGTCCTAACTGAATGAATAAGTTAAAAATGTAGTGTATACCTTTAATATAAACAAACATTTATATTTTTTTCTGTATTTCTCAGCATGGCAGTATTTAGAAGTGATTAATTTTATATCAAGACAAATGGAGGCAATAACAATGATGTGCTAGTAAAGGTTAGAGGAAAAATTCCAAAAGTAACATCGATATGCTAGTAAAGGTTAGAGGAAAAATTCCAAAAGTAACATCTGCTCAAAAACCCAGTCGCTCAGCAGGGGAAAAACTTTATTTAACCAGGATTTAAAAGAAGAGATTAAGAATCACAAGAGTTTCCTGACCAAGAAAGGCAGCAGCACAATTTACAAGTCACTAGAAGTGAACAACGACATTAAAACAGCACCACAACCATCACACATGGAAGAAATCAAAAGACACTTCATAGAAAAAAGTGCAAGTGCTCAACAAATGTAGGCTTAGTGACATTAAATCTTAATGGCACCAGTCTGTGCTGCCTCTGTATACACACAAAAGCTCCCTCAGTCAGGTCTGATAGTTTTGCTTGACAGAGCTCATTTTAAGGTACAGCATACAAATAATGCTACATTGTTTTTGTTCAAAACAAAACATTACAAACACACTGCGGCTTTAAATACAGTGTATACATGCATGTGGTGGTGACAAATCTCTACTTCGTAAAATTCATGTAAACACAGTAGAGTTCCACAATTCCAAATCAGCAGTTGCCATGGTTACGATTAGTTGGCAGCAGCATTGGGTTAGTGGGGGGAGGTAAACTGTAGTCATGGTACAATGGCTACAATTACAACAGTTTTTTTTCCCTTCTGGTACACCTGCAATATATAATGATATAACATAATTGTGCACAACTCACAGCATTTGTGTGAATGAGTGCAGCTGACAGCAAGATATGTTATGTTGGGCTCACTAAAATCGTCTCCCATAAAAGAACCTGACACAAGTGCCTATTCGAGGAAATGTACCATGTTTTGACATCGTTTTATTTCCCTGGCACAACATGACTGATCTGCTGTTTGTATTTATTAGTCTTGTGATGCAGCACCATGTGCAGTGCCCTGCTGACGACAGGGCTTTATAGCGTGGAATTCAATTGAGTTACCCGTTGCCTCACTTCATTTTAAGTGCAACCAGAGAATGCATCGGGATCCTCTCTCTCTCTCTCTCAAGTCATGGTGAATTAAGCGATGCTACTGTCTTCCCTTGTTTGGAACCACGCAGCAGTCTTTGTCAAACCACAAAGGACAAATCCAATCAAATTTGGTGGGAGAGGTTAAAGAGCCGACCACTCTGCCCCCCTTCTGCGGGCTTGTTACTCTTCAGAATTGGCCTCATAAATCTTCTCACTAAAGTAACTGAGTGCACAAAGCACAAGGGTATTTTAAAGGTTGTCAGAGATGAGATATAAAGTAACTTTAGTACCAGTCATTGTGCCACTGTAAACATAGTATTACTCAGCAGAGGACCACTCAAAGTCAAGGCTGATTCAGAGCAATATTTTCAGTCTGATATACAATAGGATTGTACTGTATGTCTTGAGCTTTCTTTCCCTTGACAGACTGATGATTTGTTTGCAAAAGATACCAATGTGTTCAAGCCTTCAGACATGATAAATATAATACAGCAGCAGGAAAACTGTGAATTATAGATGTTTCCATTACGTGTAAATATGTAAGTAAAAAAGGAACTGGTAATTTAGCATTCAATTCAATCATAAACTAATGTGTTGATTAGAGTAACATAGTCCACTGCAGGATGAGGATGGATGGATGATGGAGGGGGGTATTCATTGCACATGATATTGTGGTTTTAATCAATTAACCATTTCAAAACTTGACTTCAGCAAGGGAAAAAAATCCTGTAACATTAAATATACACACATATTTAAAGGGATAGTTAAGGATTTTGAAATTTTATCATATGGGGAATTTCCATACGGCCAGTGCTGACTGTGCTGCACTGAGAAACCTGGAGACAAGTTATTGCTTCCAAAACATGTTTGCTACCTCATCACTGGAAAAAAAACCTCTTGTCCGACTAGTAAGTTTGTAAATTGCTCACTCTCACCACACCAACGTCCATAGAGAAAATTAGTGTTGTTAGTGCTTCAGAACACAGGAGCTGCTTGTTGGTGAAACTGTTACCCAACACACGGTGAACACGGACTGTGGAAAGTATGGCAAGGCCTGTGTGAGTCAATTAAGAGGGAAAGCTAACCAAACAAAATACAATCAGTTTTGCACATCCAAACTGCTTATAAGTTCTAAGCATATATTTTCGTTAATGTTCACCAACAGGACGTTGTGCATTGGCACAGTGGCAGTGTCAGAAATATTTGCAGGCTAACGCCAAACTTCAGATTGAACATGAGATGCCACAGAAAATAATGCGCTTCAAAAGAGGACTTGAAAGCAGAGAGTGAGTTGGCCTGTCTGATGAGCAAAGGCAGATCATTCAACAGTTTTGGGGCAGCAACAGAAAATGCGCGGTCACCTCTGAGCTTCCTCTTTGTCTTAGGGACAACTAAAAGTGACTGGTGTGCTGACCTGTGCTGAGCGTACAGCTGAAGCAGGTCAGACAGATACTGAGGGGCAAGACCATTTAGAAACAAAATAAAATTTTAAAATCAATCCTACAACGAACCGGGAGCCAATGAAGTGAAGCAAAAATTGGAGTAATGTGCTCTCGTTTCTTTGCACCAGTTAAAAGCCAAGCAGCAGCGTTTTGAACCAACTGTGGTCAATCAGATAGATCTACAACCAATCGGACCAATGATCTGAATGAAGTATGCAGAGCAACGGAGAACATATCAATAAACATGCTTTTTGCTGCAGTGTCGAACGACTTTTGCCCTGGGGGAGCTCAGTGGAGTGAGACACTTAAAATGGAAGCAGCAGCCAAATTGAAAGAGAGCTGCTCTTCAGTGGCCAACATGTTGGAAGTATACAATTTTTTTTAGATTTTGCCTTGTTCCTTCGCCATCACCTTAATCCCACCTGTACCGTGCCAGAGGTTCATGATTGGTTCCGTTTTTTTAGAGGATTCAGAGGATGGCCAAAACAGCGTCACTGCCAGATGTGTCTGCACAGCAAAATCAAATCATAGGCAGACTCAACTGGTTTCATCCAGGCTATAAGATACAAATAAAATATAAGTGATCATGTTTTTAAATCTAGTCACTATAGTTTTGTCTAACTAACTGCTTTGTGCTCTCTCACTTTGTTTTGCCTACAGGCTCAGAACTAATGCCAAAAGCGCTGTCGACCAGGATCATTGGTGGCATATGGTGGTTCTTCACACTGATCATTATATCGTCGTACACAGCTAATTTAGCAGCATTTCTCACGGTGGCGAGAATGGACTCAGCCGTGGACTCAGCTGATGACATCGCCAAGCAGACCAAGATCGAATATGGTGTTGTCAAAGACGGCGCCACCATGGCCTTCTTCAAGGTACAGTGCAATTAATACACCGAGTCATGCTTTTAAATGTCTTTGGAGTCATCTCAGAGCCTGCAGCCAACTTCTAAAGAAAAGCTTTTAAATGATGATGATTGAGTTTTATTTAAAAAAAAAAACCAAAACAACAGTATTTTATTATTGTAGATTTATTGTAAATGCCAATCAATTTAGGCTAAAATGGAAAACACTCATACTGCAGCTGAAAATAACCAAGTGAAAAAACACACATAGTAATTGTAAAATCTATGTGTTAACAAATGTGGCAGGAGGTTGAATCTTGAGTTTTCAAAAAAGGAAAAAATAAAAAAAAAAATTCTATACCACTTCTTTCTATATCTATTCATTTATTTATTTATTTTTTCCCCCAGTTAGATCTTAAGTCCCACAGCAAAGACAAATTCCTCAGCTTCTCCACTTCTCCACACTGTTTGATGTGTTCCTCCATAATGATTTTTTTATTCCAAAGTTTCAGCATTTGCCTGCAGGGTTTTTTTTCACGTTATTTTATTATTTTGAGCAATAGATGTGGCTGCTTCTGCTGTTGCTGCTGCTGCTGTGGTGCTGAATAACACATGTAACAGAGTTACAGTTTCTCCAAGTGAGAGAATGAAAACACTACACCTTTATATTGAGGTTCATAAGTTTATAACATAAAAAAAGAGATGGGTTCCTATGCCCCCCAGCTGTAGTTGAACTCATAAATATTTTATGCTGCATTGTTGAATTTGCTGAATGTAGCTTAATACTGGATCCCCAAGCTTTTATTATGTAACTCAGTTTGGGATATTTGCTGATATCATATGCATTTAAAAACAATAGTGGTACATAAGAACTGTACTCCACTGGGCTAATTAAAAAAAAAAAAGAAAAAGTTTAGTTCATAGACAATATTATTATAAGACCACTTACTTATTGCATTGCAATTGCATGGATATTAAATGTGGTGCAATGATGAATAGGGAGCCTGGATTCAACTCAATTCGTTGACCCTTTTGAAAAGAAATCAACCTTCAGTTCCCCTGAATAGCTATGCAAAGGGAAGTTATTTTAGATCATTCTGTGAACTTTGATAAACTGTCGTTGTGATTATCGCATCATAAATAGAAGGAGACACAGGTGTCTAATTACCTCATCAAAGCTGCGAGGCTCAAGTGCCCTCTGCTCCCTCTTGCTTCTTCTCTCACAGAAAGGCTTAATGATGTTGACTCAGTGAGGCAGAGAAGCTTGATAAATGCTGTGGAGAACAGGCTCGGGAGATGTATGTAACTGGGTGGATTCAGCCTCAGCCTTGTGTCACGATAGTGCACGAGGCAGTCGGTGTGTTTTGCTTCCAATCACCTCAAAAGTGATATGATTTGTAGCTTGACATGAGACTTGCAGACAACTTGCCAACGTAAAACAGATGGTTAGTTATGAGCCAGATGTGGCGCTGCAACATCAACACAAGAATACCTGTCTAGAGAGAAACAGTCAGTGTAGTGGTTGTGTTTGACAGCAGAAATCTACTTGAGACAAATAATTGCCTTTAGGTTTTTGTTCCAGTTTGTTGTTTGCAATTTCTAAACTTGATTTGTTCCTTCCAATGATTAAATTGGTGTGGAAATGTTGCCTTGGTTTGTCATTTCTCTCATATCAAACCTTTTTGGGGTTTCTTTTGCTTAAACACACCCATTCAAGTGCACTCTGACTTCTTACTCACACACTATCAATAAGAGCTGGCTCTACTAAGGGCCAAGCCAAGCTGACAGAGCTGAATGTATAATAAGATAATGGAATGCTCTAGGGTGCCCCCTGGTGGTCATGAGGCCCTAAGAAAGTGCTTATTCCTTGGGTCAGCTCTGTTTACCTTTTCCTGATATTACATTTGATGGGTATGCAATACACCAAATTGCTGATGGTTGCTTGCAATGTTTATCAATCCTGTTCCTATCTCCCATGATACCTTGTGTGAATCATTGGTGCAGCTTCTGGCACATCCTGTCCCTGAAGCTGAACTGTTATGAACGGGTAACAGGAAGATAATCAGCGAAAATGTGATATTTACCATGTGAGAACATCACCTGTTACACCATTTTGTACTGTTAAAATAACACATGTGTCAATTCTAATTAGGATTAAAAAAAAAATCTGGATTTAACTCATTTAATGTTAACATAACACTAAAATTGATTTAATGTCTATATAAATCAACTTAAAAAATGCAATGCAACTATATCTGTTTCTCCCAAATATAATAAATTCAAAGAATTAAATTTACTCTTTTAATGTTACTTTAACACTGGAGGTAACATCGATTTGCTTATTCAGCCACTTTATTAACTCTCTTGTTACAGAGGGCAAAGCTTGGAACAATTTGAAAAAGTACATATTTAAAAGGACAGTTAATCTGAAAACCTATGAGCCATAACAGTATTTACAGCAATAATGTCTTTTGTGTTTTGTTAAAAGGAGGTGGGACACAATCTAAGCAGGTTAACTGCCTCCAAAGAGATGTTTTCACGGTCTGTTGAAAGAAATTGCTGGATGTCATTGTAAACAATTTTAAACGACATTTTGAAGAACACGTTAACATACAAACCAACATTCCCTGTACCAATTTGCCATCCATTTTCTTAAATCCACCCAACTAATAAGAGGTTAAAAAAGATGCCAACTTTGAACACTTGTAACTCACCCTAATAGGTATTTACAATGTTTAGTAACATTCAGAGATTGAACCAACAAAAACTGGAGTTACACATAATGAGGGTCATTTTATAAGAACATATTTTACAATTTGAAATGGCTTAAGTCTTTAGACAGTAATTATCTAGGATTAGACATGGCATCAATGTGACCTCATATGAAAATGCATGAAATACCACATAGCCTGATGCAAGACTAATGGAGAGGCATCCTATTATTGCTGCTTCATTGGCACTCATGAGAACAGATGTGCACAAAGCTTCAATTTACTCTCTTTTAATGCTACAACAGTGGAGATCTGTAGTCGAGATCAACATGGATATTCCATTAGCCCAGTATTGACTGATTAGAAGAAAGTTGACAGTAAATTTGACTATTCATAATTATATTAAAAGATACAATACAAAACATGTTTTACGAATGATTGCCTTGATAAAAACTCCAATGACCACCTGTGGTGCATCCGTTATCACAAGGTGACAGCAGCAAGTATTTCATTCGTGGACTGCATGTATTTTTGAGGAGGTGAAATTTAAGAGGCTTCTTGAATGCACCTTGAAGCTGATCCTTGTAACTCAACCTGCTGTGAACCCTACATTACTTTCACTAGGTCTCATGAGCTGAACGTCACAACATTAACTAATATTAACAAATAAACCTGTTGAATATTCTTATGTCATTTTTGCTTAAAATGCCCATTCCTTATCTGTAGGAGTAATAATAATCCTGCAAAGCTAAAGAATTTATGATCATGTGTTGATCAAATGTAGCAATTGTGTATTCTTTGTGAGATTCTCTGCAGGTATTTAATGTTTCATACAGAGTAGGTGCACAGTCCTTCTGCACTTCATGAGTGCTACTAGCCAGATAGCAAGAAGCAGTTTCGGATTTTAGCTTTAACACCTTGGGCTATAAGATTTGAAAGACATATGGATCGATGCCCAACTATTCCTAGTTGGTAAAAACATATATTTTTTTTCTCAAGAATTTCTTCCCTTTTCTGTAGCAAGAGAGATGGAACAATGAGGTTCAAAGGGATTCTTTTCTCTGTTCTATCCCTTTCAGAAATCTAAGGTTTCCACTTTTGAGAAGATGTGGGCCTTCATGAGCAGCAAGCCAAGCACATCGCTGGTGAAGTCTATCGAGGATGGGATTCAGAGGGTGCTGAAGTCAGACTATGCCCTCATTATGGAATCCACCACTATTGATTACATCACTCGGAGAAACTGTAACCTGACGCAGGTGGGAGGACTCATTGACAGCAAAGGCTATGGCATCGGCACCCCCCTCGGTAAGACATGCAAACAGCCTACAGATATGTCTGAGAACCAAAGTAATGTAAAAATAATAAACTAAAGCCTGTTTTATAAGAGATCTGTTGGTGTTTGAAGTATGAGGGTGAGATTTAGCTTTTTAAACAAAGCAGCAGCTTTTATTTTTGGTACGAGTCAGACTGCATGCCATAACGCATTTATGAACCCTATAATCACGGATTCCAGCTGGCGCTTTTTCTCCAAAGTAAAACAGGCCTTATGTTGTTTCCAGCCTCTCCATACAGAGACAAAATCAGCATTGCAATCCTTAACATCTTGGAGGATGGGCGCCTACACATGCTGAAGGAGAAATGGTGGAGTGGGAGCAGCTGTTTGGCTGAGGAGCTACATGACACGGGCCCCATGGGTATCCAGAACTTGGGTGGTATATTCATCGTGCTGGCCTCTGGATTAGTGCTGTCTGTTTTTGTGGCGATTGCTGAATTCGTCTACAAACTACGGAAGACAGCAGAGCGTGAGCAGGTACATGTCTTCACAGATCACACGTAAGATGCCATGATATCGTCATTTGATCATCAATCTTTGGATTGACTGGATGGATGGGAATTTAATCTTATTTAATTGACTTATTTTTATTTACATTCCTCTGTATTTCTTTAAGTTCCTCTGTGATTTTAATTCGTTAAACCTTCATTATAACAAAATTATTGCTGGCTATAAGTTTGAGAAAGATACAAACACATGAGTTAACAGACTTTTGTACTGATCTGAATGAACCATTAAATGCCTCATCTTTTAATGGTATGAATCTGTTTAATGTAGCTGTTTTTACTGCTAATTCCTGATTCTGTCACTTAAATTCTCGCCGAAGATTCTCCCAAGATTCACAAGACTCTCAGAGTCAGACTTGCCATGCTTGTGAGATGTTAAATCTGCGTCTTACTGCCGTGTTACCTTACTTCTCCAGTTGAAATGATTTGGCCAAAGCACTTAAGACATCACAAAATGAGAAAATAGATGTCTCGTTTTATTTTGATACTATGGGCATGACCGTGACTTCACTTTATATTTTTATGTCGAAAATGTATACTCAGACATTAGCCCTCAGTTTTTTTTTTTTTTTTTTTTTTTTGAGTAGATAGTTTGGAAATAATTCATGTTCTTAACTGTGAACTTGCAGTAAGTTGTTTTTGACATAAGGTAAAATATGATTTGCTGGTCTTCTATGGAATATTTGTTTAAAGGTAAGCAGTGATAGGTTTCGACTTATTGTGAATTGGAAATGATTGTTCACATTAGAGTCCTATCAAATTCAGTCATATATTGTAGTATTGTAAAGTATAGATTATTACATAGCCTCTAAACCAAAAAGAATTGCTCTCGTCATGGCTTTTAGTTTTTGCTATAACAGGATTAGCATGCCATTGGCTCATCCCTAGGAGTACTTGGCCATTACACCACAACATTTACTGTTTTTAACAGACATAATTGCAAATTGGAGCATAAAAATGAATCCATTATTAGTCATTAGTGATGTCAGAATAGAACGAAGCTGTTACCATTGTAAATTATTACTAATGTGACTCACTCCAACAGAGGCCATGCATGCATGTATATGCACCTCACTCTTTCTGAAGAAAGCAACAGTAATGAAGTGTGTGCAGGCTTCATGTGGTGGTGCTGCCACTTGACATTGCTGATAGCCACAGATGCATGACCACACATGAGCACACGCACACTGGCATGAACACGACATGGATGTTATTTTCCAATGTTTTGTTGTGCTCTTTGGACTGTTGACACTGTCTGCTGTCAGAACAACTTAAAGCTAAGGCATTTACCCCCCACCCCTTTTCCCTCTTCTCCTTCTTTCTCTCCTCCCCGCATCCTCCCTTTTTGCCCAGAGGTCTTTGTGCAGCGCCATGGTGGACGAGATCAGACTGTCGTTCACCTGCGAGAGGCGGGTGAAACACAGGCCCCAGCCCCCAGCCATGGTGAAGACGGATGCGGTGATAAACATGCACGCCTACAACGACCGACGACTCCCAGGAAAGGACAACATGAGCTGCAGCACTGGGATGACTCCTGTGTTCCCATGACATTGTACTCCTCCCAGGGCAAGAACCTCATGAGTAACGTGTCAGGGGCAGTGCCAGAGAGTAGAGACAATGGCCTAGACGCCATCACCAGATACACCATTAACCACAGTGATTTGGGGACACTAACCAAACATGGGCAACTGAAAATGGCAGCATCAGCCACACAGGTATGACCACATTCACCAATGTAATCCAAACCCATGAGAGATAAAAGAAATTCGGTGGAGGCCCTGGGAAAAACAGTAACACCCAAAATAATCAGTCTTGAGTCTGATGTTTACGTGCGCAACCCACAAAACAAAAACAAGGAAAAAAAAAACGAGAAATTTCAAGGAACCCTCAATCACTGAAAAGACAGAATTTTATTTTATTGGACTGAAGCAATTTTGATGAGAATGGCAATAAAGTACAGATATATATGAAAAGACAAGGAAGAGCAGCTTTCGTTGGAGTTGTGGCACACATGAAAATGATTATTACCTTTGTCCTGCTGGTAAACACAAAAACTCCTGGATGGCATTTGAGAGCAGACAATATTGTTACCTCGAACATGCTGTCAATAGGCTTACAGTTGATGGTTATCTTTGAGTCACAGGCTGCAGGATCAGATGAAGGATCTTTTGAAAGGTTGGTTCACAAAAATGTTTATGAAAGTGTGTATGAATACTTGTGGGGTTGGAAGGGTGAGAATGTAACAGTTTGGCAGTAAGTGTAAGTTTGTTAAAGATGGGATTTGTAGGAAGTTACACACCAAACAATAATTGATGCAGAGCTGTAACGGGGTGACATCAAGAAAAAACGAGACAGTGGATGAACCAGAAATGATTTTCATTTACTTGGGATTTCCATCTTATTTGAAAAATGATTTTGTACATGATTGAATTTTAATCATTTACATTGCCAAAGATTCATCCATTCAGCAGAAACTGTGGGTTATGGCTGAGTTTTTCAGAGGTGCACCATGCAAAGCTCTATAAATTAGAATGTTTTAAATGGGACTATAAAAAGGACCCTGCCATACAGGGTAACTGTGTTTGGCACAGTTGTGGCAAACCACCCTCCCTTACTGTAACTTAATGTCAAAAAAGTAATGAAAAACAATCTCAAGAGCAGACCGTAGCCCGATTTTTACTGTGTTTTTTTTTTTGGTGACACTTTAAAAACGTGATTAGCAACAGAAATGGACAAAAAAGGTCACCCACCACTTTCCTCTCATGCTGGACACGCAGATCTTTTGTATTTGCTGGACAGCATCATCTTTTACTGCGGTGGGTAGTCAACATCTCCATGTAGACAAAGAAACTCCAACTGCCAAAACATACTCTCCATTTTACTCTGATCACCTCAATCTCTTGTGCTAGTATTGACCTCTTATTAAAAGTACATTCAAAATCTGTTTTGCTGAAGCATACATTGGAAGTGGTGTCAGACTAACTTTTGATGAGCCACAATTATCAAACCTGTCACACAACACAGTATGACTCAGGTTTACTGGTTACCATTTCTGATCCTTTGGCCTGGATTTCAAAAAGTTTAATTACTGAACAGTCAAAAAAAGTATGCCAATTTGTTCTAAAAGTTCTGTTTTCAACATTGGGCTGATGAAAATAGAACAATGGCAGGTTGGGCAATATCTGGTATTTGTGTTAATCTCTGAAATTAATAATGGATTGTATAACACGAGGACAAAAGGAGACAAGGATTGTTCAAAAGCCATTTTTGAACAAATATATCAAAACATATGTTGGTCTTTGTCCATGGGAAAAGGACCACTCACTGCCCCCCATTATTTCTGAACATGTTTTGGAACAGTTACTTCATTCTTTTCCCAGCGGTCATTCCAGAAGCCTTTTTGGCAGAATAATAATGTTTCAGTAAGTGTAAGGAAAAATGATTTTGAGGTTATCTCAGACTTTTGTTTTACCTGGTGTAACCAGTGTTGTAGTGTGTGGACATGCTGAAAGACAATGTGGTGAAGAGATGGTGAACACGCAGAAGACAGGCAACGATTTGGTGTTCATGTTGACTTTAGTGTCTGTTGAGTGTCTGTATATCTTAGGCAAATGTCATGCCATATGAAGATTCGAGGAGTCTGTGAGCTGCTGTCACCTGGGAGTCGAACAAACGACAAACCTCTGTGAGGTTTACTTGTCAAAACATGGAAAGAAGAAGGAAAAGAAGAAAAAAAAATTTGAGGTCAAGGAAACTACAATCTGTAAAACTTAGCAATGGTTTGGTAGAGATTTATTGTATAATTGTTTATCGATTCCCTTCTGCAAAATAGAGTATGTAGATAAGATCAGCAGGAGGAAATGTATTTTGCTAAATTTATACTGTTAAAAATGAATCCTGTTCACAGTCAAATATGTTATAGATGCTATTTATTTCATACTTACCTAACCCTAACCCCAGTTTCACAGCCTAAAAGAAATAAACTGTTTATTTATTTAATGGAAATTAATTACAGTATATTATGGTGTGTTGGATTACTATAATCCAGATGGGGGAAACATATATGTGTCAATATACTTATAAAGGGTAGTTTATTTCTACAGGGTGAATATGAAACAGAAATTAACAGAAACGTTGCAAGAATTTGTGGAAAATTCCCATAGAATAGGGTTTTATTTCTACTCCTTGAAAATTCACTTCAGACCTTGGGCCGTAATCATGAAGTTCGTAATAAAAGTGACAAAAATATTAAAGCAAGTCTTAGAATCTAAAGAAAAATCAACTTAAAGATATAAGATATTTGCCCTTAAACGAGCCCCTTTGAAAAAACTGTTTGGACCTCCTACAGCCTGAGATGTTGGCAATCTTATCATTATAAGTTACATTGTACAACATGAATCTAATGAACCCGCCTAAGATGTCAAGTATGATACATGCAGAATGTACAGTCATATAACCCCTAGGCTATGATCTAAGTCATCAGCTACGTCAACAACTACGTCAACAACTACGTCATCAGCTAGGGAAGAATGATATTGTCAGCACAATTTGCAGATATTGGCTTTAAAATGTATTATCGGATAGCGCCAACTCGCCAAGATCCCCCTATATGACTATTGACTAAAACAGTATCCTGAATAGGCTGCTACATCCCTGACTTCCACACTGGTGCCCTCTATTCAACTACTATTTTTTATGTTTTACAGTTTTGCACAATGAAGAAAATGTACATCTACATCTGCTGAAACATGAGACTGAAAAATATGTTCATTACAGAAGAGACTAAATAACATCTGCAGTTGGGCACAGGATAAATAAGTATGGATATCAATATCAGTATTGGTTATAGGCCCAAGCAACCCCTACATATCGGCATATTGGATTTCGGCAAAAGGTCCGATATTGTCCATCTTGTGTCATCAGCTGTGACACAAGTTGACAAAAGTCATTAGCATGTGCCCAGGAAAATGCATCACAATCATGCTGTGCTTCCATTTCATATTGTATTTACGTTATCTCGTCATTCATCACTATATGTCTTTCACAAGCTATGTTTCATCTTTCAGCCCCTCTCACAGTGCAGCATAGGACCACAGTTTAGCATCCACAATCAGAGAAATAGCAACGACTGTTTCATATTGGGCATGTTTTGTACACTGGGCGAAAGAATTAGTGATATCCTACGATGAAACTGTAGAATGCAACAAGCTTAAGTCTCCATTCTGACCCTTCCCTTTCCCTTTTCATGCCAGAGAGCTACAGTGGCCTATGCATACCAGAAAGTAAACACATCCACAACTCTCTCTGCCATTGTCTCTTTCTTTTTGTTAGTTTAACGATTGGATTATGAAGGCAAAGCTGTTCACCATTTGTTTAATTAGCTTCACTGTCAAAGTCCATCCAGGCTGCTATGGAAACATGACATCAGAAGGTAGCAGCCTCTGTAAAGCAAGATGTTGTACATAAAAAAAAAAAAAAGATTCATTTTAAGGTTAGGAAAGCCAAACTGTATGCTTACGTATTCATGGGTCGTACATTTCTGCCAATAATCCCTCCTAAATATTGCACACTGGACCTTTAAGACAGCTTTGCTTGCAGTTCTAAGTAAATACTGCAACACAGAGCTCCTGCTGCTCCTCATACTTCTCACTGGTGCTGCAGAACCAAAAGGAATGATGTATTCTTTTGCTCAGCTACATTTTTCCACAGTTGCCTCTTGGCTTATATTGTATCATCAACACAGTCAGACTTTCCTCTTAAAACACTTTTCCACTGCTCATGTTAAATGTTGATCATATTTGCTAGCAATGTTGTCATTACTATGAGGCAATATTACATTTTTATTATTATTTTATCGACAAATCCAGTTTTATTTTCTAGCTAGAATAATCCATGCAGCGTTAGGTGGGAACTCTCTTAGAATGTCTGTGAATATGGCCCCTGGTCTGAAGTACAGCCACAGCTGACGTGTGGTTAATCTAGATTATGATTATCCTTATGTGTACTGTAGCTTTTCATGCAGGTGATTCCAAAATTTAAGTTTGCTTATATTTCACTTCTCTAATATGTGAAAAGAACTAAAAATATATATATATATATATTTATCCTAATCAAAATTAGTTCAAATTACAACAGGGTTTCTGATTTGGCTGATTCAGTCAGTTTGGTTACTGGATACATATAAATATATATAAATATATCTTTTTATAAATTCATGTGAATAATAATGTCATTTTACACAAAACAGTTTGAAATGTGAGAGAAAAGTAATGCAAAATGTGAGCTGCATAACCTGTGTTCCATTAGCGGCGTGTGTGAGTTTTGCTTTCCCAGCAGTCATGACAGTCTGCCGTTTTTCTGTATACCTTTATTTTTTGTTGCATAGCTTTTATGATTTGGCAGAAAACCTCTCAAACAATATAATAAATATGTTGGTACCAACCAGGGTTTTCTTTATGGACATGCAGAATTTTTATGAATATAGTTTTTGTAAGGTTTTGTATTAAAAAAAAATCACAAAGGGGAAAAAAAGATGTTTTTTTTCCTAGTAACTATATGTGTTAAGAGAAGATTAGAATGCACATCTGAATAAAACACGGGGAAATCAATAAAATGTTAAAGAAAAGTTATTGAATTATTTTCTTTTTAACTCACTGTGAATAATTAAATTGTACAGTTTGCTGTATGGGTTATATGAAGTTTTAAATAAAAAAAAATGACAAACTATTCGCGTCTCCCATTGAGTCACTTATTATCTGGTGTTGTGCAATTATAAACATTTAGCATAAAGTAAATCATGTTTCACTTGTGTACCATCAATATCACATGTATATTTGCATATACAGTATATACACAGTATAATGAATAGTCATATTTGTAATTTGAGTTAAATCATAACATTTATGGATGTAAAAAAATTGGATGTGGAAATAACATATGCCTAGACAAATTTTAATATGGGCATTTCATACACTGTATGTTTTAACATACAGTGTATGTTTTAACATACACAGATACTGTAACACATACAGTATCTTCATTTATACAATGGATGAGTAGCATGTTATATCACCATATGTGAAGACACAACATGCTAAACCATGAAGACCACACTAGTGCCACTCCTGCCACTTGTGTACCTAATAAATTGGCTGGTGAGCTAAGTCATCACTGTAAAGGCTATTAAACTTGATTTGAACTTTTTGGGTATTGGACTATTAGTTGGACTATCAACTGTACTGATGGTTTTACGCAAGCAAGCATGCAAATATCTCATTTGCAAGATTATTTGATTTGCTGGACATCATACAGTTCCACATACTGTATCTTTCTTGAATGAAAATAAACACGTTTAGCTTCTTAATTTACCGACTCAAACATTCTGTAAAGCTTCTAGGATTACATTCAGTACAACCAGGTAACATTATACAACTTAAATGCTACACAGTTAAGCAAAAGAACATAAACTGGAAAAAGGCCTTTGAAAGTAAACATGAGTAATGTTTTTTTGTCATGTTATTATTCAGGTTAAACAAGGCAAAACAGACAATGTCTCAGTGCTCGCCATTAGAAAGATGAGAGAACAGATAAGAAAGTAGCTGCATAGACAGAGGCCGAGATACAAGTCAGTCACTGGTTAATGCACACAGATCTGAAAACAACAAAGAAACGAACATCTGAAGATCTTTCAACAGAGCTTCAGAGCACTGGTGATGATTCAGTACCATCCACCAGTAATAGAAAAGTATGGAAACATTCCCAGATAATGGCCCAATTTTTTTTTCTTTTTTCTTATCTGTCATCACTATATATATATATATATATATATATATATATATATATATTTGAAACCACAATGTGTTAGATATGAATTCAGCAGCTGTATATTATGTAGAATAATGCAGCTGCGGTCTCCGGTGTAAAACAGAGCGCTGCAAATTGATAGAAAGGAAGGAATGAACACCTGCTTCAAATGGTGTTCACGCATGAATGAGTAGGTGTCATGATGTGAGCCAGCCAATCAATGGCGATGGGGAGAGATTAACCTTGCTGGCATTGAGATGGCAGACGTGCGTGTTAAATAAAGCAGGGGGGGAAACCCCAGGCCACAGTGTCGAGGAGCAGCGGGTTCATAATGAGCGATGGGCAGGGGCCTTGCACCTAATGGGAAGATTTATTATCTTTCACTATCAATTAATCCCTTCGGACAGACTGGGGCCGGCAGGAGCACATTGAGAGTATGTAAAGGAGTGTGTGTGTGTGTGTGTGAGAGAGAGAGAGAGAGAGGGAGGGAGGCAGCCAGATGGAGAGAAGAAAAGATGTGGAGGGACATGAGAGGTGGAAGGAACAGGAGCCAACAGGAGTGGGGCAAAACGAGAAAATGATGGGGTGAGATAAGGAAAAGCCAAGGAGAACGGGGGAATGATTTTGAAGGTAATACCCACAACAATTTGAGAGCTTTAAAGAGAGTGAAAGGAGAAAAACAATGGGTCAATGACAAAGAGAAGAAGTGATGGCGGAACGCTTGATGATAAGATATGAGCAATGAAAGACAAGGCAGGAATTTGATTACGTGGTGAAACAATGTGTGGGACTGCAGTGAAGAGATCTATCTCGGGGAAACATGAAACAGAATTTGGAAGATTGAAACAACCCCACAAGCTACTTTGAGCACGCGCCTGTAAAGATTTGCTATATGATCAGCTTGAAAACTGGAAGACTTGCAGTGCTATAATGCGGATAATAATCAGTGGAAGTAGGTCAGCCTTTCTATGAGTAAACTACTGTTACCAAATTAATTTAATAATAATAATAATAATAATAGTAGTAGGTGTTGCATATTTTTCTGTATTTTTATGATGGAGAATAAATGCATTAATGATGCACAATGCTGCGAGAGACTTCATCTAGACTGGTTTACATAGTGTTGTGAAAAGCTGAATGATATTTGAAATTTGCAGTCCCAAATCCTTTATGTCCATGCATTAGAATATGAGTTAAATTGGCTATTCACTGCTAATAAGTGTGAACTAACCCTACCTCTGCATAACACAAGCGATGGTGTCAAATATATTAAGAAGGCAAGAAGAATTAACTCTTGACAACTCTTGTCAGCGAAAACTATTCCAGGTGACTCACTCACTCACTCACTCACTCACTCACTCACTCACTCACTCACTCACTCACTCACTCACTCACTCACTCACTCATTGTCTACCTTTTATCCTCCACATGACAGTCATGGGGGTCCACATACTGGACAAGTTGCCAGTCCAGTGCAGGACATAACCAACAACCATTCATTCTCACGTTCAAAGCTATGGTCAATTTAGAATATCCAGTTATCCTCAGCATGTTTTTTTGAACTGTGGGAGAAAACAGAGTATGGGCACATGGGGAGAACACACAAACTCCACATATATCCAAAATGTTACACACTGGACCTTTAAAATACAGTATATGACTGCACTGTGCTCTGTAATTTTAATAACATACTGCAGGGACAAAGTACGACCTAAAACTGACCTCCAGCGTTGCTGCCATGATGGCGAGTGCTTTGGTCTGCTGCTCATGCAGAATGGTGCTGGATTTCTCACTCTGGTGGCACAAATCCAAACCTGTGCTCTTGCTGATGACCTTGACGGGGCTCGTCAAAGCGTGGTGTTCTGCTTCACACTACAGCGTGATGTGCTGGAGCCTGATGGCTGTGCATCACTGACCCGTGTGGGGGAGTGAATGAATGGCTGACCTGTACCATGCCCATCTGAGTCAGACCCACTGGATGAGATGCCCATCTTAGCTGAAGCTGGGCCAGAGGGACTGGTGTGATAGGAGAGTCGATGTGCACTGAACCTTATAGGCAATGTCATCATCCAAGAAAAGTGAACTCCCTTCAGGAAGCTGAGGATATGTAGCTGTAATAGGATATGCAGCCAAATAAAAATTGTTCTGGAGGAAAGACACTGGATTAAAATAAATAAATAAATAAAAACAAACAGAATGAATTAAAAAAAACTGGGACACAGGAAGTTAACTTTAAATATATTTGTTAAACATGACATTTTCATGTAATCCAAGGCAAATTTTGGGACATTATATGATTAGCATATTTTCCAACTTTCAACAATTTATGTTTTTACATTCTATAGCAACCTCATGATATAATATAAATGTCATCACTCATACAGCTGTAAGCCACTGTAGGCCACCCAACGTGTCTGACTGGTGATTTTATTTTGAAACACTGATTGGAAAAGAATCAACACAATGAGTCATCAGTGCAGTGTTTAATTTTTTCAAGGGAATAATATAAAGGAGCTTCCATCTGTTTGATGAGGAGCTGTGGTTGTGAAAGTGCACATGCCCAACCCCTCACTAGTAAAAAATGTATTCTTGAAATCATAGATAATGGAGGAGATGCACTAGAACAGGGGTAGTTGATCTAAATTCAAAGAAGTCCAGAGACAAAAAATGACATAAATCAAAAGTCAGGCACATACTTTTAGACACATTAATGTCTAAAAGTAGTGTTATGATGATTCAGATTGGGCAATACATGGCTTTCAAATCAAAGAAGATGTCATGAAATCATATAACAAAATTTGTTTAGATATACTGTAGTTTTTACATTGGACTGGAAGGATTATCAATACAATTGTATTTGTTTTGTACAGCTAAGCTAACAGCTGAGTCTGCTGATTTGTCAGTGATCAGTTTGCCATCTATGATGTCGAAGCACAAATACTTTTTAACGCCTATTTAACAAGACAACATGGTAAATGGTAAATTTATACAACATTAGCAGGCCAGTGTTTCCCAACCCTGGTCCTGGGGAAACACTGCCCTGCATGTTTTTGATGTCGCCCTGCTCCAACACACCTGATTCAAGGTTAGCTCGTCGTCAAGCTCTGCAAAAGCATCATAATGACCCGTTCATTTGAATCAGGTCTGTTGGAGCAGGCCAGTGTTTTCCAACCCTGGTCCTCAGGGAACACTGCCCTGCTCCAACAGACCTGATGTGAACACTCAAAGATACTGTACTCACAGTTCTGCCATTCACCCATTCACCCATTCACACACATGCATTCACTCATTCATTCAGCACATCGATGTGCAGCACATTTTCTATGACACATCATTTATACCCATTCACCTGCTGCCAACACGAGGGGTTAAGTGTTTTGCCCAAGAACACATCATCATGTAGACTAGCAGAGGTGGGAATTGAACACACAGCCTTTCAGTTGAAAGGCCGACTCCCAATCCAACACAACATCACTGTGTTCTTCTCATGAGCAAAGAGGGCATGGATGAAAGCCAAACAGCACTGGTAACAACCTCTGGACAAGTTGGGAATTACTTCCCAAAGTCTGAAGTGCTTGTAGGCTGTATACTTTGAGCTCATATGTGTTTTAAGGTTCGAGTTTGAGCTCTCCCAGCCAAGACTGGATAAAAAGAACCAGCCTCTTGTGAGTTGACCATGCAGACAACTGCACCAGCGACACTGAGGTCAAATATGGAATTTACCAATACCTTGATATGTGAGTGTCCCAGAGCTGGATTACATGACTAATACAAGAACAATAACACTGTCCATCCCAGTAACATTAAAGAGAATGAACAATTAATGAGTGTGTTATTGCCACACACCATACTGCTCTAATGAAGTGGTATCACAGTGGGAATACTCATGCATATTCTCCCCTCCCTAATGAGCTTGGCATTACATGTATCGTGCCTGAGCAGGAAGAGACCATATGGCAAAACATCAGAACAAGGGAAAAACTATTGTTTACTCCAGACCCCAACACTTTCATTGTGAGTCAGTCAGAACACAGCTATCAGAGTTATCTTGTGAGCATAATGTTAAATTATCTGTTTGACTTCCGGTGAACTAGCCTGTTAGAGACATTGCCCGTGAAATGCCTTAGTGGCTTGCTCTTGGTTTTCTGTCTTTGACCCTGATAATGACTGGAATAGAGGCGTTTCATGAAAACAAATATAAAGAAACAGAGAGAAAAGGGTGAAAGGCAATTTTCTCCAGGCTACATAAAGCAGCACTTGAACATTTAATGCTGAGTAAGGCTTGGCAAGAAGATACTACAGTGTATAATGTCACATTATGCACTCAATGTCCACTCTCCTAGGTTCACTTCACCTCTTTGATTATATAAACTCTTGACTCCTCTACAGGCTATTAACAAAAAAACTGAAAACATATTTTTTTGCACTTAAAAACAGTAACTGAGTTTTAGCATATATGCAAAACTGTAAACATGCCATTATTTCAATTCATCTTTTAAAAGTAGAATTTCTTACAGACACTTGCCTTTTTGACACCTTGTATTTGTAGCTCGTGAGCTTGTAACAAGTGTCCATTACTGGAAATGTCACTGAAAGATATGACAAAACTGCAGATGCTCAGGACATTGCCCGACAGCTTAGAGTCAGGAAAAATTGAGGACTAAGATTAAGGCAGCACCTACACTGCAGGACTTAAGAAGGAATTCTGATATGTTTCCTATATCCATTTTTTTTTTTTTTTTTTGACAGCCTGCTTAGATTGACTTTCAGTGACCCATATCAGGAATCTGAATTTAAACTGGCAACCTGCAGGGTGGGGTTGATAATTGAACTTTAAATGGTTATTAGGCTGAAACAGTAACCAAAAGGTGAATCTATTATTGCATTTCAATATTATTTTTGCATATTTATCTTGCTAAACTAAAGTTTGTGTCACTTTGTAAACGGCCATCTCCCTGTATCAAAGTCAATGTTAAATTTTACATCACAGCTCACAGGAGTTAGAGATCCACTGATGCTTCCATAAGTAAGTTGAAATATGTTATTCTTCCACCCTGGTGTCCTTTGCAAGCTGACTTTGTTTCTAGATTTTGGTGCAGGAAAGTGAGCAGCACGTGTCTCTGCAGCCATGATTTCAGTGAGTGCAAGCTCAGTGTCTCAAGCTGGTTCTTGGCTCAAGGGACACAATCTGTCAGTACCTTAACTTTAAACCATCACTTTAATGGTTAGTTCAGAAGCACAGAGAAACATCTCTTGTAGTGTTTTGGGATACTCAAAAAGTGTCTCCTCAAATTGTTAGCAGACCCCTGAGCCTGACCATGACACCTGACCATGTCACTGTGCAAACACTCTTGATACGTAATAGCTGATTAAGTGGTTCAAAGAGCATTTTAACAAAAAGTATTTAAGTGACAAATTTAACTACTCCGATACAACGTAGATTCAACCAGAATATGCAATGAGCTACATTTACAATTTTAAGTATTAATAATTTTGTATTGAACAACTGTATACTTTCTCTGGAGGAAGATTACATTAAACCCAATTTGCCAAAAGGTAACAAAAGTTACCACAGTAAAAAGCAATCATTTTCTGCCCCAGCAAAATGTCATTCATTAAAAATGCCAGCAGTTTTCATAACCTATAATACTCATTGTTTCAGTTTTGCTCAACTGTCACAGCTGGGAGGCTTTTAAGCGGTGCATATTGGAAGTGATTTTCACCAAAATAACAGTTTTCAGCTGGAACAAGACTAACCATCAGCCTAAAGAATTAATGCCAAACCACCAGAGTACTACCTTGAAGATTAGCTGGTCGGAATGGTAGCGGCATGAATTTTCCATCGAAGTAACTTCAGAAAATGCTAGACGTTATCCTGTCATCAATGACGGAGGTTCTTTTGAAAGCCTCTAGCATCTGTTTGAGTCCATGCACTGAAGAATCCCGTCTGTTCTTGATGACACAGGGGCAGCTTTGCATCACTGTCATTGCAATGAGCTGTAATGTCTGCTGCCTGCAGGAGGTAGCCCTCTTATAATTGCACCAGCTATTATTTCTTTTGCCTGTGGGATGTGCCATCACCATATCTCAGTGTTTCTCCTTAATAGACTGTGGCAACCCGCTGCAGACTAATTTGTCCTGCCATGGTGTCATAATGAACCAAAAAAAAAAAAAAAAAAACTACCACTATGCTTCACAAAGAATTACATTAACAATCTCTAATGTTGTAATTTAAACTACTGCTTCATTGCTGATCTGTGCACAGCCCCACTACAACAAGCAGAAAGCCCACAAAATTTTGGCTTCCTTAATAGGTGGGAACACAGAAGTATGTATCACTATCAATTTTTTGTACAGGACAAAGTGTATGCATTTGCAGGAATTTTGGCTGATAATATGATTTAACTCCAGCAGCCTATATTGTGTTTCTTGGCTTTCTTATTTTCGCTAACATGTTTTGTTGTGGTCAGTGTAGCTTCACAACATCCATCTAAAAATGCAAGGAACATCTGTCTGTCTGTCTCCCTTTCCGCCTGTCTGTCTGATGCATGTGGGGATCTTGTCAGGAAGCAGCTGCAATATTTTATATAATTAGCATTTATCCCATTAAAAAGCCAATCAGCCATGTTTTCTTAGCAGTAGGTCTCATGCATTTATGAAACTTTTCAACCATACTACAGCCGTTTGCTTCATCATGCGTCTTGCCTTTGTCTGTGACAACAACACATCTTGTGCACCCTGGCAATACTCTGCTCTACTGAGGAATGCAAATATAGTCCGGTTTTAGCTGATAGACTTTCATCTGCATTGTGTGACGGGTTTGAACGTGAAAGACATTCATACATATTTAAAAGTTATTCACCACAGTTTTAAAGCCTTGAAACATTTTCTTTCCTTGTCTGCAGAAGTGTGCACATCGTCCATGGTCCCTGAATGTGAGCAGTCAATATGCGTGGACACGCACGCAAACATCTACAGATGTGAAAAATACGTTATTGCCTTTTATGATTTATATAAGCTACAACATGAGAAGAGACTATGTGGTCAAGGCAAGGATAATATAACAAAATGGCCATATGGTATGTTTGGAAGAGTTGAAGCAGGTCTCTCATCATCATCATCATCAGACAGGAACCTCAAAAGTCTTTGCTTCTTTCTTGCTGCGGAAATACTTTCAGTGTTTTCTCCCTAGGTTGCCTGCAGCAAAGCTGTTTGATGTTGGCCATGACCAGATTCCATTTGGCTCCAGAGGGGAATGATGTTCACCAGCAAATAATTTGGTATTCTCTATCAGAATCCAGTTGACTATTAGAACACATGCATTTTTGTGTGTTTTTATGCATCCCTGACTATTACAAATGACTTAGTTACTGTTGGCTTATGTGCACAATGTTTTCAGTTGTGAAAGCATGTAGCACACAGCCGCATCCCTGGCTTGGCACATTCATTTTAATTGTAATTTATTTTTTAATTGATTATAGGCATGGGACAGTATTCAACACAATTGTGATTCATGATATTACAATAATTGCTAATTACTTGTTTGTATATATCTGTATGTATAATTTGTAAACCTAATGGGCATAGCCATCTACTTGTAGTTTGTATCTGTAAACATACAGATACAGATGAACTAATGTTATACATACAAAAAATAATTACATAATTGTCACATGTCAAAAATATTGTATTTTTAAGAAACATTAGCAAAAAAAAAAAAAAAAACTTTGAATAGCAAAAAAAAAAAAAAAAAAAAAAAGAATCTTGAATGAGATCAACATAAATCATTAGGTTCTGCTGTGACTGGGAAGATGCAGGCTCCTCCCTGTGGCACTTCAAAATAAATCAAGGCGTCAATCAGCCTTTCACACAAGTGAAATTTAAACATTTTAGCCATTCACAATTATCCTGATCATGGCAATACACAAAGATAAGCTTTCCCAAAGCACGCGCAATGATATCCTTTATTGTTCCATTCACATTATAACTACAATAGAGGCTAAAGTTTAGCAGGAGGAGGTGTGGCCAATTTTGCCTCACTATTGCAGCACAAATGTAATTATTGCCCAAGCTACAGTATATTCAAATATGATTTGTAAATTCATTCCGCTGCCTAAGGAAAACATGATATATCCATGATGATGGATGATGGAGACAGGCAGTCTCTCCTCTCTATTTTCTGTAAGAGGACATTATATGACCTGTCCACAGGCGAAGGTGCTGGAGGGTGTCTGGCTTGCCGAGGGAAAAGTTTATGGGCTGTGAAGGCCAATTTGTGTGGCGCACAGATGGAGTCCAAAACAGCGTTGTCACCCTTCTCCCTCTGCCGCGCTCCGATGGAACGTTGAAGGAAAAGGACGATCACTAAGCAATCAAATGCTGTGTTCAAAACTGTCTGACATTTTGAGAGGTAGTGGCATGGATGTGTGCACCATAAACTGCTCATTAATACTAAATAAGGAAGTGACAGTTGGAGGGACTTGGCATCCACCTCTTTTGGCACCTGAGGCGGGAGTGCAAGTGATGGCTGAGTGCTTTGTTTAACCCAATATGTGGTGGTTAGGGGAAGAAGCAGCTGCGTTGGACATATTTGACCAACAACCTATACGAATCAGCAAAGTTACCTGTTGTTTTGTTTTAAAATAACTCGCCAGGTATTACAACTCTTCCATTTGTCTGGATGGATCATATATCTCCTTTAGTGGCATGTTTTCTTGAATAATTAACAGCTGAAAAAGTAATAAATCAATTAGTTTACTATATTATTTGTTGAAATTACAGGTGAGGTATGCAACATTCTGCTTGACAAATGTGCATTACTAGATGTCAGAGTCTCTGCTCTACATGTTCTTATTGGCACCTCTGTTTTGGTGGCCTTTACAGCTACTGTATTTGAGTACCACCAGACCAACAATATACATTTTCTGCAATCAAATTGTGTCCCACCAACGTCATATACACAACCTGTCAATTCTTATGTTTTGTGAAAGCTCTGTGTTCAACGTGTCCTGTATACCAATGGTTTCAAAAGACTGGGTTGGGACCCACAGATGGATCATGGGAGATTTATTGGGGTCCCCCTCAAAAGTGGCAGAATTTTCCCAACCTTTCAGTCAAGATGTATATGTAAGTTGTAGTTTATTTATCAAACATCTCTTGGAAATTATTAATCTTTCCAACTCAAAATGATATTTATTGTGACAGAGATGGCTGTAAATTAGTTGTTACACAACGCACAAAACAAAATATGGTGAGTGTATTTCTCAAGTGATGACACATGACATACAGAACATCATTTAGGCCACGCATGCAGAAAGTATTAATCTGGGCTTGGGAGCTACTGGTTGTGGCAGAACGTACTTAAAAGCCTCCAAATGAAGTTATCTACATATTTACTTTCAAAGAAAGCCTGGCTAAAAAGGAGAGTTAACAAGGGTTGATATTTGTCTGATAGTTCTATAATAAAGAGCTCAACGAGCCACATAAGGATCAGAAAATGGCTCATAGCCCTTTTCCCCCTTACTCATTAGTGACATGTTGCACACATTATGTTATACATAAGGCAATCAATGCTTTTGTTTTGGTTTGACGTGAATGCTCTACTCTTACAACTCGTGGTGCTCAAGCACTGCATACTGGACCTTTAAAATATTATTTTAAATAACCTGTCAGTGTATCAAAAGGGGGGTTACTTTAAGTCTTTTCAGTTTTTTCTCTATGCAAGATCTTGGCAGCATTTCCGTCGTTTCAGTCTCAACATTAGCTTTTGCCGCACAATACCTATACAGTACGTTGAAGATGAACACAAAATCACATATTGTGGCAGTAAAGTACATGATTAAACATGTTGCACTTTCAGAATTCCTAGCAGATGACTTCCGCTCTGCAACACTGGCTTTAATATCCACACAAAGCTACAAAATGTTAATGTGTGAAATTGCAGCCACTGCAAATAACTATTTATGTCCGCTACTGTGTTTTATTTGTGTGGATCGTTCTTGTCTGTTTATGGGTGAGGCCAAATGTAAAGTCGTATTTAATTAGAGAGCATTATTGTTCAATGAGGCTTTGTTAATGCAAGCTAGTGTCTCAGATATAAAAAAATAAAAAAATAAAAAGGCAACACCTGTAGCTGACTACAAATCGGAAAGTGTATTGCCTTTTTTCTCCACAAGAAATAACAGTCATTCAATTTATGAGTCATTTCGGCAATATAATGTATTATCTCCTTATAACTGAAATCAGTTAGATCAATACCTACGTTTTGTGGGTATTAATTAAATGAATAAGATCAGGATTCATGTGCTGGGAATGAGACTTGGAAAGGTACTTAATGGAATTGGTCCAAGCACTTAAGATATACTTTTACGGTCACGTCTCCGGTTTTGGGCGAGGTTTTAGAAACCACAACATTCCTTTCCAGTTGCTTTTCTTTCACTTCTCTGACAAAAAGACCGTTAGGAAATGCTGTCTGGCATGAAACAAGTGGCACGGACATCGTTGGCAGTTTGTGCCATTGCATATGGGAAGTCCTTCAAAGTCAGCCGTTATGCCGCGGGCAGCATTCTAATGAGGTCATCAATAACCTGCAACAGCTGCTCAGAGAGAGAGAGAGACCTCGTCTGTTAAGCTCGAGCCACAAGTGACTCTGCTGTAACTGAACAAACAGCTCCAAAATAATGAGGTATTCTATGGAACACGCAGCAGTGCTCAACCATGAACCATTAAATGTTGGAATGCAGTAGATTTTAAAAATGTGACAGGAATGACAGCAAATGAGAAGGTTCCAACTAAATCCCCCAGGGACTGTCACTAAGTTCACCGTGATGCTGTTGCTCAAATGAGGCTTCCAAAACAACAGAACAGATTCAAGACCATTTGTGTGTCTTTTTTTGATGAATTACGTCAGTGCACAGCTGACTGTTTACAGTGGTTGGTACTTCTTCTTTGTTGAAATTATTGGTGGGCTCAACTGCAGTGTGTTTTCTATGATGTCACACTATTTAGCTGACACATCTATTCTCATTCGGCCAACATACTCCATGGTTGAAAGGCAAGCCAGATCACAGTATAGAGTTCCAAAACATAGCATGGCTAGCTGAACCATACTGCACCATTAGGTGACACATAGTTTCAGGTGTTGTGCATCAGGCTTAAGATGCACTTTTGGTGATTTATGCTGTTGTTGATGCTATTATTCTGCCTCAATTTGGTCTTTGTGTACAGAAACATAACATTTGTATGCTGTGTCCATTGTGTGAAAAGAGCTCTGTCAAGCAATACTGTGAGACATGTCTAAGGGAGTGTTTTTGTGTAAATGGCAGCAGTGCAGAGTCAAAATCTCTGGTCTCTCTCTTCTGTATCCATCTTGCCTCCATAATTTTGATATTTAATAATTGAATTGAATTGAATTGAACTGAAGTGAATTAAATAAATGGACAAGTAGTATTAATCCCATCGAACTGCTTAACAACTTTTTTGCGCAATAGAGTTCACTCCTGAAGTTGTGTGTGGGCACTTCATTGCATTTTAGTCACACTCTTACTATTACTAATGCAGCATTGCAGTTGCCTCAGTCTGACTTAACACACACGAAAAAAATCCTATGTGCTGCACTGAAATGTTGCTGGGTGACATGAGATCTAAACACTGCTTTACCAAGAAATACAGAAAGTCTTGTGGAGCTGATAGGCCAAAACAGAATTCTTTGAATTCAGCTGACAATGGTTTGAATGTAACTGACATTTGTTTACACTAACATTGTGCAGTATAACAAAAAAACCCTACAAATGTCTTCAGTAATATGGATTTTGTTTTTCAAACCCCTGATATTTCATCATCTTCTGGTGTTCATAATCTGATAAGCAGCATTTGAGATCAAGCTCATTACTGATGGATGGATGCTGACAAATCCGAAGAACAAATGAGGGCCATGCCACAGGCTATGTCAGGGGAGAAAATGAATCTACCAGTTTAGATAAACTGGTTGGTATCTTGCTGTTGCTAGTTTGGAGAGGCA
Organism: Brachirus orientalis; assembly: GCA_016785285.1. Taxonomy (NCBI): domain Eukaryota; kingdom Metazoa; phylum Chordata; class Actinopteri; order Pleuronectiformes; family Soleidae; genus Brachirus; species Brachirus orientalis. The sequence continues at coordinate 18,443,289 of JAFBJR010000425.1, read as the reverse complement.
GTTGTGACCTTCAAGTTTTGATGCTGGCAGCTAAATTTGGATGAATGACTTTCTAATCCTCAATTTCCTACTCTGAAACATGTCAATGTCAAGGTTTCATCTGTCCGGCCATATTGCACAGTATTGGTTTTTATCATCATTGCATGGTTGACCCCTTTTTCCATCTCCATCCTCTGTCTCTGTTTTGGAGGCACCGTGAACTCATCCATTTGTGTGACATTTGCAGCATGGCACCTGTAACCTGAGGACTCTTCTGGTGTCTGTGTAGCTGTCAGCAAGACACCAAGTGTATCTCCACACTTATATCTGTTATGGATTTAGGCCAGTCCATTCCAGATTGGAAAAAAAAAAAAAAAAAAAAACACTACATGACACAAAACAGGTGCAACTCTGCTCACCAGTAACAAAATGTCTGCCAGCCTACTTAGAAAGCCTTTCTGGGGAATTCTGTTTTATGGATGTCTAGGCTGAACCTGTAGCCAGAGAGCACATTGTGCAATTCATACACTTGCCAGAAGTACATGTTTACAGATGCTGCAAGATTTTTTTATATCTAGGAAGATATAAAACATACACATACAGTGGACTCAAAAAGTCTCTCATATACAGTATATGTATACAGTATACGCTTGCGGGAAATGGGAGCGGTCTTGACTTCTATGTTTTTGGTGGTGTACATTATCACTCACGTAGTATAAAAATAGTTCAAGCTGCAGTGCTGTATCCATCATCGTATAATCTGAAAACATTCTCTGTCATGTAAAACAGCAGGTGGAGCTGTTTAATTCATTGCTGAAACTTTTCGTGGGTGCTTGTTTGTGGTTTCACCCCTAATTTACTCTGGTTGCAGAATGGTTACATTGCACCTCCGATCCAGCGCATCCATTCTAGTCAGTGTGTCGAAGTACACTGGTTGCGAACGTCTGCATAACGGCTGCGTTTCAGGTCTACTCAGTGGTGGAAGGTCGGAGTGGATATGCAACACTTCTGGAGGATGCTGCAGCAGAGCCTCATAAAAAAATAAAACATCCAGTGTAATGTTCCAGAATAAAACATCCCATGTTGCACATTGCATATAACTTAAGTACATTGTAGAAACAACAAAATGCTCCTATTTCTTCGGTCGGTAAAATACTGCTCGTATACTGTTTGTTGTGTTTACAACATATACAGTGTATTCCCGTGTGAGAAGTACCTCGAGATAACCTAGGCTTGCGACTCAAGCTGTCCAGCCGTGCAGAAGTGGGCGGAAGTGAACCACAAGCAGTGTAAATTGGTGGAGCTGTGCGGATCAGAATGCAAGCGCATCCGATCCGCAGTGCAACTGTTAAATGTTTAAAATTATACCAATGCCTCCCAGTCAACATGGAGTAGAGCATTTATTCTGCTGGTTGCCTTATAAATATGTCACTATATAGGTTGTAAAATGACAACTGTATTTGAAATATTGAATTGAAATTACGCAATACTGTCAGTTTATCTAGTTTTATAAGTTTAAATGGCTGCAAAGGAAGTGTGAGATAAGTAAAATGGGCTTAGCTGAGTAAACCTAATGATAATGCTGCTCTTTAAGTTGCTCACTACCGCTAGAGATGGATTTTCAAGTGAATTATGAACCACACCTGCCATCGGCATATGTTTAAGGTGTCCTAGATTAGTTGTATGCTGCCATATACTTTATTTGCACCTTGCAACTCTGCAACTTATTTGATAAGAAGTTTCATCTCTGGAGAAGCAGAGCTCCCGCTCCAGTCTGCTATCCATTGCAAAGCTGAAAGTGCACTAAGGGAGGGAGAGCAGAACTTTTAATAACAAAAAGAGTGGGGAGATTTGATTGGACATGGCCTTTGCTTGTGGCCTTTGCTGTGGCCACCTGGAACAACACACATACAATTTATAACACATAGGTAGTCTCATGTCTACTCCAGGTTTAGGTCCTTTATCAGAGGTCTGAGAGTCTCAGGGTTCTGTGCCATATCCTAGCTCTTATAGGCCTGCACTCTTCTTGACAGAGATCTCAGATGTTCCTGGAATCTGAATCTCCCAGTTTGGAGGTTATCCCCAAGTGCTCCTATCACCTGAGTTGTCTTTACTCCTCACATCATCTGTAGTTCCTCTTTCTTCTTGATGTTGCTGTCACTTGTGGTTTATCACCACTGCCCTATTCTGCTGTTTATCAATGACCATAACAGTATGTCTGACTGACTAGCCACCACTTGTTTGTCTCTCTGGATCTGGAAGTCCCACAGTATCTTACCTCTGTCATTCTCAAACACTTTTAAAGCCATCGTCCATCTTGACCACGGGACCCTCCAGTTCATAAATCAGCACAGTATTTAAGACAGTATCTATGTTTACATGTGCAAATTTTCTTCCGTTCAATTAAAAACATTCTGATTAGAAATGACAAATTTCTTGTTGGCATAAAGATAACTATATGTTGATAAAAGAGAAGATTGTCCAGAAATTGTTGTAAAAGAAGAAACTGCTCCTCTGCTTGTCCCCTTGCTGAGGATCATTGATTAAATTTCCCCTCCTCTTTTGTGAATGCAACTTTTCATTTTTGTTTAGTATGAAGAAAATTGACCTATATTGTGTTGTTCAAACAGTACTTTAGTTTCTTGTGTTCTCCATAATGACACTCAGTAGTCATGGGCTCTGGGCTCAGTAGTTCACACTATTCCTACATTTAAACAAGGGGAGAGGACAGAACATTTACATCAATCCAAGTTCATTTAATTACTGAACTATATTCATTCTTTTAATAATAAGAAGAAATAATAAGATAACTGCACTAATTCCAGATCAGTTGTTTGTTTCTGTTCCTGGCATGCTTCTATCAATTTATATCAATTTCCAGCAATACCAAAAGCAGAAATGAATCATATTTATGTTGAGCAGACATACAGTATAACCCAGACCAGAAAGTCATGAAGGGAACAGCTGTTTAAAAGAACACCGATCAGAATGGTGGCATAAATCACTCCTCTGGATCAGATTGAAATTTGGACCAACGTTTTCAGACTGTGTGTTTATTTCAATCAGGTTTTTATTCTGATTAGAGGTTGACCTATTGTGTTTTTTAATGACTGGCATATTGCAACTAAAATAAGAATTACTAAACTTAGAAGCATTTATGAGCAATAATGTACAAATTAATATATTTTTTGGTAGATTGTAATATTTAGATTGTAATATTTAAAAAAAAGGGAAATATCAGTCCAATTAATCTGACTGTATGTAGTTTTATACTGTATAGCAATGGGGATAATGCCTGTGTGAAACTATGAACTCTACACTGCAGTTGTTTGAGATGCACAACACTACAGATATTACAACTTGAGGGTTTAGTTTGCACATTTTAATCCTATTTCTTTTGGGATCAGACTGGAGAAGCAAAATGTATCTTTCAATGGTGAGTAGACCTACTGTAACTGTGTTCCACTGTGTGAAGTTGGGCAACATGAATAAAAATTTCTGATAAACTCCCTTTTTTTGTAGTTCTGCCAAGATGACTCATACGCAGTAGGGAAGCTGGGGTGTAAGGATTAGTAGGAAATTATATCGAAGGCTCAAGCAAGAGCGGTGCTACAGGTTCAGCAGATGCTGCTGAGGAATGGCCACAATGTCACAGATTATACAGTATACAGTACTGTGCATAAGTCTTAGGCCACCACCAGCTTTGTTGTTTTTAATGTCAGTTTTGTGATCACAGGCGTTTAGATTGAAAAGATGTGACTAAAAGTCAGTCTTATACTATATGATCAACCTGTCAGTGAGTTGAACTTGTGCAACATGTGTATGTAATGCTCAAACATGTCTTGAGTAAACCAGGTATAATAGACCTTTTTCACAGCAGCTATTTGTTGGCATGAAATAGTAGGAGAAACACAGGTTTGACCAATAACATTAGGGTTCCATTCCAGGTTTTAAAGAGCCATGATTGTGTTATTGTTCAAGTGGAAATGTAGGTCACACTAAATATTTGACTTAGATGTTATTTTCATACTGCATATGTGTTTCTCCATTTTCGGGATGTGTTCCAATAAAGTGATTGAGAAATAATTGTACAGGATGGTCATTATAACATTGCTAAAACGAATTAGACCAAATCCAAATATTAAAATAAATGCATACCATCTTCTCTTAAAGTAGATTCATGCAACACATAAATCAACTCGAGTGCTGTTAACATCATCAGTTTTTTTTGAGCCTTGGTTCTCTTAACTGTAATTGTCTTTCTTTTATAAATGTACCTCATCTGTCAATTAATCACAATGATTATACATTTATTTACATAATGGAATCCACTTGCCCTGCCAGCCCTCCTCAAAATGTAGTATAGCAGTGTTTAGATCTCGTGTCGCAAGGTGAAATTCTTGTGCCATTCACAGATCATGCTTTCTTTCATATCAAGACAGTCAGAGACAACAACAGCATTGCATAAGTATGTAAGTATGTAAGATGGCTGAAAGTAGGTTGGAATATGAATGAAATACAAAGAAGTGCCCACAAAAAGTTTCAGAGGTGAACTCTAAAAAAGCTGGTCATTCAGCAGTTTGACAGAATTAATGCTTCTTGTCCATGCCTGGGCCTGTTCTGCCACTGTATACACATGAAATGCCCCCTCAGTCAGGTCTGATAGTTTTGCTGGACAGATGCAGCACAGCCTAAAATCCACCTAGCAGTACCCACCTGGGTACTGTTCTTAGTCCAAACACAAGTCTGACCATCCCACACCATACTGTACTGCACCAAACTGAAGTGTACGATGATGGTATCACCACATTTGCGTTAGTTCATGCAGCGCATGGTAGAGATACTCCCCGGCTGTAATCAGCTGACAGCCAACAGACTGCAATCTATTTGTCACGCTAATCCTTGCGACACTAATGCTAGCTCACACAAGTGCCTTCTGCTACTACCACTACTGTAGATCAGAGTTAAGCAGACTCAAAAGTTTCAAATGTTTTTCAATTCCTACATTGCACTCCCTGTTTGGCTATCAGCAATTGAAGTCAAACTGCATTTCCATTTGTTGCAATGAATGGGTTAACTCTAACGGGAGTGTGCCTCATGCACTGCATGCAGCCTTCACTGAGATAGGCAAGGACTCAGTAGGGTTGGATGAAGAAGCATTGGAGTTGGCAAAAAAAAAAAGTGAGTATAACATGGCATATGACCTCTCCTCGTCCTCTGTGTAACTTCAGCAATAGTTAACATCATAATGCTGCTATTTATGGCACCCGTTAAATAAAGCAATATCTCAGGATCGATTTTGCTGCCGCTCGCCTCCCCCTTTGGCACCCTCTTCCAACACACGTTGGATTTGATAACTCGAGCTCTATTGATTTCTCTATAAGCAAAAATAGTCTGCACAGAGGCATAAACAAAAAACAAATGTTGATGTCCTCATGTTTTGTTGTTTGAAGATGGAGATTTAGAAGTTCTGTAGTTTGTGTAGGACATTGTTACTTTATTGTATGTGGCATTATAACATACAGATACAGATCAACAAGGAGAAAAAGATAAAAAAAAAAAAAAACTAATAAAGTCACTTATAATCGATCATGTTTTTGTTCAAGGTTACACACAATTCCAAGCCAATACGTGCACTTCGGTAGCTGCCTTATGACTTAACATGCTGAAGGCATGATAGTGGAAAGAATGACAGTCCTATAGCTGCAAGATTGCCTTGTATGCTGTACGTCTTGTTGACGCGAGCATGAGGGAAAAATGTGTTTTTGGTGGGATGAAGCTGATAGAACCATGAGATGATATTCATGGAGAATGCTGCTGATAAAAATGGAAATACTGAGTATTTGTGACAAATGCAGAGAAGGTAGAGGTATGGCAATGTTTGAGAAGGTCTTGGGGGATGGGAAGAAGAAAACAAAAACATTTAGAAGAATAGAAAGAGAAAGAGAGACACAGGGAGAACCTAAGTTTTAAATGGTAGATTGGGGTCTGGCTTCCTGAGTTGGGGAGAAAGTGACAGAGAATAATGGATTTATGTGCCTGGTGTGATTAAGAGGCCGTGCTAAACCTGTGATAATGTGCTGATATCTGCTGGGATCGCTTCAACCACTGATCATAATCAATGGACTCACCTCTCTGTAGCTCTTCAACTGGCCCGACATGTTCACTGTGTTCATGTCTGAAGAACTAACTGAATGTTTTGTATGATATCCTGTTTGAGACAGTGGGAATGTTTCTCACTCGCAAAAATGAAGTGAATAGCATTTTTGTAAACAATTTCTGTTCCATTTTTCAAAATAACCAAAAAAAAAATATTTATCAACAAAATAGATTTTTGGTTCAATTTCTCTGAATTATCCAAATATATTTTCCTAAAACAAATTATTTTTCTGAATTTCTTTTTTTTTTACTATTATTAAAAAACATTTTTTCTTTCTGATTTTCTTTTTCAGGCAAATGCCCTACGCTTCCATACAAATAGTCTGTGTTCACCATTCTAATGTATGTCCAGTGATGTGAAGTGCAATTCAAGGAAGTGTTGCATTTTTCTAAGCCTATAAGCAACTACAGGGCTGTGGTGGAGTAAACACAGGCTGCAGTGCATTAACAACCATTAATTCTCAGTATGTATGGTCCTTGGACTTTGCTGCCATTGCACATTTTAATCTTAATCAATGTTCCCTGCTCTAATAAGAACACTGGTTTTTACACGCTTGTTGACCTGCCAGATCAGGATGCACTTAATGTGATCAGAGTCTCATTAGTCTATAGTGAAGGTAAGTACCAGCATCAAGTGCCATAACAACCCAGACTAATGCTGCGATCTCTTGAAAATGTAGCAAATACCACAACAAAGATCACTTTGTCTTCTAAAGGGATAACACTCTCTGATGAAATGGAGATCAATTTAAACAAACCACACGAACAATGAGTGGGCCTTCAGTGCAGCACCTGTGGAAATATGACTGTCGTCAATTCATTCCATGATGTTATTACTATATAACTGGTCCGGTGGGACTCCTTTGCAGCAGAATAACAAGTCTCTGCATTGCAACGGCCATATGTCCAGGGTTTTCCCTGGGGAAGATGCCACTGCTTAACCACATCACATTTCCTGTCAGTTTCAGGCAGCATAAGCCTGATAGCTTACTGTATATGTGGTTTTGTCACAATGGGGTATTTACCTTCTTAACGTGAATAAAAATCCACATTTAAAGTATGATAATTAATGTTGTCCATGACACTATGAAAACCTCTTGTCACTATGCTGCATTCTTAAAGAGACAACAAATAACAGATAACTTTCAGGCCCCAAGTGGTAGAGCATTATCGTTTGTTCACAGTCATCAAGACACAATTGGAACAGTAAGGGCAAGGAGCCAGTTTTGTGTTGTGCCATAATGAGCACCCCTCTGTGAGCAGACACAAAGCGAACATGATCCCTTTCATTGGTTTGGTTATGGAATAACACAGTGCCTGTGTGTGGTAAACCAAGTGGTCATTTTTCAGAGTGCATAACATAGAAACAGAAAGGCATTGATGAGGACTATTATAGGCAGGGTTGGCTGTCCATACAGGCTGTCCATAAACATATTATAAAATCAGAATTTATTTCATCAGAATCACGTCATGACATTTGAATCTGTTTTATTTGGTTAAAAGTCAGGAGTAGGTTCTAGCAAACGAAGGCCACCTTCGCTTACCCCTCCCTTTCCTCGGTGTGTGGAGGAACTACAATGCAAGGCCTTCATATGTCACGAATGACGATAACACCAATTCATGTCTCACTCCACTCCTCCTGCCATTTCCTACTTCTTATTCATTGGTTCATGCATCCTTTTTGTGGTGGTGGCCATTATTCTTTGCTTTGGTGGCTAAACTGTTGGGACCACTGTGATAACATGGTGGTGCAAAATGACGGCCTGAAGAATATAGACCGAAGAGAAGAACTTAGGTATTCTGGATGCAAAACAAACTCCCATTTTGAAGCTTCAAGATTTGCAATTTGACCAGCTCCGTGCTAGCTTTTTAAACTAAAAATGTATGTAATTGTTATCCTGTGCTATTGAAGAAGACCTGAAACTAGTGAGTGACACCATTCACTGTTTCTAAATATTAAAATCAAGTGGAGCTCAATTTCTCAACACTTTCATTCAAACACAGTTGCTTTTTTCAACCAACAGAGTTGCTCCTTTCATCCTACTTTCTTGGAGACTTTTCAAACCACTTCTGTCTATTCTGAAGCATTTAAGATGGGGAAATGAAGGAGAGAAAGAGGATAGAAACTTGAGACTCCTGCTGTGAAGCTGCAGTACCACTGATACAGAAACTGTATTTTACTGTTTCCGGTTTTACGTTCCACTCTAGAAATTATGTTAGAACTGTCATTTAGAGCTGTCATACCTGGTTAGAACCAAAAAAAAGTATTGTTCCTGAACCGGTTAATAATGTTCCATGTTAGCGGTGGCAAATAAAAATAGGTTGATAGCTTCAAGGACTTTGCACACCAGACACATTTTTTTGCAAATACGAAATATTTTTCTAACGTGTCCAATTAATGCAGCATTCGCGTCAGCAACTATTTTTCATTTTATTTTAATTTTTTTTAGCCCATGTAGAGAGAAACATGATTTGAAACCTAATTTTTTAATCAATCAAATTTGGCAAGGTGGTTAAAAACACATATTCTTAAGTGATTGAATACTTAAAACATATCTACTGTATTTGTTTTATATATATTAAATATCTGCCAAAAAAAAACTCCAAAATGATATATATATGAACAGTTGAGCTCTAAACTTAAACCTATACCTAAACCTATTTCTGTTTTGCAGCTGTGTAATAAACAACGTGTCACCGAGTGGTCATGATAATGTGTTTACAATCTATCACTTTGTGAAACCAGATAGTTATTCATGTTTGTTTACTCTGGATGCAAAGTGCAGGTGCATATGATACAGCCCCCAGTTGACAATCAATACAATACAGCTCCATTACATCCCGCAGAACTGCTGTATCTGTATAGAAAAACTGAAAGTTTAACAGACACAAACTGAATAATGAGACACCACTTATTTATAGTTACAGGCATTTTAAGTGCGGGCTTTTAACCAACTCACCATGTACTTGACACTTGCAACATGATTTAGAATTAATTGCATAAATGAGGGTAGCTCATTTGTTTATTTCTCCCGCTCTTGTTCATTATTGAATTAAATGACACAATCCAATTAGTAGTGTGCATTACCCTTTATTGCAGTTTGATTAAGCAAGTAAAATATTAGGGCTGATTCTCAGCCAAATTATGTTGCATTACAAATCCTCCAAATCATTTTTTTTCTTTTATTCATGTGCAAAAATTATAGGAACACAGCTACAAGTCAACAGGAAAACCTTCATCTGTCAGGAGAGTTGGAATAATGCTGCACATATTGACCTGTCCAGATGTCCAGGTTACCGTTCATCTGGATGCAGTTAATGTAAATAAATCTGGTACTCAAGTCAGTGTCATGATCAGGTTGAATATTTCAGCTGTCATCACGGTTATGCATTAACTGCATTTTTCCTTCTGTTGGATAGCCATGACAACAACTATTTGAATAGAAATGACCTCAATTTTCAGGGAACATTTTATTTGGCTGAAGTGTGTGCTATACTTGAGGAATGGCAACATGTCAGACATGCCAAACCCATTCCCAGCATGGCTATAAATGACAGCACTTAAGCCAGCTCTGTCTAAGCCAGCTCTGTCTTCACCACACATGTGCCATCATTTTTGGATGTCTTTACAAATACAAACATCCTTTTACAAATTGTCCTGAAAAGGATGTTTTGTTTTCCTCCTCGCTCTCATTACATTTACTCTCTGACACAGCCAGACCAGCGTTTTCATTGTCAAGCAAATGATTACCTGACAAGGTTTTAAGAAAACACCTTTCACTGAGTCTTAACACATTATTGTGTTGATATGTCTGCCAAAGAACAACACCTGTTGGAATAGTTGAAGGTTATCACTTCTTATTTCTTCTGGAAAAGGTAGGTGTCATTTGTAATCCACTGACACACTGCAGCTGCCTCTATTGAGGGATTTCTTCAACCGAATGAGAATTAAATACTCTCCCCTGCCATCTACTCAGGTGAATAAACTGCCAGAAAATATAAAGTATGGCTTCCAATTTGTTGTGGTTAATGACAGGTGTCTCTTCTTGCAGATCAGAGTGATTGTGAGGGGGGTTTACCTTCTCCTTTAACCAGCCTTTAGTGCAATATTGGGGCGTTAACTTGGCAGAGTGTGTGGTCTGTAATCCGGGTGAATAGCTGTGTCATAAATCAAAGCACTTGGCAAAGGCCCAGGGTTAAAAACTTTGAAAAAAGCGAGTGAGATGCCTGCTTACTACTTACAGTGCTCCTGACAATAAGATTAATCTGTCTCTGGGACTCAACGCATTGTTTGCTTTTAGTTAGACTAGTACCCAGCACCATGAATGACTCAGGACTTGGCATTATCATACATCAGACAAGCATATTTACTTGCTTAGCAGCATCATCTTATATGTGAAGTGGTGCAGTGTACTTGACCACCAAAGATGGACATTTTGATCAATTGGTGTACAAGCTTTCCACTTAACTAAATACAGGAAAAAAGTATAAGCAGAAATCTAAATGGCAGAGAACAACTGGCACTTTGTCAAAGTGACATCAGCTGAGAAAATGGAGCACTCATGAAACAATGGCAGAGAGGGAGTAGGACAACATCTATTTGCAGGTCCTTAATGGAACTCCTCACTGTATCGCTCATTGCTGCGCTGCTCCCTCCTCTACCCCACCACCACCACCCCACAAGGCTTAGCAAGAATGAATACACCATATGTTAATCTGGAGCTTTTCTACTCATAAGTGGCACTGACGGCATGGTTTTGGCTCTCCGCTATTTCCTTCCCATAATGCATCAATCCAAAAGCTCATTTAACTAGTCACTCCCGAGACAAACATGCAAAAATGAAGCAGCTCCTTTATTTGTTATTTAGATCACTGCTATCCATCCGTGCTCTGTATCTTACATTATTTATCTACCCAGAAGATTATTTGTTGTTGTATAATAAAAATAATACAAAAAGTACACACAGAAGCTCCAATCCTGGCATTTTACTTGACTGAACAATAGAGATTTTGACATACCCATGGTCATGTCCCAAGCAAAAACCATATACATACAGACATATGTCTCTATATTATATATTATATACTGTATATACAGTTGAGGACGAACTTAGAAGAGACCCAAAAGGTCGAGGCAGATACATACATGTATTTGCCCCCCCCCCCCATGAAAATGTCATTGTTTTATCTCCCACACAATACAGAACAAGCCTGGCAGAGGTAGAAAGCGAAATATTTCAAAGACTAAGATGTGTCTAAAGACTCCAGAACAACTGCCAAGAAACTAGTAGTAGTAGTAGTAGTCTCCAAGAAGACAATTACTAGAGCTCTGCACAGAAATGGACTGTGGGGTTGCAGACCAAGAAGAACACCACTTCTGCAGAAGAGACACCTTCAAGCCAGACTGAAGTATGCTAAGGACAACCTGGACAAAGATTATACATACTGGAAGCATGTCCATTGGTCAGATGAGACCAAACTAGAGCTCTTTGTCCACAGAGACATTGCTTATGTTTGGAGAAAGAAGGGAGAGGTGTATAACCCAAAGACCACCGACCCCACAGTGAAACACAGTGGTGTGAGTATTATGCTGTGGGGATGCTTCACTGGGTCTAGAACTGGGAATCTCAAGGTGGAAGGAATCATGAAGAAAGAAGGACATGTGAAGATCTTGAAAGAAAACCTGAAGCATTCAGCAGCAAAACTGGGTCTGGGTCGTCGCTTTGTCTTCCAACACAACAGCGACCCAAAACATACTCACTCCTAGTGAAGAACTACCTCCAGAAGACCAAAGTGAAAGTATCTCCCACTTATTACGTTATTCCTGTTAAAGTAATAATCCTTTGCTGTCACTTCCTGACTTTCCTCTGATAAGTGATTTTTTTGTACACAGTGTGTGAGAAGTGGTGGTATTATTCAGAACAAACTGTCCCTAGAATCCATTATTTGTATTTTGCGCGTTCGGTCTGTGTGAGTGAAGTTTGCCCCCACCACAGTGAAAATGCCTCAGGTGCTTTTGTAGTGCCAAGAGATGTGCTCTCTGTCACTGGATATTGTACACTGTCCTTACTATCTCACATTGGATCAGGAGCTTTGTGGATGTTATCCCCTTCAAAGCAATAAGCTTCCAACTGAAAGACAAACCATTTTAATCCTTCAATATCTGAAACCAGTGTTGAGGAAGACAGCGCTCAGACTATTTTTAGGTGCATATAGAGTACAGAATAATACCTTGATGTACAATTCTGTATTTGCATTTTACCACTGTGTTGAGTGCATTATCATTTCTGTTCCGTGTATATCTTTTAGATTTTTTATTTATTTTCCTTTGTGTGTCTCTATTTTGTCTTCTTTTTGATACTTAATATTATATTTATTCATATATTCATTAATATACATCTCTTGATACCCTCTCCGTTGGGGAAATGTACAACCTTTCCAAAAATGAAACCACTATTATTAACTGGGAAATCATCACCCTTATTACCTCGGAATGCCACAAGGGTTTAAAACACCATGCAAAAAAGTAACATGATTTTGGTTCAGAAAAAGTGAAATGTGAGTGTTCATTGTTCATGGTGTTAAACTGCTGATCCTGCTCCTCCACTTAGAGTGTGAGAGCTCGGATTAGTATTTTTGTGAAATCTGTATATCTCATCTAACCTGGTAATGATATTCCCTTGCCCTGCCTCAGCAGGCCTCCCCCTCCCTTCCCCAGTTACCCCGCTGATGCCATACCGCCATTTTTAGCCCCATAATTTCCTTGGCGGTGAGCTCCTGATGAGGTTGGTCAGGGATGAAGACTTCTATTAACTCAAATGTTGTACATGAAGGGAATTGCAGACCCATAAACCAAGGTCTTGTCAGACTCCCAGGTGAGCTGTAGCATGAAGAACACAGCCTCCCCTCTCCACCCACTAGCAGGTTTGCCTCTAAAGTTTCAGCCCCCTGAGGGGGAAAGTCAAAACTTAGGCAGAGCTGCTGTATTTTTTCCCTGACTTCTCCAGTTAAGTCAAACTAACACTCACTTGGAAACAGCCTCAACATTCTAATAAACCAGTGGAAATTTTCATCACATGATTAATAATAAGGTCTGTCTGTTAACAAAATTAATATCCTTTTTTTTTTTTTTTTTTTTACAAAACAATAACTGTATGTTATGGTTTTATCTTTAAGGAGCCATTTTCTCTTAATGAATCAAAGTTTTTTTTTTTTTTGTTTTTTACATTTAAAAGCATTTCCTTGCAGCAGAACCATTTTTGATATGACAAATTAAAATGCAGAGGAACTTTTAATTAAACTGATCTCTCGTTGATAAAGGGTCCTTTTTTCTCTGCTCAAATCTGTAAGAACTCTGGGCAGTAGTAATGTACAAGAGAAGATTTAAAAACAGTGAGTCGAAAATGTAAAGGAGTCATTACCTTTGGAGAAAATCACTTTATTCTTATTCCTGTTAATGCGCGTTTGCTGGACATTGACTTTTTACTGCTTGTTTTTAGATGCTCCAGGACAGGGAGGAAGGTACAGACATTTGTCTGTCCAAATGTCAGCAAGAAAAACTCATTTTTTGAAGGTAATGACACGTGTCTGTCTAAATGTCAGCAAGAAAGCTCATTTTAAGTCCATTGTCCTGTTTACTTGTAAGAACTGTGCCATGGAGTGTATACACCGAAAATTCCAGGTGTTACATGACATTGGAAGGTAAACTAGAGTATGCTGTCATTGTTATTTGATGTTGCTTCTCTCTAGCTTTGATCATTTTACTTGTAATTTAATCTTCGATTGGAAAGTAGAGTTGTTACTTTTGTGGTTATATCAAATGTGAGATGTAATGACATGTATGAAATTTCATGTTGCTGTCTCATAGACCTTTTGAAGTACTACTCCCTAGGATCCAGCAGAGGACACTCGTGAGGTTTCCTACCATATAATATTAACATGGCCACACTATAGGGACCTGTACAGTGAGTGACAGAGGCAGCCACAGCAGCGACAGCATCTTGGAGATGCAAGCCTACAGGAGCTTGCATTTTCAAATATCTGTGCGGGTAATATTGGAAATAAAAAGAGAGCCACAATCCCAATCAGGTTAACAAACTTGTGCTTCTGGCAAATAATGTCAGATTAAGTTGGGCCATTTGACTTCACTAAATTTAAATGTGATTATATTCAAATTTAAAAGCTGTTGGAGCTTCCTCCTGTTGTCAGTGATTTCCCATTCAGGGAGTATTTATTCCATCGTACGCCACTGCTAATTAAGTACAATTATCAAAATTGTTAATGTCATGGAAACTGTGAAGTTTGTGGAGTGTTATGGGTTGCAGCAATAGCGCATGGGAAGGGGGGGGGGGGTCGTATGAAATCAAGAAATTAACAAGGAAGGTTGACAGCATAACTGCCATGGGCATCCTTAGATTTAACCTTTATTTAGCCAGACAAAGAGAGATCGAGATCTCTTTTACAAGGGCAACCTGACCAAGAGGTCAGCAGCACATGTCATAATAAAGACAGATATAATAAATAGATAGACTATAGACTATAGTTCGACATTAAATTCTTAAATAGATTATTAGCAATGTTAGTCTTCCATAAAGGCAAAACCTTTATTACTATTATTAAAGTAGATATGGAAAAACTACATAAATGTTATTTTCGACATTGAAAAATATGTCATTACAATGATGATTTTAATGGTTATGGTTATTGTTATACATGTTTTTAATTGTACACATTTTGCTATTGTCCATAGTTGAGTTAAAGAACACTTTACACCCTATTTTTTGACACTGTATTCACAACTTGATAACTCAGTAAATCAATAAATAAAATGTTTTCTTGCAGGTGATGCGTACATGATGTAGTCCAAATCAACAAAGCTGTCCTCTCAGAGCTCATTCAAAACAAAGTTTTAAACGAACAATTCAGCATGAGTCATTAAATGTGCATCCCAAATCTTTTTTTTCCTTTGAAAATTGAAAGGAAATGTCTGACAGGGCAGGAAAATAACATTTCTTCTAGTCTTCTAGTCCTAAATGTGGGAATTAAAAAGCTCAAAATTATACAATCCATGTTCAGGCACTTAAATGATTTGTATTAACATTCAAATATATTTTGAAGAAGCTGCTTTTGATATTGTCCTGAATATTCCTCTGACTGGAATATGATTTAGATTACTTAGTTGATTCCACAGGGGGAAAATCTAGTGCAGGATTCTTGAAGATGTTTTACTCATACAGGATGCATAATTACCAGAATGTGAAGAAAAGGGCAAAAATACAGATGAGTGCTTTGACAGTGTAACGGTATTACACTGTACTGCTGTTATACAAACTGAACATGAACGCAAGCATGTGTTGATGTGTCATTACCCTCACATCAACACAGGTTTTATTTTAAATCCAGGTTTTCAGCTGCAGCTTACACAGTCTCCCGCAAATATACATGCCCATTTTTTTGTAGCACCATTTGAATGAAAATGCAATGTACAACATAAATGCAATCATAAACAAATATTAATAATAATTGGAAAGAGTAAAACATATACAATGAAGGAATAAAGAATAATGAGGATAGATTTGTATAGTAAGCAAAAAAAATATAAAACTCTCTTTTTACTCTACTGGTACAGTACAGTACAGTTTGGAATGGCAAAATTTGTTCTAGCTTGTTTATTGCAGATTATTATTATAAGCTTGTCTAGCTTGTCTATTGCAGAGTGTGTACCGGCATGACACAGTACAGACCCTCAGTATATTTAATCAACAAGTAGAATGCAACAATAGAGCATTTTGAGTCTTTTGTTTGCAGGCTTTATTTAAGTGCTTACTACCTCTACAGAATGGTGCCAAAAAGTGAGATATTGGACCGTCATTTTGGATAATCTTTATAGCTATGATACCTTCGAAATCCAAATAATTGCATGACATACCACCCTGAAGTGAACTCTATATACTGGCAGAAACAGGGCATGGTTAAGAGTCCCACTGTTTAAATTAACCCCATCTATCCTTTAAAACCTAATTTAAACTAAATGTGTTGTGTGGCAGAAAAGGAAAGAAAGAAATCAGACTTGTCGAATCATTTTTTCTGCAGACTGTCACAGTTTGTCACACAATAGGTAGTAACAGTATCTATGAATATTTTTCATCTTTAACTCTCCTCTTAGTAGTGAATACATTTTCAAACTCTTTCTCCTCCATTATATTATCACCTTCATCAAAATGATTCAATTCATTTATCAGAATGAAATGAAGTAGTGCCACAGACATGAATGTAAACAAACAAACCCATAGGCACATATACTTGGTATAGGGCAACAGTAAGAGACAGCTAGATGTGCATGCACTACGTATACAACTGAAAACTTTTCACTGGAGTCAAATTTGAAATAATTCTTTCATCACGCAGCAGTCACTAAAAGAGTCAAACGGTGTATAAATTTGCAGTGGCTGCAAAGGAAAACTAGATTTTGATTACCTGTGCGGTGACCATTTGGTGTTGGAACAGTTCAGCCATGTATCACTCAAATTTACGAATGGCTCCAACATACACAGTAACAGTTTCTGTGCAGTATGGTACGGGAACGCTGTGAACCATAAAAATTGGGTATATTGAATTTAATCAACATATGGATACCTTTGGTCGGCTGACAAGTCTGATACTGTCATTTTTACCTGTCACTGACATGGACAACTTCCATCCAGATGTCAGTATTTTACACTAAACTGGTCTACAGAGTCTTGCTCCCTGCTGTAGCCAGTTGCACAACCAGATCGATTGTGATGTCAGTGTCACATGATTCAGACTGGTCCCCAGAGTCACTGGCATGGGACTCCTAAACCACTTTGTAATTCATTTCATGTCTCTGGATCTGGATGTCCGTTAGTTCTGGACCAGCAGTGTGGAAGGCAGCAGGCAGAGTGTCATTAAGTTATTTTTAATCCTATAGTATGTGGTAAAGTTGAGAGATTTTTGAGAGATTTTTATAAGCTCTGGTTTCTTGGCTGAGCTTGCCACAGCTGGTGCATTCAGCTGAGGGAGAGGAGAGGCATCTTTTTCCCAGGCGACTGATTCTGGGGCTGGCGTCTGAAACATTTTTGTTTCCTGTGGGTGAACTTTCCTGTTCTGCTGTTTTCATTAGTGCCAGTGAAATGACAGTTTTCAGAAGTGCTCGGAAAATTAGAAGCAAAAAACAAGTGCAAAGCATATATAGCATGCAGAGACCAAGGGGAGACCACAGAAAAACTTGGTTTAAAAGCAAAAAACAAACAAACAAAAAAAACAATTATAATTAACTTGAAAAATAAATATTGCCCATGTTTGGCTTGTTAATATAAATTTTATTGGTGATGCAGACTGAATCATGAGGACTGTAAGGCAAAATGGGCAGAAATAATAAACATTAAACTTGATAGTTTAATTTCATCTGCAGGTTATTAAAATAGGAACATGTTGGTGACAAAGCTCTCTGTTCTGAGCTCCTCTCATCAGATGAGCATGAACAGATGCACTTGTTTCAAAGGCGACAGACGAGCTGAGTAATTTCTCCATCTCTGAAACACTTGCTACTATTGACATTATTTTATTGGACTTATGTCTGACTCTTTTAGTATATTTTCCCTTTTTATGTTTCTTTACAGTGTAGACCATTGTTGCCATTGCTAGAGTTGCAATCATTTAATCCAGCAGTGCGGAGAAGTGTGGTGGAACAGCCAATAGGAGTGTCATCTCGCTCTCTGTACTACTCTGCGATTGGTCAAAGCCTCCCTCTACACCATAAATTTGGTTGCAAGGCTGTAAACAGAGGCCAGGTAAAAGAAACAAAGTCTACTCTTGTGTTAGACTAGATCCACATGTCAGTTTCACAGATTCAAATTGAAATGTAATACAAATGTAAGAAAAGCAAAGGACCCATTAACAATGTGGTAAGGATGGCACACATTTTAAACCGTGCCTTGGCTGCAGAGTAAAGAATTTAGTGAGATGATGATGCAATTGTAGAACGTCAACATAAAGATGGATGCTGGCATAGCCATCCATAGTTCATGTACCATTATAGAACTAGCAACACAAAGGCACATGTGAAATGAGCATGCTCTGATTTACGGAAATCTGCCAAAATAGGTCAGACACAACTAAGTAAAAAATCCAGTGTACGTCTCTTAGGATGGTATGTGGCAGAAACTGAATATACTACTCATAAGTGTTTTTGTATACTCCTTGAAATAAGCTTTTTATGTGTACTTCAGGCAAAGGCATTATGGAGGCCACTATGTTGATACAGCAGCACAAATAGATAGACAGCAGTATTATTCATAATTGTATAAAATAGAAAATACCCCACCGTGGTGCACAATGGCTTCTACTGATGAATGTGTCTTCCTGCACTTTAATGAGTGTCGGAGTAATGGGCTGTTTAATCTAAACTCAGTGCCGGGATGAATATGACATTGCTGCTTCCACACCTTGAGAAAGTGATGATTCTACACGTGTTGCTTGTCGCCTTTCGTTAAACGGCTGTTTCATTACTGTCAGTGACAGATGGCGCGATCCCCTCCCACCACGAGCTGGTGCGAAAAAACAGAGCCTCCACAAAAACATACAGTAAAACATTGACAAGAGCAGAAAAGTTTCCCTTTGGTGTGTGCATTATTCTGTGAAGAACATCAATCCAGCTACAGTGTATGTGTTTATACAGGAGATGGTGTACATCATCCTCAACAAGTGTCCCCCTGATATCGCAGCTCAATATGGTGTCACAAAAATGCCTCCAACAGCAAAAGCGCCCATTTGCTATGGGATCCCCAGCTGTAATGTTACACTTGCTGTAATTTATCATCTCTTTCAAGGGAGGAAACATTGCTGCTGGCCATTAGGGCCACTGAGGGTTTAACAGCAGCCCAGCAATGAGGTGTAGTCATGAACTACTAGAGTGTGATCATGTGGATCTGTATGAGCAGGTTGTGCACTGTATGATGGAGGGACCAGACTGCATCAAATCTCTGAGCTGCTCATAAAATGCCAAATAAATATATATTGTTCTGGTCCCACTCAAAATTTATAACTGTTGACCTGAGAGGCTTTGTTCTTCGCTTACATGTGACCAAGGCTGGTTGTGTTTGCTGAAGGTAAACCGGACATTCTTTAAAGAAACATGACCTTTATGGAATTAACTATGGCACTTGCACCTTTGGAGCAGTTCAGTGTAGGGAAGGGAATTTGTGGATGTATTGGCTGATGCTAGTTTGACCTCTGCCCTGGTTATTTATTTGTGTGAGTGAAAACTGTTTTTTTTTTTTTTTCATTTGGTGTTAATTCCCCAGAAATTATTCTGCTAAAGAGCAAATTATGCTGACCCACATTAATAGGAAAAAGAGGAAGAAAATGTGGACCCTAATCCAAATAAATATCAATAACTTTCATTTGAATAACATGTTAATGGTTATATGGACAAGTTTTGGAAAACAATGCTGTTATGTAAGAATGTTTTCACACATAGAATTTTTATTTATTTATTTTTTAAATAATGAATTTATCAATTTACAAAATGCAGAGTGGGCTTACAGCAATATATATATATATAATCAGTATTTGGGGTGGCCACCCTTTGGCTTCAAAACTGCATCACTAGCTATGTTTACATGGACACAGTAACAAGTAATTGGAATAAAAACCTGATCTGAATAAATTATTTACTACGGAAGCAGAAGTGAAGCTGCTTCTTCACATTCACACAGTGCTTGATGCATGTGTACATCCACCACAATCAGATCATTTCATTTGAGTCCATTTAAATAATGGAATTGTAAAATACAATTGGGATTTTTTTTTTTTTTAATGAATTCATTTTGCATATGTAAATATAGCTCATGATAGAGGTGTGTGTGTGAGAGAGAGAGGAACTGGTAAGTGCTAGAGTACAAATTACAATTGAGGTGGCAATGAAAGATGCAGTTAATATGCATTAATGCCCAAGGTACTTCCTGTGGAGGCTGACCTGTGGCCACAAGTGCCACTACACCAACCAAGGAAGAAGCCACCACTCCTATGTTCAGTAAAAATGGATACAAACAATGATTCATTGTTACATGGGGTTAATATGTGGCAGTTGTCTCACTCTAGTTGAGAATAAACAGCGGGATATTCGCACTCACACCATCACTTCCTTATTAACCTGTAGCATCATGGACCACATGTGTCTAAATTAACCATGAAAATAACTTTAAATAATTGAAATCCTGTAAAGATATTTGAATTAATTATTATTAATTCTTATGTTTTGACTCATATTTTGTTCTCTGTACAGTATATATACATATTTGTACACATTATTTATGCCATGCTAGACAAAGTAATGTTATTTTCAAAATTATGTTCAACTACTTCTAAAGTCTGCCCTGGTGGCAGTTTGAATTAGGTTGTTTGGCTCTGCAGACTTGATGAAGGAGGTTGTAATCACCCGGCCCAGGGAGGTTAGCTGAGTTGTAAGTGCAAACAAGAGTCTGTTGTTCAGGAGACTGAACTCCCTGTGAACGCTGACATAATGATGGAGGGCGTCCGGATGGGACCTCGTCAGCAGGCCACAACGCCAACCCCAAGAGCAGTGCCACAGCGGATGAGGGTGCCACGCTCTGTCCGTTAACATAGAAAAAAAAAACGAGGGAGAGGTAAGCAGAGGACTGTAAAACAGGGACCAGTGGGGACTCCCTGTGTCTAGTCCCACATCAAGAGACGGGAGGAAACGCACAAGCCTGGCTTTTAGAGGGATCGCGTTCACAGAGTGAGCAGTGAATGGCGGTCTGTCAATTTGCCAAGTAGCTCGGGTGATTAACATTTGAACTGTGGCACATAAAGAGCCCCCCCTGTGGATGAATGGTCATTCTATCAGCCTCATTAGGGGGAAACCTATTCAAGGATGCCAAGCACAAATTGCTCAGATCAAACTGTCAAGCATAGGTAGAGAATGACAATGGCAGCGCAAAGTAAACAGCCGTGTCTCCGGCTCTTAGATTGCGGACAGTTTCACAGTAAACAATATTCGGAGCCAAGATAAGCAATGAATGAGCTTCTTCAACTGAGTGTGTCATTATCATAACCTGTGTATAGCACCATGGTAAATTAGTTCACTGTGGAGCTGACTACTGTGACATGAACCCGAAAAGACATATGTTTTTAAAGGTGGCTTTAAATAATAAGTAATAATTTAATAACATAAACATGGAAACATACATTCTGCAACTTTAATTTGAGCAGAGATGTGCTTTTAGAAATGGATTAGTATAAATAAAGACCCCATTGTATGAATTTTACAAACTGAAAAAATAAAATGGAATAGAATAACACTGTAAAAAATCATAACCGAATAATTCATCTGAAATAATTTCTAATGTTTTTCACTTATCATGAATATATTTGGACACTAAACAATAGTTATTGAGTTTACAAAAGTGAAACTTCCAGTTGTCCATTGCCCTGACTAATTATGAGTTTTGGCAATTCAGTTAAGTCTTGTTAACTGAACTTATGTTCAACAACTTAACCATCTGTGTTGAAACCATATGTACTGTCATGTTGAGTTTACTAGATTTTTAAAGCGGCAGATTACCTTTTTTTTTTTTGAGTTTACCCACCATATATTACAGTGAATACCTCATCACTTCATTAATCCCCAAGGGGCAAATATATGGCAGTTGGATAATAAATCTATGACAATGATAAATTGTAAATACAAGATAAAATGCACAAGCAAGCAACAGATATACAGCATAAAATGTCAAAAAAAATTTGAATGTGGTTGGGAGGTAGTAATCCTCCAAATTGATAACCTACCACATTCATAAAGACACAGTAGTCCCTTCCCAGTTCTTTATTCCCTTTTCTCTGGCTTTTCTGCCATCTGTGGGCTCCTCATTAACAATTTATGGACTTACTCACACAGGCACAATCAACCAGAGGCCAAGAAAAACAAACATCTAGTGTATAGGAGAAGCCAGCTTTAGAAAAGTTCCAGTTGCCAGGTCCAACTAAGATATATTCCATTTGAGAAGTAAAGAAATAAGGACTGCTAGAAAGGAAAGAAAAAGGCTTGGTGTTCACATACTTTTTAAACTATGCTATAAGTATTCTTCCTTTACATTTAATACTGCCAATAATTAACAGATAACCTTCTCTTTGTGGGTATTTCTATCAAAAACCCATCTTTCTACATGCAGACTTTACAGTGTGATTTATGAACCTGCAGCTAGGACAGCATGCCTTTATCCTTTTTGCTTAAAAACTTTTAAGATTACCTATAAATCAAAGGAGTGAACAGTGCAGTATATTATTGAACTGATTCATCCTAGACAAGATGATGTGCTAACATGAATTAACTCAAATGAGAATTCAGTTTTTTTCTCCTTTTAGCAGTAATTTGCAGCTATTAGAGACACAGAGCCATCTCTCTTCCAAGTCCTGAGTGGTACCACAGCCATTTTGGCACAGAAAATGTTCACTGTTCTCCCATATTCATTTATTCTTTTGTTTTTTTTTCCCTTCTCTGCTCTCTTCAGTTACAAAATCAGCATGATCTTGTTTGATAGACGTGTTTACCCAAGCTCTGGATGGAATTCATTAGCCATAATTAAGCGTTTACTTGATCAGGAGGGGCAAAAAAGGATTATGTGAACTCAGATTAAAAGGGAGCCTAGTGAAACCAAGAGATTATCAAGCGCTGCCAGGCAAGCAGGCTGCCTTTGGAGTCAGGGCCTTCTCTGATCGCTATCTCGTTAGTGTTTTATTCTCCAAGTGCAAGCTAATGCCTTAAACAAGTTAGATTTTATTCAGAGTCGTCTACGGGAGTGCAAGTCTGGACATGTCTTAATGACCCACGGTGGAGTGGAAGTGAGGACTGAGGTCTAGTTGTAGTTTATTTACAGGGAGAAAATGCAGACACAGAAGAATTTCTATGGAATGGAAAACTAACTACCTGTCTTTAATCAGTCAAAATCACAGCCACAATCACAGACAAACACTGAAAACAATATGAAACAACAAAAACAGAAAAGTTTTAGCTGTTTCTGGAATAATTTGTCATGCCACCCAAGCTTGAAATTTAAAGGTCCAGTATGAGACATTTAGGGGACTGTGTTAATAAATTTCACGTTCTACCATACATTAAAAATGTATGACTACATTTAAATAATAATAATAATAATAAATTAGTGGATTTCATAATCTTAGAATAAGCCATTTGTATGTACTTTAGTCAGGGGCCTTGCTTTACAGAGGCACCATTTTGTATTTCCGTGTTTGTGTAACAGCCTGAATAGACAAACTAGCCAGTTTCTCTTTTGCACTATGACGCGGAATGAATGCTGGCAGCTTACATTAAATAAATAGCAGACAGACAGCAGTTTTTCAGAAAAAAGGTGACAAATATGTCAGAAAAAAGGTGACAAATATGTCATAAAAAAAAATTCTGACATATTTATAAAAGCCATATTGTAAGCTGAAGGACACTAAAAAATGGAATAGGGTTCAGTTGCAATTTAATTGTTCATATTATTCATTTCAGCTTTGGGAAACTCTGGGTAGATTTAAAAATAGAAAGCCAACCAAAAAAAAAAAAAAAAAAAACAATGTTTGCAGCTGTTAAAGCTACAGTTGGCAGGAAAGAAAGTAAGATGACCCAAATTAGTCTTTTCATCTCTAATACTGACATGTTCCTCTTGCAGGTTTCTTTGAAACTTAGGCAAGTTGTGCTGGATATTGACAGTAGGGCTCATAATACAATATGAATCACAATACAATGGCCACAATACGACACATGTTGAAATACACATAATTTCCTACAATAGCTAATTTTGAACAGAAAGGGCAATGGACACTTTTGAGGTAGGTGCTGCATCATGTCAACTGGCCTCTGCTGCTACCCACTGGCTTTCTTCTTCACTGTACCTTAGATGATGTTTATGTCTCCAGACTACCACTATAGCATTTACTGTCTTATATCAGCAAGGACCACCTCACAATATTAACCAACTTTTTAAGCAAAGCAGATTATTTATCAGCCAACTGGAGCATCCTCTGTCCCTCATAACTGAACTGTGATTGGTTTCCAGTCTCTAGTCACTGGCCAGATATCCGTAAGCCTGGAAACACAGCCTCAAAAGGGTGCAAAAGTCTACTTCTCTACTTTACATTATGATGAATGGTAATTACAAAATTATTGATCAATAATGCCAACAGCTTGCCACAGCTTAAATTATTAAATATGGCTTAGTAAATAAAATAAACCATGTAAACAAAGTTACTTGCTTCACGATCAGACCGGAGAGTGATTTTGAATGACAGCCTTGACAGTGTCAGATGATTGGCCCGTCGAGGAACTGGATGGAACCAATGAGAAAGCAGCCCTAGTTCACCTGCTTCATAAAAGTTAAAGGATATACTGCACGTACAGATTAATTTTAACGGCATCCGTGCCCATGAAACTTAGAAGTTAGAGCCATATATATTTAGTCAGAGAAATATTTTGTCTATTTGCCTCTGTACACCACCACAATGACTTTGCAATGAAACAAACAAGAGTGTAGACTCACAGTTTTAATTTGTGGGACTGAACATAAAAAAAAACAAAACAAAAAAAACATTGCATTAACCTTTGAGAAATTATAAGCATTTTTCCTTCGCAGTCAATGAGACACAGCCCATGGACATCACCATCAATGGGTCCGGAGGTTTTTTTTCACCATCAGAAGACTTCCTGGTGTTTCTAAGGGAAAAACAAATCAGGTTTGACAAGGAAGACCATGGAAACAGCTTTTTAGTCAACTGTCTGATTATTTCCAAGTCCCTGAAAATGGACAAAATGCTAATAATTTCTCAAAGGTTAATGCATTTTTTTGGTTCCATCCCTCAAATAATGCTGATAGTCCACACACTCTTACAGGGACAAAAATGACAAAAATAAGTCTTATATACTGTGTATATATCTAAATACTTTTGAATTACTTCTGTTCAACAGATTGCCTTCTTTTGTCTGCATTGTTGAGGGGGGCAGTGCCCCCTATTGACGAGCTGCCCCGGAAATGAAACCCTCCACACTCAGAATGCTATCTGTTCAGCTGCCAGTTTGCTTTACCTGCCAGAAAGTAAACATACATGCTGTTTTTATAAAAACCATTTAAAGCTGCTTGCAAACACATGCTGCTGCAAACCTGCAGCAGCACAGATGAGAGTTTAGCGTCTTCATGGGGCGAGTTGCTGATGGGAGCAGAAATTAAAATTGCACACCTACGACAAAGCTCTAATTTCAGCTTTAATTTCACGTGAATATCTTCCTTTTTATACCTACATTAAGCAAATGAGTCAAAATGATCAAACTAACAGTCATCTTTTCTAAAAATGTTGGCTGCATACACGTGAGCAGAAACCATATAAGTAAGAAAAATGTGTTTTTAACTTGAAAATTGAGTGAACACTCCTTTGAAGTATTATTATATAATCTTTTGTGATAAAGACTTTTATTTTTTTTCCCCTCTTTCTTGCTTAATGGAGAAGACACAGCTGTCAGCACATGAGTAATTCCTTTTGCATCGCCTTTGCACATCCCGTCCTTTCAATTATTTTCTCGCCACTGATCTCCGTACGAGGAATTTACAGTATGCAGGAGATCAGTAATAGGAAAGGATACTGACATCCCTAACCACACAAGTCTGTGTGCAGTGATTAATGTTCGACTGTGATCGAGGCCTAACGTTACTGACCGGCTGATTTGAGGGCTGCAAAGTACAGCCTGTCAGAGCGCTGCTGTAACGCTAGGAGGAACCTATAATGAGGGCTATCAGACATTCCAAGTGGCTGCAGAACCAAAGCCTACCTTACCTGCTGCTGTCAGAGGCACCTGCAGAAGTTAAAGATAACTGGAAGTTCAAAGGGAATATGTGATGAATTTATTAGCTAATGGGATTCTAGCTATTTAATTGAATATTTTTTTGTTTGCAATACTGTTTAATCAAAAAAAAAAAAAGTTGCTTTTCAACCAGCGGTCTTAACTTTCAAGCTGTAGTTTGTAGGTTAAATATTAATAAATGTGTGTTACATTCAAACCACTGTCAAATGAGTTCAACACCGTGCACATTAAGTCCGTCAACTCCCCATGACTCGCTCTGTGTTCCTCAGTGTAGCGCTGCACACAGGGTGATGCATTTTACATCACAAGGTGGACTACAAGGTTGGAAGTATTACAGAGTGCTTTAGAGGCAGAAGGTGGGCTGGGGGAAAAAAAATAAAAAAAAAATAAATAAATAAAAAAACAGCTCGAGCAAAGCAAGACCACATTATACAACAGCATTATGGCTGTAAACACCAGGAAGCTTCCATGAAAAGTTTCAGAAGTGGGTTCTACTGCTAAAAATAAACCAGCAGCACTCTCTTAATCAATCTGCCTGTGTCTGCATCTCACAGCTCTGAGTTTCCTGGATGCAGTTTGGACACGTAATGCTACAGTAAAAGACCAAGTGCTGTAGAAAAAAAAAAACAAAAAAAAAACTTGTTTCCAACACTCTATGTGTATGTGTGAATGGAGAGAAATGGTAGAGGTTCTGCCCTGGAACTTCAAAGCTAAGAATGTTCTCACTCACTAACCTCATCTACCGCTTTATCCTCCACATAAAGCCAAGCCCAGCTGATAGAAGACAAAAGGCATGATACACAGCAGGTTCATCGCAGGGCCCACCATTCCCTCCCACATTCAAACCTATGAGTTAGAGAGTCCTACTGCAGGAGGAAACTGCTGAACCCAGAGCAAACCCACAAACACACACAGGAAGAACATGCAAACCCCATGCAGAAAGGCTGGTAGTCAAAGCAGGGTTTAAACCAGGGTTCAAACTAGCAACATTTTTTCCTGTCAGGCAACAGCATTAGCCACTACCTACCATGTGGCTCCTGTGCCAGGAGAATTCTTATTTATTTTGTTTCCTTTTATTTTTCAAACTTGTACATCATTTAAATGTTGTATGACGTTACGGTCTTTAAAAAATGTGTACATAGCTTGAGACCTGAGTGAACTGGGATTTTAAAATTTAAGACTTGAATGCATCTAGGCATCACAACAACGGACCCAAAACAAAAGCGATTATGAACACTAATGCCGCTAAGCTATCATGCCTATTCAGATAGAACAACCTAACAAGCAAGGTAACATAATGTATGCATTCATTTATGGCTGAAGGCCACTATACAAAACTTGTCTCTTGAACGTAAACAACCATATTTAAATGCAGCATATTAATGTGCAGGTTCTGATATTTGCTGCAGTATTCACATACAAGTGCTTGACCAGCTGTCTGACATTTCAGACATTAGTACTGACAGGCAGACAGACAGCTTGTGAGACAGACTATTTCATATTGTACCACTAATTAAGAGTTTAAGAGCCGTGGAAAGTGAGTTTGTGCATAGAAGCCACAATAGAAAATCTGGCAGGAAATTTTGGGATTGGGAGAAGGTGAGTAGGTGTATGAGCATGAAAGAGTCAGGTGGTTGAAGGAGGGTTTGACATGACACGAGGTGGACAAGACATGCATGAACCCCTGGCCTTGTTCCTAAAGGGGATCTATGAATCCAGCCTTCATGCCGTCGCATTTATACTAGAGATGAAAACATTTAGTTGTCTTTGCACTTAAACTCTGAACAGCATCACAGCCACATCGTTGGCTTAGATCCACTTCCTTCAGCTCTGCAGACATCAGCACTCATCTCATGAAATGTTTGCATGCCTGCACAAACACTGCACGGACAGTTCCCCCGATAAGCAAACTACATGAGGCTATAACAACTTTCACTGTGCAGCAAGAAAATAAATCAGCTTGTATTTGAATATCAGCACATCAGTGCAAAAGCCCTTTGGTTATTATAATTACAAAGTGCAATAAATCAAAACAGAGACTGGATGTGTTTTCCTGTGGCTTTTCCCAATCCCAGCTAAATTTCTCTCAGAAGATGCCACTGCTGATGCAGCTTTTTATGAAAAAAAAAAAAAAAATAGCAAAAGAAAGACAACAAGCTCTGGAGAATTGAGCATGTCTCAGCAAACATAAGAAATTGACATCAGGGGTAATGAAGTGACTGAAATAGGAGTCGATGCTGCCAAATGATGCTGTTAAAATGTATTTTGTTCTAGGGACCTGATTTTAGTGTTGTGATTATCATGCTTTTGATTACCTTATGGCAGAGGTTTTTAGCTGCTCAACAGATGCTTTCACTCCCGTGGACACCTAGGTCTCATATATTTAACAGTATTGTACGTTTTAAAAAAGGCTGGAGATCAGAGATCAGAAAAAATGAATGCTGCAATTTGAACTACATCGACTTTATTAAAATAGTAAAATTACCAATAAATTTAATAGAAATAATGAGATATTATTACATTTATTTTTACTAGCAGTGGAAGAGTGATAGGTAAACTAAGACTGGAAAAGAAACAGCTCTGGGTTTCCTCTATGAATCCCATATTTGCAATAACACTATTACAAGATTGACATCATATTCCATTGAACATTTAAGCTGTCACCCCAGTTTTGCTTGCCACACAGAAACGGAGCAGTTACACCTCACTAAAGATAAATAAATAATGCGTCTCTTGCAGTTTTTACTGTGATTTTTCTCTCAGCTGGGGCTGCCATTGACAGGCCGCAAAAGGATCCGAAACTCAATTTTAACATTGTTGGGGCTGGTAAAAGGAATTCATTCTTTGTCGAGGCACATGTACCAAATTCCAAACAGCATCCAGCTTGGGTGCAGTCAGTGAAGGCAGACTATCATGCTGTAATTCTGCATCGCTGTAAGGATACATGTCATATTAGGTTAGGTGGCAAAGGAAACGCATGGCTCCAGGTTTCCATGGCTTTGTGAACATTTCATGCATTTTTATATTTTGGGGCTGCAGCAGGCAGCAGTGGGTTAAAACTCAGGAGAGCACACTGCCCTATAACTGCCCATGAGGGCAGCAGGCTGTCACTTTCACTCTGTAAGAAACCTCAGCTCTCCACTTTGATTTGTGCATACATTTGAGATACACATTCAGGTTTTTAAAAGCCACCAGAATCTCACACTGTATTTATTTTCTTGACATCATTGTGTTGATGACCACGGGGGATATGTGGATGAAAAACTAGTCGTGATTTTTCCCATAGGAATCTGAATTCCAGTTTTGAAGATTCCCAATTTGTCATTATGTGTCATTGGACAGTTCCAACTGTCAATCACATTGATGTCCCCTCATATGTGCCATACTTCATCTTCCATTTTCCTCTAAATGGGAACATAATTTACAAAAATAACACCATGTGCCGTTGAAAAGAACCTGTAACTAGCAATTGAGGCCATGATATGCCATCACACATCCCAAAGTAACGGTTCAGCCAGTGTGTTCACAAGATAAACTTTCATTTACACTGTGCAAACTGTTAATATTGGGAATTAGTGTTTTGGCCTGACCCAGACAATGATGCCACTAATGAACACCCAGGCTACCTGAAGATTTAATAAAACAAAGAAAGAGTCAGAAATGCCAAACATCACAAAGCTTAAAGGCCTCACTACCCCTTCTGAAAAATGTCTCGATCATAATTTACATTTGAAGAATGTAGAAAGCTGGAAAGAGAGAGGAATTTGAAGACAGAAGCCAGTGTGGATGATTATTATTATTATTCTTTTTTAAGCTTTTGAGTTAATTCTATGATGTACTATACTGTTGCCACATCATTTGACACATTTCAACTGCTGACACATGGAAATTAACCAAACAGGGTTAGAGTTTATTTAAATAAAAGAAACAGTGGGACAGTTGTGTGTATATGCATGATCACAATGCAACATGTCCATAAATGCAGCTCCTTACATCCTAAGTCTCAAGTTCTGAGAAGAGGGAGCAGGCTGACCAATATTTGGAATTTGCATTGCAGTACTTGTTTTCAACACTAATGTGCACATATTTAACATATAGCCCCTTTAACTCTCGGGGTTGTTGTGGGTTAAGTTCCTTAGGGTGTCAAATTGACTTTACTTTCTTTGAAGCATTTGAATACTTAGGTGTGTCTTGGATGATAGAGTTGGTCAAAAAAAAAAATAAAAAGATGTAACATGTGCTCCTCATGATGAATAATGTTCTGGTTTCCATGGCTACCAAGACATCCTATGCAGTGGAGGAGGATTGTCAGTCACAATTACAAAACAGCTGATTAGTATCAAGGTACTTGTGCATGAGGAAGTACAAGAGGCTTTCAGATCCGCAGGCAGCTGCGTGACATGACTGAGGAGCAATCAAAGTGTGTGATTGCCGTCATTCCATAAGAGCTCTGTTTGTTTGACAAATTAGCTAAGAATGAGGGTCAGAAATTCTTGGATTTTCAAGCAAGAATCAGAGAACTTTTTCTCTTGATTACACTTTAAAGGACCCTAACATGAATTTGTCTCTGTGTGACCTTACAGTGTTAGTTAAAACAACCTTGCTGCACTTGAATCACATTCCTGCACACTGTAAAATTGAGAATACTGTGGAAAAAGATACAAAAATATCAATTTACCTGCAGTTATTTATGTTGTTTTGGATGTTTGTATGCACCACACAGCCAAAGAGTGAATCCTCCATTCATCTCTGTAGAATTGCATAGGTCAGGCAGAGGACACATCAGACTAATAACAAATGTAGCCTTGATCAAATTACTTCTGCCTTGGTGGTTAATGATACTGCAAAGTTTGGAGCCCCCTGGAGCCAAGAATGCACATTTACTGGATGTTCATAGTGCAGTTGAAGTTAAGTTTCAACTTAAGTTAAGCTTGGAAATCACAGACTACACATGCTTACAGCCTTTTACTCCTCCAGGCTTCTTCCACAGTTTCCCTCTCACTTGTCACCGCACCTTTAGCTGCAGATGTCGACATCTGCAGCGTCAGCGTAGTTGTCCTGCCATTTACTAACACTAACATGAAAATAGATGAGTAGACATTATCAAAGTTGTGGTAAACAACATTCTGTGTTCACTTTAAGCTCTGGAGGGCCAGTGTTTTGTTTCCAGTCTTACATCTCTGATACCTGGGAATTGGTTCAACTCCTGTCATGGTGTTGTTGGTGCCCAAGGCCACTCCAGTGCCTAGTCAGACTTCACAGCCCCAGAGCTCTCAGTTTCCCAATGGCAGTTCATGCACCGTGTCAGGTGTCAGGTGGAGTTATCCGAGCCTAGAAAAGATGACTCCATTGTTTGTGAAAGCCCCACTCATTGTCACACCACATCTTTTTGCCACAAGGACAGATTGAACAAGACAGGATGGCTCATAATGGGATCTGATTTCTCTCTTAGTCGAGAATAAAGTGTGAGGTGTGAGGAGGAATGCGCTTTGTTTTTATGCTAAAATTTCATGGCATATTTGTGACAGTCAGAAGTGGCAGATATTATTAAATTTTAATAATCTATTCATTGTTTGAGAGTTTTTTGTACATGCTGATGATGATTTCAGCTTCTTCATTGTGAACGTGTTGCAGTTTCTTTGCTTGGCTGTGTTGTAGGGCTGTCACTTTTTCCAAAAATCAAGCTTGATATTATTCTGTCAAAGATATTCAGTTTCCCCCACCTGCACCGACACAAATGCAATATAATATTAAATATTATTTATTAAAATTTGATGGGTCATTAGAAGTGGATGCAACTTGGACCAAGTTGCATGCAAAGCACCCTCTGCTGGCCCATGTGTGATTTTTTTTAATAAAAGGATCACATTTTATTAGTCCCCCCCAGGTTTCAATGAAAAGTGACAGCCATACCTACAGGATGTTCAGACTGCAGGCAAATCAGATTTTTGTTCTCAAATTAGATCTTCTCAGGCAGTCTGTCTTCTGATTAAAAGTGAGGTTTGGCAAACATTTATTACAACATTTTTCTCTGCATACTGTGGACAAAACAACTATTTCATTAACTGAGAAAATAATCGAGAGATTATTTGATTATGATAATTGTGAAAGCTACGCCCCCCACAAACATTAAGGCGCATATGACTTCATGGCAGATTTAAGTGATAAATCTATAACTCAACTGGAGCATCATCTCAGACACACCTGTAAGTAAATAATAAACCTTTCATAGTGGAAGTACACCATAAACGTGGCTTTTAATTGTACTCACATCCAGCTAGCAATTTCAAATATTTTATGTAAAATCAACATTTGAACTGCATGTTATTGTTGACCAAAAGCTTGTAATGCTAAAAGCATTTCCCCTTAGCTTTAGTAATAGAATCCTAGTCCCCTGAGACCCTTCTGAGAAAGGCATTAAAATACTAGGAACGGAGCTGCACATAGTTCTACCCTTTCTTAACCTTGCCTCCAGTAAGTCATATTTATTTGGGTTTATTCGGAACATGCTGCATATAAAAGAGGAGAGG
This sequence comes from Brachirus orientalis, assembly GCA_016785285.1. Lineage (NCBI taxonomy): Eukaryota > Metazoa > Chordata > Actinopteri > Pleuronectiformes > Soleidae > Brachirus > Brachirus orientalis. Next base: position 18,410,727 of record JAFBJR010000425.1, on the reverse strand, counting down.
TGATGCAAAAATCTCCTTTACAGAAGAGCGAGTATGATTGCAGTTACACTCACTGAGTCTTTGCACTTCTCAGAGGACGTACACTTTTGTGTTGTTCAGGTCACACCTGCAGAGGGAGGTTACAGCGACCCCACTACATAAGTCTTTGACACTCAGATGATCCCGTAGCAGAAAGTATCCAGAGCAACCTTTTAAATTCATGTCTAATCCAAAAAAGGTTTTACGATTTAAAAACTAAAATAATAATTAATAAAAAATAATGCTTGCTTATGTTTGCTCAGAGCAAGTCATCGTGATTTGAAATAAATGAAAATGAGGTGCAGAAGTGAAATCATTCATACACTGAATGTTGTTTAAAAATGCATTTCTTTTGGTGGTTTGTGCTTTTATGGGGTCACCTTGCTTTGCAGAGCAACAACAACAACAACAACAACAGGAAATCAGATGCTCTTTATCAAATTCACAACTTGGGAAACTTCACTACAAGACATCCCCATCTGTACTGTACTTCTGGGAGCTTTTCACCGCTCACATACCACTATGTAACTAGGGTTTTTTTGTTACTTTGTGGTATTGCTCCACCCAGTCTGCACACTTTCCCCCTCTCTGGATTGAACGTCTTACTTCAGACAGGTCAGAACTCTGAAGAAGAAAAAAATAAAAAATCAAGAAAGGGTCCACCACAGATTGTGCATCGCCTTATACCCAATGAAATAATTATCCTGCAATTGCACTCAGATCAATTGATAAATGGGCAGAAAAGGATCAGGGACCTTCTTTTGATTGGATATGTTCCTTTAAAAAGGTCCAGTGTGTAAAAGTTTTTGCCAAAAATTTTTGCCAAAAGAAAATAATGAAACTTTCAGACCAGCAAACACAGTACAGCTCCTGTTTGGGTTCTAGTTCCATTCAGAACCTCGGTGCTGTAAATGAACGAGCCTGCATTCCACTATCCTCTGGAGCAGAAGTAAACATGACAGTGGCAATGGCAGATCATATTGAGGTTCTGTGACATTTCCTACTGTTATTTCAGAGCATTGTTCTTAGGTTCCTTTGTCTATTTCACCAGTATGTTGTCCTTCCCTCCACACATACTGATGATGTAACAGCTTGCAAGTATATGTTTGGCTCCTGCTGGGAACCGACTCTTCAGCTTCTGAACCAATTTACTTTAGGTGTGACAGCATTCATCATTTAAAAATTTGGTTTGGGAATAGTGCCAGGGCAGTGTCGGTGTGAAAGCCCTATCTGTCTGCTTTCGTATAAAAAGACACAGAAATCAAACCAACAAGGGAAAGCGTAAGTTAAGAAGTTCTCAACCTATTAGAACCACAACCCACCAAACCAAACATGGTCATGTGACTCCTGATATATGTGGTGATATTACTCTGCACTGTAGTCTCCATGATTCACTATATGATTTTGTTTTGTACTTAACTTTGACTGTTAAATTATATATTTTTTTTTCAATTGAAATCTGCAGAAACACTTTAGATTATGTGGCTTTTTTAAATTATTTCTCCCTGTGTTGTTGGTGTGTGACCAGAACCAGTGATCAACCAGGACAAATAGTCTGTTTTGAAATGAAAGTAAATTTTGGGTCAGATTCTGCCTTTTTTTTAAAACATAAAATTTATTTGTGTATTAATGCTCACTCACTTTCTGAATGGCTGAGCGTCATGGAAACTCAGTGCTGCTTAAATTAACTGCATTGTCCCTTTTGTGTAGTAGGAATTTGATTTCTAACTGACTGTGCTGCTGTCAGACTGTCAGGAACAAATCCACCTTGAGACATCTGTTCTGATTCTTGAGCTGAAAAAATCGTTTTTTGAGGCCATCCCTCTTTCTTGGCATATAGGGTCAATGTTTTTTTTTTTCCTCCACAACTGCCTGGGGATATAGGGGTTGTGACCCTGAAGCTGTACAAGGAGCAAAGAGGTTAGAAGTTAAAGTTTAATAAAGTTTGAGTTTACTTCTTGCTCTTTAGCCTTGGTAGAAGATTATCACTTCTACACATTTTGTTTTATTCAAATAGTTCTCATAGTGACTTCTCATACCTTGGACATATTTCAACATTTTTACATAACATAAAAAGATTACAACTTCATCCTGTACATCCATATTGTTTGCTTCCCTTACCTGTGCACTATTATGCTGTCATGTGCTGGTGCTGTGGTCACACAACTGTGTACAAGTGGCTCTTCTGCACCCAGACTGTGAATTTTTCATAAAATGATATGTCAAACATGTCATGACATCTGATTTGATTGCACTTGATTGCACTTTAGTAAAGGTCGACATACTTGCACATAGTTCCCATTTGTTTATGCTGTTTTTATTCACCGCCTGGCCAAAAAAGTCAGTACTTGGGTTTAACTAAACAAATAGGTAAGAGCCTCCTATTGGATAATTATTGTATGGATGATTATCTTTCAGCTGGCAACAAGTTATTTAACCCCAACTGATGCAATGAGTAGCTTAACCAACCATGTGGAAAGACACATCCTGTGGTCGTGGAAAAGATGTTAGTCTGTTTGAGAAGGGTCAAATCATTGGCATGCATCAAGCAGAGAAAACATCTAAGGTGATTGAAGAAACTACTAAAATTGGGTTAAGAACTGTCCAATGCATTATTAAAACTGGAAAGATAGTGAGGAACCATCGACTTCAAGGAAGAAATGTGGTCGGAAAAAAATCCTGAATGATCGTGATCCGTGATCACTTAAATCTTTGGTAAAATCAAATGTAGAAAAACAACAGTAGAACTCAGGGCTATGTTTAATAGTGAAAGTAAGAGCATTTTCACACACACAATGAGAAGGAAACTCAAGGGATTGGGACTGAACAGCTGTGTAGCCTTAAGAAAACCACTAATCACTGAGGACAATAGGAAAAAAGGCTTCAATTTGCTAGGGAACATAAAGATTGGACTCTGGAGCAATGGAAGATGGTCATGTGGTCTGATGAGTCCAGATTGACCCTGTTCCAGAGTGATGGAAGCATCAGGGTAGGAAGAGAGGCAGATGAAGTGATGCAGCCATCATGTCTAGTGTCTACTGTACAAGCCTGTGGGGGCAGTGTAATGATCTGGGGTTGCTGCAGTTGGTTAGACAGTATATATCGAGACATAGATTGTTTTGAAGAATTTTGCACCATGTTCTGAATGCATTGAAAATTAAAAGATACTTTACCCTTGCAAAACACAAGGGAAGATTGATTTTTCAAAGTTGCAGCCCCTCTGGTATTTACAACAGAAAAGAGATGATGGTCAATACTTTCAAGGTAATTAAGAAATGTTTTTTTGGCTAACAAAGCATGGCCTTGATGTGGATGCATTACTTTCATGGAACCCCACAGCTTGGCCGCTGACAAGGATTCCATTTAATAGAGCTAGATGAATGGACTTATACTTGGATCGAGCAGGTGGACCTACCACTGCCCCCACCCAGAGTCCTGCTGTTTTAAACTCACACTTGCATATGAACGCACAGACACTCACACTCCCAGATACACACAGGCCAGTGTTCTATCCACATCATCCTCAAAGGATGAGAGTGTACAGCTGCAAGGTGAAACTCTGCAAAGGAGACACCAATTATCCTCCAGACAGATGACTCGGGTGTGGGAGGCCTGATGATTTTTCCTGCTGTGGGTTGAAACCCTGCTGCTGACAACCAGTCTCCTCCTCCACAAACCCTCTGTTTATGGCACTGTCCACTTTAAAGGATACCATACGTGCTGAATGTCAGGGCTATGATACTGCTGTGTGCACTTGTGAGATCTGAGGTGACAGTTGAAGTGGCAGAATGATGCTGCAACCCAGTTTCCAAAAACAATTCCACAAAACTGGTATATTAGTATCCACCAGTAAGCTCAGTGTTGTTATCAAAGATCACAAGTGGAATTAAAAAAGAGAGGGATAAAGAGTGCAATCTTTTACCAAGGCCAACATTGTCATTACATTTATTTATAAGTAAACAATTCACTGTAAAATGATACTTTTCATCTAGTTACTATATGTTTTTTCAGTAAACTGATTAAACCTTTTTTTCCACAATAATGGCAATAATTACCTGTGTAAATACTGTATTTTTTGTGTTTTAGCAGTAGTCTTTCCTTTCTAATGATATAAATCTTATTTCAAAAACTACTTAAATACTAAAAATGTCCTGAATAAGCCATGAATATCAATTTCACCACAAAATAGTGCATTATATTCAAAATAATCATAATGAAACAGCAAAGGTTTATTTTTCTTGCAAAACTTACAATTAAAACCTGTGAAATCCTGACAAGAATGTACATTGTTAAGGATAAGAAAATCCAGACCAGAATTAAATAAATTCTTCTGTAGGCCATAACCTACATCTCCAAAATTGTCTTATCCAAATTTGTCCTTTATTTTTTTTTTTTGCATTATGCTGCTCACAGTCAGACAAACACAACCAAAAACATAACCTCTTTGACAACAACATGCAGTGTCATTTCAAGTTTGAAATCGTTTTGAAATGAATTCTGACAATTACATTTTTTTTTCTCAAACATTTTCCTGTTTAAACACTGAATGTAAAAGAAAGTTGTGCCTGTTTGGGTTAGAAGTCAAACACATTGTTGAAACGAGCAAAGATATGGCTGGTTGTCAATATTCAATTCAATGCTATCTTTATACGTGTTAATATAATGATCGCCTTGTTAAAGAAATTACTAATCTAAGGTTATTTGATCAAGAGTAAGTTAATCAGATCATGAGTCCGATACTAGAATATCAAATTTGATACCAGTAACCAGGATAATTCTTGGCGTATTATTACACTTTAAGGTGCAAATCAGTCTCTAATATGATGCTAATTTTACAGACGAAGTTGGTGACAGAAAATATTGAGTTTGGATCCAAACTTAGCCCCTTTGTCTCGTAACCCTGACATTTTTCATGCAATTACAGACTACATTTCCAACAGAATTCATGTGGAAATGTAGCAAGTGGAGTTCCGAAATACATACCGTTCGTATATATAATCACGATACAAACAAGCATCTTAAACACACACAACGCTCAGAATAGCAAGTGGAGCTGAACAGTGCTTCAGGATCTATGCAGCTCCAGCAGAAGATTAAAAGACTGATCTTTCCACCATGACTCTGTGCCAGATGGTGGAGAGATCAAACAAACTGAAAAGTACATTCATCAGTACAGGTAGGAAAATCAGCAGCTTGACGATGATGAAATGAAATTGTACATGCTGGTTATATTTCATTGTTGATTATGTGTAAGCTCCCTTCTGTTTCTGTGTTTAGGGATATATATATATATATACATTACAGCTAAAAATGATTTTCACTACTCAGGGAGAGAGAAAAATCCTATTATGTTCATATGCCGTGTCTATGGACACAAAGACAATCAAAACAAATAAAGTCATCAGGTTAGTGTGGATTTTTGTCGTAACAGGCAGCACTATTTTCTGCTGCATTCCATTTACGTCAGAATTCAGGTGTGAGTGGTGTCACCTCCGAGTTCACCACGTTCCATAGTGAAGTGAGAAAAAAACATGGACACAAACGTATCCCAGACTAGCCATTGTCAGCAATATTTGTCGATAACCACGTCTGCAAGGTAACTGCTGAACAGCGTATTGCACAGCTACACAAACAGAGTATCAATATGCCTATGGTTAAAAATGAAACAGAAGTGTTTGTATTCTAAAAGGCATGTTCCCTGACCATGGAAATGTTGGGTTCTGATTACAAATGTAAAGGACTATAAAGGCCTCAAAGCTGGTGGGAGAAAACAAATTGCTGTGCATCTAAAAGACACTAAAGAGATCATATAACCCTTAAAATGCAGCAGGAATTAGGAGAAATGCCATACAATGCTGAGTTTGGGTTGCCTTAAATGTAATTATGTACAGTACAGATGTGATTCATGGCCACAAGTGCTGTAATAATTCAACTTCCAAACACTGAACACTGACTAAATGTTGCAGAAATGTAATAAAGATAACACAATCAGGATGTCTAAGACAAAAACATGATATCGAATTTATTTCCCTTAATGGCACGACGTGGAAAAACTCTGCTCAGCAATTTCACACAATAGATAAAATTATGTCACCTATTAGGTTATGTTTTATTTCACTGTGATAAATAATTTAAATAATATAAAGAAATACTTTTTAAATGTTCCTCCTTGTGGCCAGGCAAAAATAATACTTGCAACACCAAAGATCTGCAAGGAATGCATCACGATCAGCCTTTTGCTCAGATTGAATATTAGTTATAGTATTAATTAATAATAATTTTGACTGAGAATAAGTTGAAAAGTCCTGTGTTCCTGCAGGTGGAAGGCAATAATCCATTTATTATGACCTGATTTGTCCAGGTGACAGTTTAATCAATCAGTGTTGCTTAATTCACCTTGTAAGCAAAAAGCATAAGCTTTACTAAAACGGATGGTTTCCGGGGCTGTCACTCTCATCTGACATGTATTCCTAACCCTTAAATCGTGTTCTCTTTACATGTGCAATTTGTATGAAAAAAGAAAAAAAAAACAAACAACTTATTTGAACAAGAAAACGAAACACATTTTTAGAACCACGGTGCCACAACTTATTCAAAATTGATTAAAAAGCGTATTCTAAGGCCACAAATACTAAATGCAATGTCTGCCAACATACCCTCCTAATTGTTAAAAACTGGATGTTTATATTTGGGAATATTTTGTTTGGTTACATCAAACATACTTTTACATAATAACTGAATGTCTGCAACCATTTAAAACCATGAATACTACTTTAAACTTTACACGAGAAAGACTGAGTCGTGACACCAAAGAGCATTGATTAATCTGCTATATGTGTTATTTTATTGTTACACAAATGTATTTGTGGATTTATGCGCTATATTTGTATTTTTAGACTTTGATTTAAAATGTCCAGCTGCACGTACTCCTTCCCACACATATACTGTACATAATATGTGTCTAATTATGTCCTTCAGGGGTGAGAAGGAAAAAAGTCTTAAAAAGCGATGGAAAGAAAAAAAAATAACTATGTCCACTTCTAGAGCTTTGTACAGATTTTTCGATCAAGGAAGGGGCGATTTTGTGACGGCAAGCAAGGGCTGAGTTATTAAACATGTGTAAACAACATTAACATAATGCAAAAACAATATGAGGCTGCGATACAATGTGACCTGGGGAGTTAATCTAGACAATATCACGACAAGTTGCTTAGTCAATGAGAGATTTCAGAATAAATTAGCATAAGAATTTCCCCTGAGGACTATTCTAATCAGAGTATACTACCGTTTTGTGTTCCTGCTTAATGAATCATACGAATTATAGTCATATTATAAATGGCAAGTCTTTGCAGGGCTATTAGTTTGTTTCTTTAGGGGTCTAATAGAAGACATGCTTCATTTAGGGCCCTGTAGTGTCCCGCAGCAACACAAAATGAATTGCATTATTTCCAACAGCTGCCATTTTCCAATGATCTTATCAGAATTGCACTAACATAATGTGGCAGAGGAAGTTATTATTCCGGACCAACCATCTCACTCTCACTCCGTAATAGCATTCATCTGTCTGAGCAGGTCTTTTACTCGCAGCTCTCCGTCCTCCTCACACATTTCCCACACATTCTTCCTTAATTACAAAAGATGGATTCCATCAGTAGATACATTCTTGCTCAGGATTTATATTCAGCGGGAGTTTGACTTTAACTTTCATTTTAATGCTAATGCCTTGTGCTTTATTAACTTCCCAGTGTAAACCGTGTTTGGTGGAATGGCCGGTGCCTGAATGCAATAACACCTCATTCAACGTGTTGATTAAATTTTGGTGCATCTTGAGGCGTATGTGGGGATTTCACAGGGGAGGACAAATATACTTTTATCCTATTACTGACTCCAGACTTACTTTTTTTCCACTGGAAAAGCGGGCTAGTTTTTTGTTTTTTTTTCTCTTCTTTGTCACGTGTACACGTCCCAGTCTGTGAGCCGACTGCTTGACGGAGGACGAAAGCAGCTCTGGCCAAGCGCATCTCTTTCTCAGCATCATATAGGTCTAATCATGCAGCACTTATCACCTCCTTTGCCCTTCACACTTGTTTGTCATCACGGAGCAGTCGACAGTTTTATGTCTCCATCTTCTAGGCCATTAAAGTCCTACGCGACGTCCTATTGATGTACTGAATCATTTATTATCATCATTATTTTTATTCTGAACATCAATAGCTGGAACATTACAGGTGCATTGCTATCACTTGTTTATGCAGAAAGAAATGTGTATCGGATAGTGATGTGGGTGAGAGGAGTGTAAAATTTGCAACAATTATATTCATATTGATATATATATATTTTTTTATACACACACATACTCATAGTGTATACAGTGTATACTGCATATATAATGAAATTTGTCTTTTGGGAAGTGATAGGATTTACAGGCTTCCTTGAATGCATCTCAGAGTTATTCCTTAAGCTTTGTTCCTGTGATGGTTTGCTGACTCAGCATCACCATTACATGGTGTTTTTGCTTAGTTGTTTAATTGTTTTTATTGTATAATCATCCAACCATTCTTATACTGTATTTCATACTGCCATATTATTTCAATCCTTGCAAAGCACTTTGTTTTGGAAAGTGCTGTACGAATTCTGGTTCCTCTAATTAAGTTAACTCATCCTGCTCTCTTGTTATATACAGAATATACAAATAAGACACATTTCCCCGACCCTTTAGTGAAGATTCGTGTGTGTATGTTTGAAATACCTTGCATTAAATGAAGCTGTAGGTGTATAATAGTTTACCACATTTAAAAAACGGAGAACACTGTTCTAAAGGAAGTTTTTACAAACACATTTTAACCTTTTCCAAGCCAAAGAACACACATTTTATGACGCGGATAACAAAACACTCAGAAGGTTCAGAAGTATAACATTTTGTCATGGAAATACTTTAGTCAAACACCATTACTAGCTCTCCACAACGAGACAAGAGCTGAAGTTACACAGAGCCTCAAGCAATTGAGAATGTCTCACTCACCAGCTACTCAGAGCCACTATCATAATATTGCAATAAATATTGTATTGTGGAATTATCATTATTATTATTATAACCTTTATTTAACCAGAAATACTCATGACATTGAAACTCTCTTTTGCAAGAGTGTCCTGGCCAAGACAGGCAGCGGTACATGCACAGTACAGATACAACCTCTCAAGCATACATAATACATGTAAAAACAATAACAAATTTGATAAAATGTGTGTATAAAACTGCTTACAATAGAGTGTGGTGTAAAACAATCAGCAAACTATTCAATTAAATAAGTGCATTTTGGCAAAACAACTACAGCCATGTGTTTCTGTCACCGTCATAAAAGTGTCCAATTAGACCAGAATTTTCAGTTACAGATAATTTCGTAGTTTGTTCCAGGAAGAAGAAGCCACATACTTGTTACCACAGCATTGCTGCATTGTAAAGATTTTGATGTTGGTTCCCTATCATTTCACTAAACAACACAAGTAGTTTCACTAACATGTCTACATAAGGTAAATGAGAATGAGGCTGAGTTATTTGGGGACATGATGTTTAGGAGACAAGGTTGCACTGAGTATAAAGCAGCGCAGTTTGACAGAGACGATGTCACTGACTCAGTCAGTCAGTTAATTCCACCTCCTCACCTGCTTTTGAGTTGCTTTGATCATATTTTTGGGATCACTGTCCTTCAGAATGATGAAATGTTGTCCAGCAAGTTTTGATGAATTTGACCGAGTCTGATGCATTTAAGTGAATCCAAGTACATACGGTTTTGAAAGGTGAGGTGGTGGTTTTGAGTCATGAGCAGTTCTTCCTCTTTCCTTCACTTTAATTGAGGTAGACCCCCCCCCCCAAAAAAAAAAAAAAAAAAAAAAAAAAAAAAAAAAAAAAATATATATATATATATATGTCCAGTTTCTTCTTGGTCAGTGTTTAAGATTTTGCATGTGGTCATTAAGGCTTAAACAGTGAACTTTTTTTTTTGCTCAAATGTGTCATTTAGATGTCAAAAGTGACTGCCCACTGCAGTAGCGATGAAATTGATCACCTACACAAGCCTTAATTGCTTTCTATGTTATCCTCTCAGCCACCTGAATGGGCTGTGACTTTATTCATGGCAAAAAGTAACAGCTTTTTTCCATAACCAAAACAATGAATAGTTTAGCACTCACTCTGTATCTCTGTATCTTTTTAACATTCAGGGCTGCATATTATGACAACATTACACCACCTTTAAGGAAGAGTAAACGCTATTTGCTACTGCTCCATCTTTATGATTCTGCCCAAACACAAAATTGCTAGGAACAAAAAGGTAGTCGGTTGACTCTGGGTTTTCCTACACATTTATAAGGAAACATTGAAACCTCTTCTATCCTGGAGTGCATTTTTAACCTGCACCACCTCATAAAGGTGGCTCTGGTTGGTTGTCATTTTCTAATTGTCCTGTTCACGGTGGATGGAATGAAGCCAAATCATCCCACATATTGCTGCTAGTGTCACAATGACAATGCTCGCCTCAGATGAGCACAGACAGGCCCACCTGATCACCTGAGCATTGGTATCGAGAGATGCCAGTGCTGGAGTTGCAGTCTTTTCACCAAGGGAACCTGTATGTAAGGGAACTGCACTCTGATTGGTCAAAGCTTCCCGTCTCACTACAGATTTAATTGTGAGTTTGCAAACAGGGCTCAGATCAATTATTGATCATTAATGCGCAGGCAATTGCCTACTGCAGCTTTAATCCAAGGCTAACAGAAAAACGTTATAACACAGCTAATTAAACAGCAACAAAGTGAATATCAAAGGAATGTGCAGTCACTGGTTTACTGTAGCGGGTATCCTTAACTGTGATTCATCAACTTTTTATCTGCTTCTTTCTTATAATATCACTGACAAAACCTCCACTGTTATTCACAACTCGGTGCAAAAACATTTGTTAATAGGCTGAGTTATTGCATTATTCAAGAGTCATTCAGGAGCAGCTTATTATAGACTGCTATCAAAGTGCGTGTTGATTCTCCCTTGATAATCTACCAAAAGCAGCAAACCAGCAAACAGACAAGAGGTGATACAAGAAAAGGAAAACATTCAGCTCATCATGCCCATCAAAGTAGTGAAAATCTCAACCCACAGCAGAAAACCCCCACCCTCATCTCTTTGTTTGTACCATTTGTTTGGCCACATCAGTCCAGTTCATAGATCCTGACGGTTCCATAGTTGGTTTATTAAATGCTGAACAGTTTAGAGCCAAAATACCATCCATCCATGTATCATCTGGTCGTCTGGAACAGGTTAACTCTCCAGAGTCAGAGCTTAAAACTGAGAAGCAGCTTTCATGCTTCACAGATCTGGAAGAAACAGCGTAAAGCTCAGGTCTTCAGATCTAATCACAAAAATGCATTCAGAGGTGCTTTAGGGGCCACTGTTGCATGTGTGGAAACTTATGATGCAAGATGGTATAAAGAAACCAAAATATCATATTTCATGGCATGATACTGTCTGGAATTTTTATTGTATATTGATAATATTGTTGACAATGATATCCTGCTGTATTTAAGCCTTTGATAGTTAAATGGCAGCAGACTTTTGGTCAGCTGACCCTCTCCCCTCCTTCCACTCCTCACAAGACAAAGAAAACTGTATATTGTGTAGGCATATAATACTATTACTTTCAGATTTGTTTTTAAATTTAACTATTTTGTAAGAAAAACTGCACTGAAAGAGCCCCAATATATCATATGATCGCCACTATATCAGGATATGCAGCATACTGTACTGTCCGATTTTTCATGTGTTTGATGTGTTTGATTGGCTGTCGACTGCAGCACTTTTGCTTGAGACAGTAAACTAGATTTGATTTAATTTGATTTGAATTCACAACCCAAATGTGTCTTAAAATCTGTTTGCAGGATACGTTAACAACCTGCCCCTGCTGCACAAAAGAAGAATGTAGAAACCCAGGATATCTGAGAAAGCCGGTCTTAACCCATGCTACTAAGTTCATCCTGACTTAATCCGTTGCACCGTTGAACATCAAAGCATGATTAAAAAGGTGCAGCTTGGTCAAGCCAGGTGTGACGTATCCTGGCAGGTGTGCATGGTTCCCTGAAACAGTCCCTGAGGTCAATCAAAGAGTTATTGATGCCAAGCAAGCAACAACTTATAAATTTATGAAGAGGTGAAACACTTGATAATTTCAAAATAAAAAAATAAAAAAATAAAAAAAAGGCAATAGAGCCGCTTTTAAAAAGATCAGAGGAAAAAGCCTGGCAGATAATTGTGGACTGGCTGAATGCATATTTAAATACTTAAATACTGAGGTTGGTGCTTTTGATTTTTGATTTTGATTTTGATTTTGTTTAACAAAACAGAGATATTCTAAAAAACTAAACTTAAAAAGGAAAAAAGTGCTTTTTTTTCTTAGCAGTTCTTATTAGCTTTTGCAAATGAGATCCTCATTTATCACTGCTACACTGAAATCATCACATTTGGAGTTTAAAGAGTTACCTCTTCAGGAAAACCTCCTTCATGTTTCCCTGAGGGATGTTTGATGTGGATCTGTGTTCAGTCCAGTGGCCAATCACATGAGAGAAAACTGTAACACAACAGGAGTTTTTCCTACTGTGGCTGTAAGAGAACGTGTTTTGTGAAATTACAGATTAATATTGCTATAGAGTGACATTTTTGTGCTTGTAGCAGTTTATGGCCAGTAGAAGACACTAGGGTGTTCTGCATGAAAGTTAGTGAAGAGATGGTGTCTGTTTTAAAACCAGTTCAGTGGAAGAATACGTTTCTGCACCAGATATCCAGAGATAGCACAAATACATGAGCCACTGACTTTATCACAGTTGAGACAATACAGCAAACAGTGCCTTTATTTATATTCCCATGTGTCTATTTCAGTATAAAAAATGCCCTTGCAAAAATAATAATAATTAACATGGCCTCTCCCTGATCATCCGTGGTGAGTGCACAGCTCCATGCTGTGTGATGCTGAAATTTGGAAACCATCACTTGATAACTCAGTACATCACATCCAGGTACTTGTCCTGAAACACTCATTTCTAATCATCTCAACAACTACATACTACTAACTTAAAAAAAACTTGTTGATCAACATCAGTCTTCATAAAACCTGTATAAGAGTAATAATGACTATCGTGTCATTTATGCCTTAATTTAAATACTTAATCATTGCTTTTAAATACTTTCTAAATGTCTTTTTCCTTGTAATGTCTTATGCTACTTTTACACTTTGTCATGTTCTTTAAAGCACCTCGAATTAGTGCTGAACTTGCCACTGAAATGTGCTACACACATAAATTTGCCTTGAGTTGAAGAGGGACTGTATTGCCCTTGGAAGAGGAAAAACAAGCTCCTTGTGTGTGAATCAGAGCAGCAACTTTTGATTTTTGATTACTTTAATTATACATGAGGAATCTACTAAACATATTCGGAAAGTGGCACGTCACCCATCTGTGTGCTGCTGAGCGCTGATTAAAGTTTGCCTGTTTGGCATTTGAATAACGAACAAACACCGAAGAAATGGCAAGCATTAACTTTTTCATCAATCCCTTTCTCAGTACAACTGTGAGTCAGGACATTCCCAATCCCAAATCCTTATTTCCCAATATATTACCCGTGTAGAAAGGTTCCCATGATTGTCCCTGTCAAGAGGAAGTTTAATCAGTGGACTTATTGCTATGAATCACATTGACATAAATCCCCTTCTGGTCCTGTGGTTATGCCTGTACACTGAGAACTATTTTGAACAACGTCAATCTGAAACAGTGTAAATGTGAAGTTAAAATAATTGCAAATTATATTTGTCATCACTAAAATGCTAACCTGAAAGATCATTTATTGTTTCCAATTTTAAGAAAACACAAAAGTCGGAAACATGCTTTTTATTCGCTGTTATTCAATTCATATCAAACAAGGTCAGTATTTCTATTTATAAAAACAAGGCTAAACATAAGAAAGATTAGTAATTAGTCTGAATTTCCACATTATATTATACACATATACACATTTATTTGCCCGTGCTTTAACACAGTATTATAGAAAAGCTCTGATTTCCAAGTCTAATGTGGAAATTTGGAAAATAGCAAATGAGCCAACAAGCACATATATATATATATATATATATATATATATATATACTGTATATATATATATATATATACAGTATATATAGTGGTATACTAATATGTATACTAATACATTTACAATAAGACAAATAAATAAAAGCTAACTGAATCACAATCATTTGACAGTAAATAACAAGCAGCTGGAAGTAAAAACAGACATGAACTGAGCTTCTACAGTGAATGACAGATGCTGCTGAAAGGATGACATGGCTTCACCTGCTGCAGCTTTGTGAGACACAGACACACAGAGACACAGAGACCGAGAGGGAGAGAGAGACATTCTGCATCTTTTATGGGTGCTTTGTGGAGCTGGGCAGTAACATCACCTTACTGCCTGCAGAGCTTTCTGAAAGGTTAACTTTAGGTCCATATTCCAACCGTTCACTGTGACCTCACCATCTCGCTGTTCTACCATTGCTGTTATGTTTTTGCCTTCCCTCAGTCCATTAGTTGTGAAATAAAATGCATCATTCCCTGTGACAGGAAATCAAAACACTACTATACTAAGAAACATCATGATATAATATAAATTAACATACTTGCATCACGTTCTCCATTAGTGTATGGTTTATTTACACCAAATAGAAACAGGCATTCAAACCAGGTGATGTTACATAGTGCCAAATAGTGAATTTGTTACCTCAGTGTCTACAACAAAAAAAAAAGTCTATATTTTTTGTCTTCTCCAAAAATAAGTATTGAATTTAGGTTGATTTCTGACAACACCTTTGACAGATTTCCCAACAGACGGTTCTAGAAGTAACACAGTGCCAAGAAAATTGTTGAAAACAAACTGCATCTTTGTTGTCGAGCTTCCGTTGACTCTATTTACGGTTTATAGAAGCTGAGGATCTGTGATTTGCACTCAACTACATAGTTAAAATGTCCTTCACAGGAGAGAGGTGGTGAGATAGGGTGTCTGCCCATCCTGCTGTGCTTCCAAACGTCTGTTTGCTTTTGAGGCAGCTCTTTGTGTTTTCTTGGCAAAGCTTCAGCATCTACCATGCCTGTTGTACGGAGACAATTAGGCTTTTCTCTAGGAAGTGAAGTTGTTTGGAAAGAATAAAAAGATGCTTTTCAAGAAATAAAATCAAACGCTATCTTTTTCAGATCACTGCACATTACTTTGGCTTCTCAAAGCCACAACAATCTTCTTTAAATCACTAAAGTTGCAAAATCTCTGTAAAATGGTGCTTGTGAAGTTGTTCGAGAAGGCTTTAAAAACAATAACAGATGATAGAAAAGGGTATAGATGCACCCACAACTTTGTTCTGTGCAATGCATCTTTTAACTGGACATATGTAGAGTCAAGCATTGGCAGACCATAACTGCATAAAAGCATCTGTGAGAGTAAGTACGTGTCTCAACTATTGAGAGAAGAACATTAGTATTTATTCACTGGGAGTGCTTTTACTGGAGACAAAAAGGACGATACAGTAAGTCTATTTTAATCATGACCCACCGACAAAGTACAATAAACAGGCTATTAAAGGTATACTTCAGGATTTTTCAAGTGTGGTTGTATACTGACTGTGCTTGAAACATACACTCTTGTACTGAAATCATAGAAAATTTTAAGCCACTCATCAGAAGGCTCAACTAATAGCATCTCTGGCAGCTTAAGTCTATAATATGTTGAGAATATGTTCACAGCTTTAGTCCACCATGAGAATTTTCTGCACCAAAGTCCAAATACAATCATCTGTGATGTTCCTTTGCAGTACAGAGGAGTTGTTGATCCACTGCTGCCTCCATCAGTTCAAATGTGTTATTTTCTGACTTCCATGTTTAAAATCCATCATTTGGTTTCAGCTTAGTGACAAGAACTTAACAGCAGAGGCAGCAGTAGACCAGCAGCTTCCATGTCTCCACAAGACAAGTGAAAAAGGCTCATTTTCTTTAAGGACTTTGGTGCAGGGGGCTTGATCATGAGATCCAATGGTGAGATGAAACACTAAACATTGTCTTTGAAATACTGTGGACTAAAGCAAGGGCCACATGGTGGTGCAGTGGCTAACCCTTTTGCCTGAACGCAATGAGGTCAGCAGTTGGGACCCTGGTTCGACTGAGCAGAGTTTACTTGTTCTGCAGTAGAAAATGAATGTCCACTAAAGCAGGTGTAGAGTTTTTGAGGTCAGCCTTTTGGTAAGGGGCTTAAATCTGTTTTTGTTTCTTTGCACCATGAGAGCAGCATAAGGCATACATCAATACCTCATACAACCACACTTCATAAACCTTGAACTCTACCTGCCAAAGAATTGATTAAAAAAAATAGTCTATAAAGCACTAAAGGCCCAAAATACATTTCTGACCTGTTGGTTAGTTTTGCTCTACGCTATACTCCCCCCAGAACCAGGACTTTACATGGGGAAGCTGCTTTCAGGTTTTTATGTCCCAAATATCTGGAACAAACTCCCAGAAGAGTGCAGATCTGCTACATCAATTCATTCTTTTAAACCTAGCCTGAAAACCTACCTGTTTGTCACTGCGTTTAAATAGAAAGAAAACGATCGTCTCTGCTGCACCTCAGTTGTAGCAACAACTTTTAGTCTCTTTTTCTTTTTTCCTCTCTTTCTTTTACGTCTCTCTCTCCCTCTTTTATGCCTTTTATATCTGTAGTGCTGCTGTATTCTCTATTGTAAAGCACTTTGAAATGCCTTGATGCTGAAATGTGTTATATAAATAAACTTGCCTTGCCTTTAAATCTCACAAAATGATGGCTTTACCGTCCAAATACGGACAAGAGCTGTGAAGCTGGCAAAACAATACAAACACACAAATAAACTGTCTGGTTTTGTGCTAATGTGCAGCATATGGTTACACCAAATAAGTGTGACAATCAACAACAAAAGGTGCAAAAGTTAATAAACTACGGCATCTGTGTCATCATGTCTCCTGAAATCCAATCAAACTAAAATAAATAATTTATTGAAAAAACAAAGGCAAAGAAGAAGATTGAATGCAGGTGTCTAATTTATCCAAACACCCGCTTGTTTTACAAAACAGTCTCTCATATTGTGCAAAATGACTGTAAAAATCACACATCTTGGAAAAGGATGGTCACAAGGGGTTTCATCTGAACGACAATCATCTTATTATTTCTTTCAGAATCTTACTTTCTATTGTCAAAGCTTGAGAAAAGGAGCATAAATCAATGAGAGACAGAGAAGTTGAAGTTTGAGAGAACTTGATTCTTTTGTCAGACAGGTTATTTTAAAATAATTGGGATGTCCTTGCTATTGAAGTTCCCATTATGTAGTTTGAGAGTGTTAAAGCTTGGTGCGTCAACTCAGCCTGTGGCTTCTTGGTGCTTCAACAGGCAGGCAGTGTGCACCCAGCTCTCAGACCCATAATGACTTCAGAGGCAGGGCTGTAGCACTCCTTTTAACAATGTGTTGAACTTGTGCAATTTATTTGCTGCATCCTTTGAAACTCCTGAGAAAAGTCTTGAAAAAAAAAAAAAAACTGTTGTACAAGTTGAACACTTATAAAACCTCTGTGTTCTGATCATATGAAATATTAAAGGATCCACAAATGATTGATGGCAACTTGCTGTTTCAACGTGTTGACTTTCAAAACTTTAATGTGTTTCACCTTGTCCTGTCGTCTTCACTCCTCCCTGTGCTTACATAAACATTAGCTCCGCCCTGTGCTTACATGATCATTAGCTGCAGCTGTGTCTCAATCCTCCAAGTGTGGATTTGTCACACGGTAGCGGTAAAAATGGGTCACTGCACCACACACGAATCATCGGCTGCAACTGTCAACAAACCGAAGAACAGTGCAACCCAGAATTGTGCAGAGACTTTGGTTGCACATGGAACAAAAGAAAATGCCTATACGCTACTTCCAACTCAGGGAAACCTGTCTCCCCATTCAGAAAGAGTAGACATGACTTCATCCAGAAGTGGATCAACAGCTGCAAACCAGGCCATCAGGCTTCTCAACTTTTATCCAAATATTCCACATTATTTGTTTGCTGCCTTGTGGTTTTGCACCACATGTGCCTTGAGTTATGACTTTTGACTTGCGACATTTCCATACACCACTTTAGAAAAAGGTCAAGCATTATTTCACATACTCTTAGCTGAACAGATGTGTTCGGTTTCAGCTTCAGTCTGTTGTGTTCTTAAAAAGACTTCTACCACCATAGATAGGTGGCCGGGAAGCTGCTGCCTGCCATTATTGTTGGAAAAGTTGATCCTCATGACCCAGCTTACCAGCTAATTGCAAAAGATTTGTAGAAATAATTCAGAGGTCACCAAATGGCCCTAATCTGGACCTTTATACCACCTTAATCGGACTAAGAACTAATTCCCAAACAGCTTTCTAGCCTTTACAGTAGAGATCCAGGAATTTTAGTCCATTTATGTGCAACTGAGCCAATCAACATTAGTGATTTCCAATGAGCATTTGGACTGGAGTGTGTGAGACACACGGGAGAAACAACAGTGTGGTAAATCAAAGACAAGTAAAGCAATAACTTCACATGGGATATTTCATCTGAACAGACTCTTTACTTGAGATGAAAAAATATAATATCTTATTGTGGTATCAATTTAAAAGGGGCTACATTTAATGCAAATAAAAGAACAGATTGTATTAATGTGACTTCAAAAATGAGCCCCTTAGCAACCTTCTCCATTCCACCAGACTGACTAAAATAAATAGGAGTTGGCTCGGATTTTTGGCAAAAATCAAAACGATATGATGGTATGCAATCTCCCTGTATAACTCAGGTAAACATCAGTGGCAGACTTCCACCCACTGTTACCAAAACAGCGAGGAGCAAGTGTGATGTTGTAGTTTGCGTAGGAATGAAGTCTGCTAAAATCAGCAAACAACTCCCAGCACAAAACAGACTCTAAAAAGGAACCACACAAAAGCATAGAAAGAAAAAGAGAGTTTAATTAAGTGCAGCCTGTCGAGTCAAACAGGAAAGTGACCGGTGCCGAGTAAAGACCACATTGCAAAAATTGATTTTCAAAAAATTAAAATGAGCCTTGTTTTGGGACGAAAAATAAAATATAAAAATACATAAAAAAAAAAAAAAAAAAAAAAAAAAAAAATTCATAATTAAGACAATGAGACATATAATATAATATATATAATATAATATTAACACTTACTTTATGCTTTAATTACCAGTAACAAGCTAAAACTGTTTCATTTTTTTAATGGTTTACATGAAAATGCTTCTGGTTTGTGTGTTAACTACTGCTGTGTATTAAAATTGTGTTCAACACAGAAGTAAAATTCCTAATTGTGAATTGTCTGTGTATAAAATATAAGAAATTGTAGGGATCAATTAATTAAGTAAAGGAAGACTCTCACTAAACTTTTATTACATAGAATACAGAATTTCTTTGCCTGTGAGAAGTAGAACCTTCTTACACTGAATGTGGCTCATGTTACATTCTAGTTTTAAATAATCCAGCAAATGTTGCTTACCTTTTCCTAAAATAAGAAACAAATCCCCCGAAATGGTTTCTGAGTGCAGTGGTTGGATACAGACACCACATCACACAGTGGACAGACTAACATTGTGGTTGGTCATTTTTTTCAAACTTACTTGCATCTGTTGGTTCGAATTTGTTTGGCTAATGGTCAAGAAAGAGTGCACAATAAACTGTAAAACAGTAATAAAAAAAAACTAGAGGAAGCAAACCTCTGCCAAGGCTGCTCTGTTTCATTGTGCAGATCACCACTAAAATCTAATCATTTCCTCCTCTGGCCATAAACTACATCCCCAGAATTTATTTATCATTAATCTCATCAACAGTTTACTTTTTGAGTTATGCTGTAAATGCAGGCAAAAGTACAACCTCCTTGGCAGAGGCAGTGAGAATAAAACCCAACTGAAGAAGATGCAAATATATATACAGTGTATATGCAGTATGTTTATCCACAACATATTCATTATTGTTTTTCTCATTATTTTCACACATAATTTATTTTTACCAGCGTATATACTCCCAGCAGAATTCAAGTAACAGCATCATTTGTCCTGTTATAATGTGTTCACTTTGTCGTCTTTTGTCTTACTTTAAATGACTGAATCCATTTCAGTGACGAAACTGGTCATGGCAATCGTACTCTCCTTGCAGTGTTCACATGGTAACAGCCTGCCCATTGCTCAAGGGCTCATGGCTGCAGTGGACCAGCAGCTTCTCACATTCACTCGTCGATTTCAGATAATGTCCTGCTCATTGTTACCTGTACAACACTGACTATATATATATATATATATACTCATGGTACTCATGGTGTAATCAACCTCTCACTTCTTCTCTTTCCTCGCAGATAACTGATGTTTAGATAAAAACAACATTGCAGAGAGGACCTACGTCACCACTGAAATTCAACTGTTTCATCATTTAAGGTCAAAACAATGCTGTGATTATATAATCTAAAATTTTGGATGTTAACCTGTACAATGTCTCTGAGAATCTTGTGCTAAGCGCTCGTTATGTCTATCAATGCGTGTGTTCACGTCACGGATTAATACGATTTCTATTAATTGAGGAAAGAAACAATATCCTTTTGATTGTAAATGCTGAGTTATATACAAACTGCACTGCTCTCATGAAGTTGAATCTTTCAAAAGTCAAAAAGTCAAGCTTTTCCTTCCTCTGCTCCTTCAGATTAACTGATGGACATGTGCTGTGCTTTTAGTCACTACAAAATCTCTGAGTTGGTGTGGAGCCAGAGGCACACACCGTATATGCCCGACAGTTTCAACGTCCACAGCAATGCAGCTTGTACGCCTAAAAAGAAAACACTATATGTTTGAATTTAGGGCAGAGTTTTGCTAGAATAAGTTTGAATTGTAAAAGTACACATTAATATCAAACTGTGTTCAGCCGACTCACACACATGCAGTGGAGGCATCTACTAAAACACTCTGCCTTCACTTTGAATGGAGCACCATCATTGCTTTGTTTTTCGTGGCGTTGTGTGAAAATGTTCAACTTTCCACGCTTTCCGGTGTTTTGATTAGCTTAATCAAGTTTCCATAGTCAAGGTCATGTCCCTTATTTTGTTATACTGGCTATTTTTTGTTTAAATTATTTTCTGTTTTATTTTTGAAATCCACATTTACCTTTTCACGTGTCTTCACTTCCTGCCCTCCTCTGTTTTGTGTCACTTTAATTACTTGCCCCAATGTGTTACACCTACTAATTGTCTACTCTTACCTAATGTATACTGTATATACACCTACCCTGTAGTTTGTCTTTAGCATAACTATTACCGAGGAGATTTTCCAGCATAGTTAGACCTACTTTCTGCCTTTAGACTATGATACCTCTGCCATTGTTTGCCTTATTAAACCTTGACTTTTTTTACTACCGAGATGAACATTTTTGGGTTCAACATGTTTCTGACCCTGATAAGCCTCAGCTGTAGATCAACCCTTGTACAGGCCATTGAGTCACTGCAGAAAGCCTTTGCAGCAGCCCAGCACTCATTAGTTCAGTTGAAGCTTGTTCTCGATGCAGACAAGACTAAACTGATGCTCTTTTCCAGTCCGCGAGTTAACCCTTCAGTGACCACTCTAGAGGGTAATGAGAAAGAGTTGATTAACATGTATAAATATCTGAGTATCTTAATTAGCGAGTCCCTCACTTTTGTCAGAGAAAGTGCACCCAACAATGATGGACACAGTGGACATCATGTCACCATCACTTTAACATCAAGGCTTCGAACCTTAAAAATCTTAAAAAAAGTTTGTTTTCAAACTGTATCTGTTTGTGAAGAACATTAAAGCGAGAGTAAGCAGGTAGTGTTAAAATTAAAGGCCTTTGCTCACCGGATATGTTGGTAATGTACAGGACAATAGTGCAATTCAATTCAGATGCAAATTACAACGCATCACCTCCTATGTATATCAAGCGTGATGTGAAAAAATGAATAATGAAGAGGAGAGAGGAAAAAACATTGCATCACCGTCACACACACACGTTTGCACTTCTATCAGAGTGAGGACCCTCATGGACATAATGCATTTTCTAGCCCCTTACCCTAACCTTAACCATCACAACTAGATGCCTAACCCTAACCTAAACCCAATTCTAACCCTAACCTAAACCCAATTCTAACCCTAACCCTAAAACCAAGTCTTAACCCTGAAAAAGCCATTTTAAGGGGTGAAAAAAAGTGAGGACACACACGTTTGCACTTCTATCAGAGTGAGGACCCTCATAGACATAATGCATTTTCTAGCCCCTTACCCTAACCTTAACCATCACAACTAGATGAGGACCAGCCAAAATGTCCTCACTTTGTCAAAATGTCCTCACTTTGTAGGGTTTATACTGCTCCAAAGCAAACACGGAACGGGTTCAGGAACAATATTGTTTTGTTCCTGGTTCGGGAATGTAAGTTTAAGGTTGGAACCTAAAACCGGAAAGAGTAAAATACTGTTTCTGTTCGGAACAAACCAATTACTTACTGAATCTGTGCATAGGATGTGATATAATGTAAGTACTCACTGTGAACAGCCAATGAACTAAACATTTTAACTGGATGAGGCTGTGACCTAGCTTGATAAAGTTAACTAGAGTTTAAATCATTACCAGATTAAGGTTGTGGGTCAGAGGTCACATGTGCCCCTCCCCCCATTTGATTTTTTTCATGCAACATCAAGTTATGACAGAAACTGGCCCACAACCTCTGCCCTGAGCTGCATTTGAGTGCCTGACACTGAGAAGAAAATTATTCAATCAGATGAACACTGATGTAGTGGTACACTCTCTTGTGGGCGTGGCTTATCACACAGACACACATCAGCAGGGAAGCAGATTTAGGCAGCTGAAGTAAACAAATTTCACAAAGTAATAGCAGTTTGCCACATGCAATAATGCTTCTCGAAACAAAATAAGAAAAGCTGGCCTTAAACCTTAATCAGGCCAAAATATCAGTGTTTTTAAACTCCCTGCTGTGACTTCCTAACCTGCAGCAGGTAACAGAGCAGCTGCAGCACTGAATAAGCACGGGCCTCGAACGGTCTGAGTCCTTAGAGAGAGAGAGAAAAAAAAGTACTCGTCCTGCTTCTACATCTCAGAATAAGGTGAGGTTTGGGTTTGAAGTAAATAAAAATAAAAACCTACAATGACTCCACACATCCTGCAGCACTCACACCACAGTTATACTCATCTGTTAATAAATCCGTACAGCACTGTAAATGTGCTTTTAAAATGATTGGATAGCACAGCTACTTCCCTTGCACACAATGAATATAGACATAATATAATACTTAATGTTTGTTAGCAATTAGCATAAACAATTCTAATGATACATTTGGTTATATTTATCACATCACATCACTGTATTTTATATATGAGCTTATTTAGTATTTTAACTAGTTGTCCACATGTGATTGATTCACGTTTGATTCCATTTGCTACTATTATTATTATTATTTTTGTGAACTATTCATCATTCCATATCAAAACAAACACTTTGAAAGTCTATGAATTATTCTCATGAATACTGTTACTGCAATATCATGATGAAATATCATAATATAATTTTAAGCTCATATCTATCTCTTATCCCTACCGAATAGTTGTTGTTGTTTTCTTTTTTCTTTTCTTTCAGTTTGAGGAATTGTCAGCTATGGATATATTTTCTCCAAATATGTAATAGTGATTTTGAACATATTTGTGCTCCTAAAATATATGCTGTATTCCAATGCAAGGATGAGAACATGTATACACTGGGACAACCTCACACAGCTTTCTCCTCGGGTACATGTTGACTGTGGCCAACATCTGCTTTAACTTTGACACAGATGGGATTTCTTTTAACTTAACAGATGGTAGTATGAGCTATGAAATTTACCACATTTGACACATTTTTCAAAGACTCGGTTTTAAAACTGGCAAACGATTGTACATTGTACGTGTCCTTGTAGATATAGCACAAGGTTGAAAGTATCAGAAACAAGTGGCATTGTATCCTCATTTGTGAAAACCGGTCAGAAGGATAAGATTACTAGCAGAAGAAACTGTTCTCTCTGGAACATACTAATTTGATGTCTGCATTAGCCACACATGTGTTTATATGCCTTTGGCAAAGTCTGATAACATTCCTATTGTTTGTTGGCATTGGAACACGCAGACAAAAATGCACACATTCACAATCGCACAGTTGCTGTAGAGGGGACAAGTGTCAGCTGGAGGCTGAGAAAGATAGTCTGTCCACACGACGCAGTTAATCTTAATGAAAAATGGTTCTGCCTCCAGAGCGGGTACTTTGGCCATTAATGGTCTTTCCTCTAATAAAACATTAGAATAAAATAATGCTATAAAACAGCTATATACATACTTTGTATATTGTAACACAAAGTTTGGGCCAATGAGAAGCCACACACACATTGTAAACAGTTCCAATGATATTAAATAAAACAGTACAATCCTCATGAATGTCTTGTATCCTTTTAACTAATTTGAATGCTAATTCATCTACATAATTTGTTAATTGAACTAATAACTATTGTTTCAACACTTTAACGTATGCTTTATTCTGAACAATAACAGAACAGAACAACATTTATGCAGATAAAAACACACAGATAAAAAACATCTGGTACTTTCTATTTTAATATAAATCATCGTTTAATTGTGATCTGTGAAGCTTTTGAGGATTTAATTATGATGGAAATGAATGATGATTGCTGCAGTTTTGTTTAAAAGCAGCAGCTCTGGCTGTTGTTCTTCGATAAAGGAAATATTAAATGGAGGATAATATTTTTGTATTGCCAGGAAAAACTTACAGATAAGTGGGAGTCTTGTTTGGGACATAACAGTGAGACTACACTTTACTGCTCACGAGTTGCCCAAAGTATCAGGATCATGGTTGTAGCATACAAAACGAGTTGCTCTTTATGTGGATTTGGATCACAGTTGGCTTGATGTGTCATTTTGGCAGTGTTTCATATTTGTGGCACTTCCACTGACATCCAAGTGATGTTATTTTCTGTAAAAAAAAAGGACCTACAGGGTGATGAATATACAGTAGCTGGAAAAAAAGGCAAATTACCACTAATTTGCCTAACTATGTCAGAAAATCAATAATAGTACATTCCATCCTCTGTGGAGCAAAAAACACACACAAAATATCCATCCATCCATCTATATGAGAGAGAGAGAGAGAGAGAGAGAGAGAGAGAGAGAGAGAGAGAGAGAGATCAGCCATGTTTAATCATCACAGAGTTTGTTTTACACTGCAGCAACCTGTGGAGAGCAACTGCTCCACCTGAATACAGCCATACTGAGGATTTTTTGTTTTATGTCATGGGACACAATGTCATGTTGTCAGATTTTCTACCCATCATACATTATGTCAAGTCGCCACAGAGCTGCATCAAGCCAAACACTAAAAATCCATTAACAATGGACACTAGGGCTGTCACTTTTTTACTTGAAATATGAAATATCAGTTTCTACTTGGGTGGGTATTCAAATTAGAATCTTAAAAATTCCATTTGTGTTCAGAATATACATCACAGAGGCAGATCAAACAGTCTGAAGTAATTACAAATTTGTTTAGCAGCGGGCACTGAGAGCATAGCTTGGCCTTAGGTCCAATTTGAATGTCCCCCTTTCTTTGCCCATCAGAAAACTGCAACTTTAATGTTATGGGGTTTTTTTTGCTGTAAAAATGGAGGACACAAGTTAACCACTCTACTGAGCAGACAATCATGACACCGAAGCATCTGAAAACCAGCATGCAGTAGTATTGCAGGTTTTACATCGTCACTGGCCAAATAAACAATTCTGCGTTCTGACTAATACCAAGAGCCATAGTAAATAAAGTCCTCACATTTATGTGTGGGTTCGTTCAAGTAATAACACATGACATGAGTTTAGAAAGAGAGTGGTGGCCCTATTCATAATGTTACACCCATAATAATCCATATGTCCTTGCAATGACTTGCACCACGCAAAAACACGGCATTTGTTGCAATAAAATAATACATCCACTTAAAGGGCTTTTAGAATACACACTAAAGATGTTTTTAGATGCACTATACATTTAAAAACAAATGATTATTGTTTCATTTACATTTGATAGGTTTCACTACTATGGTATCTAATGTACTGGTATTTTATTAACAAAATGAACCGAGCAATGCTTTAACTGCAGACAAATGATTTCACAAATTAATCCACAAAGCAATTTGCTTTAGTTAAGAAAGGTCAAAAAAAAAAAAGAAGAAGAAGAAACACAGCAGAGCTACAAGCTGTTTACCATTAAGGACAGAGTGCAACACAGACTGAATTGGTTTCCACTAGTCCTATAAACAAGAGCCTTGAGCCAAGCCCTGACCTCCTGCTCCTGTCAGATGCTGAACTTGCTGCTGTGACTTTCAATTTGCTCATCTCATTGCTGCAGTGCGGGGCAATTAATCGATTCACCAAATGAAAGGGGCTACATGTAAGGCTGCTCATTCACTGGCATCAGTGCATGAATAGATCGTAATGTAACTTAAAAAAATGAGACCTAAAACCTCCTTCATTGCCGATAAAGGACTGCAGACTGACTAATATGATTTGAAGTGGGGTTGGTCTTTCCACAACAATCCTAAGTGCACTCCTGTATGCCTGAGATGAACATTAATGGAGACTTCTGCCCACCATTTCCAAAGCAGTGAGTGTGAGTGAGTTGTAGTTTGTGTAGCAATGGAGTCAACTAAAATCAACAAACCGCTGATTTCCAAAAGACCCCAACAGAAACCACACAAAAGCATGAAAAGCAAAAGAAAGTGCAGCCTGTTTTGAAAGAAACTGGTATTGGTCTGACATATGGTATTGTAGGTACATCTAAGGACATGACATCAGTAACAGACACAAAAATGTACCACCAAGCCATCCCTACCTAAAGTACAAAAATACAATGTAAAACCAGACCACGGTTCATTTAGTATATCGGGTGTGGCAGAAATAGATGGTTTAAAGCTGCAGTATGCAAGATCACTGAGGAAATGATTTAATGTTTCATCCGCAAACAGAAAAATTGTTAAGAGAGCTAAGAGAGAGCACAGAAGTATTCTCTCTAAAATCACTTAAATTTACATTACACTGAACATTAATTATCATTAATGCTAAAAAAAAAATCCTGACAACTGAACTAAAATGTTTAGGTTATTGCTCGTTTCTAGATGACAATTCCACTCTTATGACGGACACTTTAATTTGATAACATTTTTTTTTCAATTTTTTTTTTCCTAATTTGTATGCATAATCAAAAATTACATTCACTAACTGTGTTATATGAATATATATGTCACAATCCAGATACTGAGAGGACATTAAATTAAAAGTGCAGACTTATGCAGAAGTATGCAGTTTAAATTTGGTTAATAAATACCTACACTCCAATTAAAAAACTTCCCTTTGTGCACATCTATTTCTCATACAATCTACTGTTGCAGAGGACATAATGTGCCAGATAAAATATACTGTCAAATGATTCTTTATTTAGAATTCAATTATTCGTATGAAATAAACTCTTCAGAAAGAAAAGAAAAGAAAAGAAAAGAAAAGAAAAGAAAAGAAAAGAAAAGAAAAGAAAAGAAAAGAAAAGAAAAGAAGAAAAAAAAAACATTGTGTGATTTTACCAGCTTTTTGTTGTAGATCATTTAAGCACCACTTTAACCTGGACCTGGAATGGTAAAAGCTGTTGACCAATAAAAACAAGGTACTGACAACATTATTACCCTGAGGAATATTGATATTCATAGAAGAAGAGGTGGAAACAGCATGGCTTTTCGAGACTATTGGAATGCTGTGGAGCAGAAGAGAGAGAAAGAATGATGCCTGTGAATTGAGTCTGTTGCCTGAAAGTAGACTGTTACAAGTTTAGTAGCAAGTGACTCATCTGTGTTACTGACTTACTGAGCAACTGGAGTCTCCTGAGAACTTCAAAAAGCCACATACTGTATTTTATGTCCAGGAAATGATTTGAATCAAAACACAACAGGGGCCATTCCCTCATCTGCATGCTGATTAAGCATCTGCTGTTTTATTTTGTGTCAGCGTATAAGTGGAGAGAAAATGATCCACGGTATGAAGCACCACCATCATCACTACCGTGTTGAGTCAGTGGGTCTTGCTAATTGGATGCTACCTGATTAAAATCAATGCTTTTTTAATGGGAAGTGTTCATGTGAAGCTTTTATGGGTACATATTTGAAATTTTAATCATACTGCTGCAAAAAAAAGATTTCTCTATTGACACACACCTCACACATTCTCATCCCTTCATCAGAAAAGCTGTGAAGTACACCGCCTTTCAAGTCCTCAAACATCCTTTTACTTTTAATCTGTGTCTTTGTGTTGTGTGTATACATGCGTGGTGAAAGTTCCAAGTCTATAGCAAATTTGTGCAACGCAGAAACCTTTTGTTACACCATGACAAACCAATTTCTCAAATCTATGACCGCCAAGTGACTCATCGCTTTACTTATTCAGGCGCCTTAACCTACAAGTAACGCATACAGAGGCCTTTGAAATAAGCTGTATTTCTTATCTTAATAAATCAAACCATCTGCACACATCCCCATAGATTCACTGAATTCACAATTTATGCATCTGGCACCTTTCTCAAATAGCAGCTGATCAAAATCCTGAGGCAAACCAGCCTCATAACGACTTGTTGTTAGGTGAACTAAATTGAAAGGTTCCATTAAATAGAGGGCGCCTCATCAGGTCTGAATAACAATGACATTGGTGCCCATCTCATAATAAGTCTTTGCTTTATGTGGGAGACAGCTTGAGAAGCCCAGGCTGAAATTGAATTTGGTTCATTTAACTTGGCTGTTTAATTCTTTTTGTGCACTTCTGCTCGTTACTCAAGATACTGGGAGTATCTCTGCTAACCTCACACAATATGACTCGAATAAGTGCATCAACAACTGCACAAAAGTGTCACAGGTACAAACAGCATTAAAAGAAAAGTATACAGAAAAGCAGTTGTGCAAGATTTAATCCCAACCCATCATCTTTGAAGTTTTTGGAAGCGATATTTTGCATTTTGACAATGCTGTTTGGACTTCTTTTGAAATTCCCAATGACTTTACCAGAGTAGGTGTTTTCCCACTGCTGCAACTCAGATCTGATTTTATCAGCACTGTGTGGACACAAATGTAATTGTCAACTGTGATTCTCAAATTAGGCATCTGGCTCTTCACAGATGTAATACTGGTTCAGATACATACCTGTTATGTTGCATAATTCATACTATTCAAAGTTCTGATATTTGAACTTGGAGTAGGGGTGTTAAAATTGAACTTTTAAGTCCAGTTTCAGTTTAAAATATACATTCTAGAAGCACTTCAGACCATCTGAGGTAATTAAAAATAAAGTCCATAACATAAATTATAAAATTTTAAAGTAAGGACATTTTAAAGTTAGGCTGAGATTATGGTTAGGTTAAATTAAGTCTCCAGGAAATTAATATAAGTCAACGCAATGTCCTCTGAAGTCATGGAAATGTGTGTGTGTTAGATAATGTCAGATTGTATTAATTCAAAGTAGATTTTTAGAAAAAGTTAAAGCCCTGACATATTGGAGTCAATGCAACTTTTTGCCAACATGTTGAAGGTTGTCGTCCACCTGCATCAAAGCTCAACGGCAACAGTGGCGAATGCACATATTCATGCAGTTCCAAAGTGAACAGTCAACAGCTGTGTTCCACTGGAAACAGAATTTAACAATGTGGCTGGTAATGTGAACAGAGCCACCAAGGGTTTTCTGGATTCTGCTCAGTCCATGAAGGGATTTCCTGCAGACCTCATGGCCCTGAACATTAACAAGCATACAGAGTAACAAGATCTAACTAATTGAAAGTGAATGTTTGCCAACACATCAGTAGTACTTTCCAATTAAGGTGAGCTCTAGGCCTCATTTCCACTCCACATTTTCTGCTCTGGTTTGTCAGTGGGTATGTGGTGAAGCAAATGGTGTGGGAATAGGACACAGTTGTCATTTTGTATCCAAAAAGTACGTATTTTAGCTAATTAACAAATGTGGGTATGGTTCCGGCTCCAACCATCAGTCATGGCATTTTTGTCCAAGCTCTGGGGCTCTTTTTGTGCCAGTAATCCCCTTCTCTTTTTTTCTTTTTTTTCCCAGACAGCTGCTCCGGCATTTGCCCTCAGATTAGCACTTATGTCAATAGTGATCACACAGTGCAGAAAACCATCCAAGACGGTCTTGCCAAGTCTTTAGCATCACTTTGTTTAACATGTCTCTGAGGATGGAGAAAATCCATAGTTGGAGAGGCCAGACTTGGGCCTTCTATACAAGTGGAAATGCACTAAATCGTATGCAAACTGCAGAGCAGCATCGTCTAGTAATACTGACGCCACAGGACAAAAATGCAGCCCTTCCCAATCTCAAAGTAATAATAATATATTTTATTTTAAGCACCAACACAAAAACACAGCAATAACAAAATTGCTTTGCACAGTATGGTGAATTAGTAAGGGCTAATTAAAAAAGATGTGTTTTTACTTGTGATTTAAATGTTGGTGTGGTACACTGGGCTACATAGGAGGGAATTCTAGGACCAGCAACACTGTCACTCATAGTGCAGAGCCTGGAGGGTCAAACAGGAGTGAGGGTTGGAGGTGGTTTGAGAGGCACAGAGGAGACAGACTGAGGAGTCATTTGAAAACAAGGAGGGGAACTTTGAAATAACTGCGGTGTCTTCACTGGGAGCCAGTGAAGATGAAGAAAGGGTAGGGGGCATGTGATCACACAAATGTTTGTGGGAGAGAAGTCTAGCAGCCAAATTTTGAACATATTTGTCTGTTGAGTTTGTGTGAGGATGCACCGAGGAGAAAGGACATGCAATAGTTCAGGCAGGATGTGATGAAAGCATGTATTACGGTTTCAGCAACAGAGTGGGGGGATAGAGAAAGGAGGGCAGAGTCTGGCAATGTTTTTCAGATAGACAGAAAAGATGCTTAGGTTATGTGGGATTATTCACGGAAAGGAGAAATGGGGTAAGTACATACACCTGCCTAAGAACACTAAAAGGGGTAGTTCAAGATTTACAAAATGCAGTTATATAAGGTACTTACTACTTACACATATTCAGAGCTTACTACACGGTGTGAGCCCCCTTTTCACCAAGAAAGTGGTAGTACTGAATACGTTTGCTGCTTTATCTAGATTAGCCAGCTTTTACAACAGGAAACTTAACCACTCACTCTCCCACACCAGAGTCCATGGAGAAAATTTTGCAATTTTTTATCTTGGTTGACATGGGTCAGTTCACAAAGTGACACGGACATCAGGCTGGTTTACTCCTAATCTTAAAATTGAGTGTCAAACCCACTCTTAAGATACTGCATTCTGAAGCCATTATAGATATTATAAGATAAGGGTTTTTTTTTTTGGTTTTTTTTTAAGTGGTTAAAATCTGTTTTTTCCCAGGTGTCCCCGGATAAGATAAGAGTGAGCATAGCTCACAGAGAAGCCAGCTTTAAAGAGGTGTTAGGATCTCATACAATCACATTTCAAAAAAAAAAAAAACAAATGTAAGAGGCACCTAAATGATACATATGGAGCTATTTAAAGAGCCTAAAAAAAGAGCCTATTAAAGAAACAGCTGGAATCAAGAAATTATGTAAGACATTAGTTACAATTGGGTGTAATGATTGTCAGTATTTTATTAACCCTGCAGGGACCCAGTTGTCAGAAGCCAACACTAATTCTGTATCATGATACTTCATTAACCAAAAGGTGTACTGAGACCCTTCAATTACTAATACATTACAAAGCTTGAGTAAATTATATTTTAGAATGCTTCACAAATAGCTGTGCTGACATTTATTTAAAACCCTTATCACTTATTGATGTTGCCGAGGGGGGGAGTTAAAGGAAATGCCAGCAAATTCCCACATTAATTAGGTCATACCTGAAGTGCGGAGAAGGAATTTGTAGTGAAATCCCATACTCCTGAGAGTGTGTGCTAAGTTCAGATAAGCCTCCACCACATGGATTCTCCATCTTATCTTGAGCCAGCAATAGGACTCTGAGATTGAATAATCTGGGGAAGGTTGGGGAGCAATAGTTCAGACATGCATAGGCTCTAAAAAGCAATGCGACAATGCTTCCACACTCTAATAAGTGTGGCAAGTCCCCCTACTGTCAGGAGGATGCTAAAAAAAAGGAGGAGGTTCCTATTTGACATCCCCACTTACTATGACTAATGCAGTGTGTTGTGTGCAATGTCAAAGTCAAAGTCATGTGGAGTGAAGGCCCTTTAACTTGTATACTGACATTTATCACATGAGTAGTCAGTCCATCACTCCCTGCAGTTTATTTACACTTGCCACATGGAGGTGCACGCAAAATGCAGCATTTTTGTTTACCTGGCTGGTGGATGTTCAAACAACCTGCGAACAACTGACTTACTAAATAAATCTGTAAAAGATTCATTGACTGACAGATTTGGCTTACTTTGCATGTCATAGTTGAAGCTATGAATTCTCCTATTTGAAAACCTTTGGCATTCATTTTCATTTATTAACTAAACATGATCAATTACAAAAAAATAGATGAAAAAATTCCATCATTTTTTTCTGTCATTTAAGTTTTGAAACATCATTTTAGTCCTTCAGTTATACAGATTTTTGTGTGTCTGTGTGAATGTGAGACTGAATGTCCATTGTTGTGTTTGCCCTGTAATGGACTGGTGACCCGTCCATCGTGTACCCCACCTTTTGGCCCCGCGACCCTTATGTGGAGGATAAAGTGGTACTGTACAGCAGCCATTCCCAAAGCTGGAGGCCACTTTGAAATCTCCAATAATCTCCCAAGTACATGACTGTTTTCACGTGAATATGGGGTTACGCAAATTCAGTGCAGATTAATAACCAGTCCACTTAATTTCTGAACCTAAATACTGAGTGCAAATACTGAAATGTTAGGCCTGTATACTGACCAACTGATACTGATTACTCGCACAAAAAATGTCCGAAAAATAGCACATAATCTAAATACCACGGCTTTGTTTTAATATTTGTTTTAAGTATTTCTTAAAATGTATCATACCTATTTTACAGGAATTTAAAACTGAATTACAAATTGAGAGACCTGAGATTATGACTTTACCTTGTAAGAATGAGAACTTCAGACTCAAGTAAGCAGGCAAACGTCTTTAAATATGAATTTAAATGGACCAGTATTGTAGCCTTTACAAAGTGAGAGAAATCCATTCCACTAAGCTGCAGAATGTACAGTGATGGGCTCAGAGTTGGTGATATATTCAAATGGGCTTCCATCAGTCTGTTTTTGTGGATTCAAATTTAGAAAATCGTTGTATTAAAGTTTTAACACTTCAGACATGGCATATCAATAGATAAATACATGTGAATAAGTGCAGTGGAAAAATTTTCATTGAATACAGGACAATTAGAAATCATCAACAGGGATGTCACGATTAAGGGATTTTCAAAGCTGTAAATTAATGTGGCTTTATATTGTGGTATAAAATGTCACACCTTTCTAGCCGCTGGCTCAGTGGCCATTGTCTCTGTCTGAACCAGTGTTAACACGAGGTGACATGTGCGATACTGCTCTGTGTTGTCTTCCTGCATTATACCGCAATGTTTCACTGATACAACACACGACAGCACTCGCTTTCACACTTCACCATATGGTAAAATTGACACAGCATTCGAGAGGAGGTTTGTATGGACTGATGAGGAAATCAAAACATTTTTCCACAAAGCAGAAGAAGCAAATATTAGTGCTGTGGCTGCTACATGTGATCACAAACCTGTTGATCTAGCTTCCGCTTCGGTTTTCGCCTCCTTCCTGCAGGGGTCGCCACAGTTGTTCATCTGCTTCCATCTTGTCCCATCTCTCGTGCCCTCACCTTTTGATCTTGCTTGGTGCAATGCTCCTAATTTATATCATTAAGTTGCACCTTCTTATCTTTCTTTCGCAGTGACCCAGCAGTAGATGTTTGCACCATCTACTGCTTTATCTTGGTGAATTACCTACCAATAGTTGCTTGATACAGTGGATGGAAACACCTATATAAATTAGTTCTTCCTTTTCTAGCTTCATCACATAAGTTATCTCACTAAACCACACAGTCTCACACCAACACAGCCCAGCATCATAGCTCAGGTTTACATTTTCTCATACTATTACTTAGTAGGATAAAAAAATAACTGTGCACCATGACACCTAAGAAGATCCAGAAAAGGTTTCCATAGGTGTTCAAACTCTCCTGCTCTTCCACTGGCTATACGCAGTAAGTAAGTCTTTCCAAAACAATAAAATAAGTAATCTCCTCCATCCATACATGCACTGGAGGCACTTCTGTTTTTCTCCAGGATAGTGCAATCATCCTCCTGGCCTGCAGGAGTCCACAGTCTATCAAGGCCATTGGTTTACCCACAAAGTCTACCTTGGTGGAGCACAGTCTCTCCAACAACATCTAGTATAGTAATAGTTAATAATTATTTTCTGAAAATAAATTTTAAATTTGCTAACCTAGCATAAGAACTGCATAATCAAATGAAAGAACTAAATCAAGATATCATCTATATAAACACAGAAACACAATACCTTGGTGTGTACTCTGTACTGGTGGAA
This sequence comes from Brachirus orientalis, assembly GCA_016785285.1. Lineage (NCBI taxonomy): Eukaryota > Metazoa > Chordata > Actinopteri > Pleuronectiformes > Soleidae > Brachirus > Brachirus orientalis. The sequence goes on along the minus strand of JAFBJR010000425.1, from coordinate 18,375,916 downwards.
AAAGAGAAAAATAAGTGCAAAATAAAGCCTCAAGTAAATGACCTGCCAGCTCAGAGGATGGAAGTGTGAGGGGAAAAAAAAGAAAAAAAAAGTGTGTATTTTTTTTTTAAATATAAAGATTAGAGATTGTTGAGAGTAAGAGGCTATGAAGTGTGAGCGAAGGAGCGGAAATTGAACTGCACTGCCACAGCATCAGTCAATCAGATATTTAATGGTATAATCGAGTTCTGGCCCCTTACATGCATAATTCATCTTACATTTAGCTTTTTTTTCGCCTCCACCTTTCACTGTGACTTTGTTGTGGATTTAAAAACATGATGGGAATTAATTTTCCTTCTGTCAACCACATTACAGATTTTAGCCCACGGGGATATTAAACGGCGTCATGAAAGCCATGCAGCGAGGTGGATTTCTGTGTACAGATCACTCTTGCATCCTCACTTTGAACCTAGATTGCGGCGATACTTCACATGGCCGAATGGATTATTTCTGACATGTTCAAGGTCATAAATGTATTACTCTGACAAGTAATCTCTGATAACACGCTAAAGAAAAATAGAGTTCAAATGCAATCCGCATTATTCTTCTGAGAGTCTTTTTCCCAGTTGTAGAAGTGAACATATGCCACTTTTTAAAATCCAACTATTTCCACATTACTCCATGTACTTATGGTATTGTCTTTGTTTTGCCATTGTATTATGAAGGTCTGTTAATAAATGATCATTTTTGAAGGTGTTACAGTGCTGATGAATGACAACAAGCAGCCAGATACCACTGATATACTGAACCAGTGGGAGGTGCAGCAGAGTCACCTGGGTGGAGAAATATATAGTGTTTTCTTCTAGCTCCATAGTCCTTGGCAGGTGTAGAGGCAACTCACTCACAGCTCCATGGACCACCTGCTGCCAAATCTGATTTAGTGCAGGGAAATATTTTCTCTCCGAGACCATGCCTTCAGTTTAGAAGGCCAGGCCACATGTTGTGAAACGAAGTAGGCCGCCAAACTAAACGGGGTGTCATTTGCCCACACTGCGTAGCTATTGATTTACTGCTCCTTACTGCTGGTTTGCTGGAGGGGACTGCAAGCTCTTTTAAAAAAGAAAGAAAGTAAAAAGAAATGCGGGCTCCATCAAAAGAAAGGTTGGCCCTGGCCAAGCCCCATGCTTTCTGGCACACATTCATTATCACAGATGGAGTAATGATTTTGTTAATATATAATATAATAAAATAAGCTGTTTTTTCAGTAATTCAGTTTTTTTCCTTACTGGTTCAAACTGTCAAATGCACAGAGATGGGCAGTTCTTTTATTTATTTGTGGAAAATCTGGCTCAATTTCAAAACAAATACTTCTTAAAACGAATCCAATTTACTTAAATAATTTATTTATAGTCTTTATTTCCATTATTTCAAACGGATTTTCTCCTCCCTCTAAAAAGCTCAGATGTTTGAACTAACCTCAAGTGTTTTATTTTGTGTGTATATCTGACCATGCTTAACAACATTTCATTTGTGAATTTAAACAAGGTTTAACTCTTCAAAATAAAGTTGTGGATGGGAGACACAATTAAGAATTGTTACTAAATGGTACTGGTACCTCCGTGATCAGTTCAGAAGTATCAATAACTGTGTACACAAATGGTTCAACTATCAATATTTGTTATGTTTATTCTAGAATGGGAATCGGACAATAATGATGGAGGTTTCTGGTAATTTTCCAGTTCCCAAACGTATTCTTAAAAAAAGGCCAAAGGTGTCAGCGACATCTATCGTGGTGGACAAGCAACATTTTTTGCTTAGTTTGGTAAATTGTATAGGGTAACTCGGGCAAATTGCACTTAAAATACAACACTTGCATAAAACATTATAAATGTGAGGCAGTGCAGCATGTTTGCTTTAGCAAAGCTAACATTTTTTGCTGCTGCCAACAGGAGTGAAGCATCCTCTATCCATCACACCTCTACGTCCTAAGCATTGGTCTCAATAACCAGTACTGGTATTGATAATATCCTACTAAAAATACCAATCTTTAGACAAAACAAAAACCTGTACCATAATTTAATCAGTTAATTCAGTTAGTATTTAAGTATGGTGTCAACATTATTCTAGCTTCTCCAAGTTAAATTTGGGCTGTTACTCCTTAAAAGTGTGAGGAGTGTATGTGTGTTTCTTTATGAGTCACTGTGGGGACATTTGTCCGCTGTGCTTGACCTGTCCTAACTGTTTAAGAGCAATGCGATCACACTGCAGTGCTTAGGGACCAACTCCAGCTCTGAGTCCAGCATGTATCCTCAACATTTCAGACGCCACTGCAGCGGAGACCACGTCTTGTTTGGTGACAGTGGCTGCCACATTTATTCGGCCTGTGGAGATCTGCTCTAATCCGACTGACATGATGACATTTAAGTGTGAGTTAAAATGCATTTGCCCTTTTAACGTGCATTTAAAAATAAATAAATAAATGTTTCTTTTTGTTTGTTTGTTTGTTTGTTTTTTTGCTTTTTAATATGTACTTATTAAGATCAAATGCTTCAAATAAGCGATCTAGTGACGACAATGTATCAAGTACTGAGAGGTCAAGAAGGCACAGCTGCAAACAAATTAATACATTTTTTGGATTTTTCCTTTCAAATCTCCTCCAACCTAACTGACACCATAGCATTTATTTAAAGCAGCAGCTGTGTTTCAATGGAGAGTAAAATTTGATATGAACCTGCAACTGAAGCCCAGTGTCATCTGTATCAAGCATTTGGCTCTTATTATAATGGAGAATTAGAAACAAACAAACACTTGGAATCTCACTAAATCCTGAGCTTCACAGCCAAGAAATCCAGATACTGGTGCACCACAATTATTTCCAAACAGGATCATAATGCAACGTTAATGCAATCCGTGTGTGTGATTAGTGCTGGTGGCCGAGGTGCAGACGGGCTGCATGTTGCATATGATCAGGCTGGTTACATGCTGCCACGGCTGGTTATGAAAATAGACTTATAACAGTGATCCCTGATGTCGATGCCCACTGAGACAGAGGGGGAAATCGCATTCATTTACCAGGCTCCAATTAGTGCTGAGCCTGCATCATCATCAATTCGTATACTAACTGTCTCGTGTGGCTTGTGTAGTATACCACCATCTGTGCTGATCCTCCAACTCCTGAGCAGGTTGTTATTTTTAGGAACTGGAGAAAAGCTGGTTGCAGCTGCACATATTTGCTCTGTATGAAGGAGTTTTGTTGTCTGAGAAACTTGATAAATGCTGCCAAATCAATAAACTAAATTTGTTCACCAAATTTGACAAATAATTGTATTTTGATGAATATTTAAGTATTTTATTTTTATTTTATTTTGTATTTTTATTTTAAGTATTTAATAAATGCATGCAATGTTGCATTTAAAATGTATGCATATTAACATTAATAAGCATATGATATACTGTATATTTTAGCTTATAGGAGCACTGTAATGCACTTAGTTAGGATACTAACTTATTCTATTTACTTAGTTCATTACTAGTTTATTTTATCAAATGGAGGGAGTGAAAAAAAAAAAAAAAAAAAAAAAAACACAGCCAGCAGCTGCCTTGATTAGTCATAGCCATAGAAAAACCCATATTGGTAAACTATTTAATTTTCTTATTTGACAGTGTAAAGCCAGTTTCTCATATAATTGATTAAAGACTCGCACACTAACTTATTTCATTATAACTGACAGCCTATCTGGCCTTTCTGTGCCCTTTTCTTTGTTTAGTGTTGTACATTTCCTTGTGAATAAGTAATTAAAATAAGACGGCGTGCCCTCATGTTGAGATGTTGTCAGCATGACTACAACTGCAGCATTTCTTCAACCTTAACTATCAGGTTTGCAGACCCTCAAAAAAAAAAAAAAAAAAAAAAAAAAAAATCAAAGAGCAAGACGTCCTTTATAACTGCTAGTAATGATCAAAAAATATGAGCGCACACACTCCATCACTGAGAAGGTCAATTTTCAACCAATTGTACCCTCAGCAGACAAGAGCATGAGGAGGCAAGACACAAGTTCACTTTCATTCTCTAAGGGTTCTTCAGAGAATTTCTGCAAAACACCACAACATCAGAAACCAAGACAGAAAAAGATGAGAGTGAATACACTTGAGTAGTAACACATTATCTCTGAAGTATACTGGAATACTGAATCAGTGAATAACTGCTTATGTCTTACAGGGAATATCTGTTATACTCTAGGTACAAATTTAAAAGTTTGGGGGCCCCACAGAAAAGGGACATGGGGGCCCTACATCAAGCCAGAATCCACTAGAATGGATAAAACTAAAATGTAAAAATCTGATAAAAAAAATCATGTAAATGGTTCACTAAGACCAGGCTGTAAAGTGAGGCAAGATTGATTTTGGAAAACAAGAAAAAAAATTGTTTTGGTTTTGAAATGTACTCAAGTTTGTGACACTGGAATTGGAATTTAACTCTGGGCTTGACTTATTTATTACATTTCCCTGGTGTTTCCCTCGTCAGTGTGCATCATAGATTACGTGTCAACGTCTTGAAATTCCAATTTTAGCAAAACTTTTGAATCGTATAATTTCAAAAGCTCCTCTTAAAATTGTCACTTCCATGGAATAATATTCTCAATCTGTTTTCAGCTTTCCGTTTTCAGCCCCAAACATTTGCTAGCCTTCGGTGTCCTTTTTCGGTTTGTACATCTGTGAGTGCAGAGTAATGAGCTGAGTGCTGCTGTGTAGAGACCTTGAAGTGATGCTCAAGCACCGTATTTTCAAAGCTTACATTGACGGTAGGATCCTTATGATACTGAACTTTTACTCGTTTCATAGACATACAACAACTTATTATCTCCACCAAGGAGGTTATATTTTCACCTGTGGTGGTTTGTCTGTCCGTCTGTCTTTTAGCAGAAAAACTCTAAAAGTTAGATTTGGATGACATGCTCAGGAAAGGTGTGTAATGGGACAAGGAACACATGATTAGATTGTGGTAGTGATCCAGATTGCCAGTATATAGAACTTATTGGAGGCCATGTACAGAGGGATGCAGCAGTGCTCTGCTGTTGTACCCTCACATCACTGAAATGTAAATGCATTTTTCTTTTTAGGCCATGTTAACTCCCTCAGGATTAATTACTGAGACAATGAAAACATTTTCAATCTATATCCCAACTTTTAATCACCAACAGAAACTTACAAAGTAACCCCTCAGTGACAAATGACCAGAAGTTAAGGAGCTGTCTTATATTTTTGCGGAAGTTGCAAGTGATGTTCTGTGCTTATAGTTCAAAGTCGGCATTTCTAAATTAATTTTAATCTCTGGTGTTGTTTTTGTTTTGAAAATGTGCATGTAAATATCTCACAATTAAAGAAACTGCAATGATTGTTTCACTTCTCGTGCAGCAAACATACGTCTAATAAAACTAGTGATGTGTTAGATCTTTTGCCCAAATATATCACAAAATAATGAAGTTTTTATTCATATTGCATAAAAAAATTCTGACAGACGGAGTATTCAACCACCACTGAGAATTTAAGACAGTAGTTGTTGTTTTTTTTTTTTTTCTTTCTTTTCTAAATTGAAACATCTGGAGATCAAGTGTAGTATAAGCAAATGGACTGGACTTAGACAGCGTACCATATCAGACCGTGTTTGAGTTCTGATTTTTAAAGAGGATACATGAAAAGAGGTAACAATTTCCTGCAGCTCTGTCTGTAAATACCATTTTTTTGAACAGTACACTGTGGCTCGGGCCATGCTTTCAAAGATGTCCACTCAAGTGAGTTTCTGATAAAACATTTCAACCTGGCATTGAGTCAGATCACACGCCCCATCCAATCCCTTGCCAAGCTGCAAAAGTAAAATGATTCAATACATCCAATAAGCTTTTCTCTTTCTTTTCATTTCTTTCATTTGAAGCTGGTTGTGTAATGCCATCCTGGGTCAGTCAACCCCATTTCGAGTGGCTCTCTTTCAATCTATACCACAAATTTCCTCAACGCTTTCTCCTTTCAAAAAGTGGCAGACCTCAGCACCACAGTTTCGCTAAAACACAAAGAATAAATCCTTCGCAACGATAGCAGTTCATTGTGTCAAAGAGGATTATTTACAATAATGCCCCACCATTGTTAGATCAAGATTGTTGTTTCATGATATTGCCTTTCGTGTCACTGCACAGGATGAATCAACTTTGCAGGAGCTCCCATAAGCCTTATTCAATTATCACTTCATTCATCAGGTTGTGCTTGTGCGATGTTATTAAATGCACTATTAAAAGATAGAGGAAATCTGCCACATTTCTTGTTCATGAGTTTGAACTGCGAACGTTACTGAGAAGAGGCAGACAATAAAAGTGGACATTAATAATGCCATCCCCCACTCTGGCTCCACCGACAAGCATTAGACCAATAAGCACAAATGTCTGAAGGATAATGGTCACATTAGGGCTTGATTCATTCAGTGTTCCTATTCATGACCCTCTGTGAAATAAAGTGAATATTAGCGAGCATTACGTCGTGCTTGGATGGAATCCTTTCTACAGGGAGCAAATATAGTATATCACCAAACACAAAGCTTAAAGGAAGGACTATGATTAGCCTTATGATTAGCCTCCATTCAGAATCACAGGGATTAGCCCACTAATATGAATGGCAATTTTGACCTTGCTCTGCATGGTTTTCAGGATGGTAGGCTTCACAAATAGGTTTCTGTGTCCAATCCAACAATGGAAATACAATGTAGCATGTGGCAAGGGTGAGCTCGGATATATATTGATTTCTATCTCCTGCTCAGCGAAAACGTGGGCTGAAGACATCGCAGAGCCTGTGATGTTCATCACTGTTCAAAGACAATTATGGAGTGAGAACTTAAGGGTAGCAGAGGGTAATCCTTTTAGCAGGCTCCCTTAAGGCTTTCCAGTGGGTTGCTTAATTCAGGATATTGACTTCAACTACTCTTGTCTGGCCCCAAAATTACCTATTGATTTACCCTTTTGACAGTTGTTAGTAGGAAACTTAATCACTGCGACCTACATTGTCATATAAAGAACATTGTTGTTCCGCACTAGCTACTGGTTCTGCGTCAGTGCTGTAAGTACTGCAGCGATCGCAAACAGGGAAAATCAATACGTGTAGTGAACCATCTCACTTGTGCTTACAGATGCTAGAGCTGCATGGAAATGTATCATAGCTGGCCTTTAATATCACACATCATTGCAACATATTAATGGATGGTGTCAATGGGACAACTTTAATCCCAGCGTTCCATTGATAATAGCATAACTGTGACTCCACATCAGTGAAAAGATGAGGCACAATTTTGTAAATACTAAAGGTCAAAAAGTCACATATTTGACACAAGTGTTACAGTAAGGCAGTGCAGAGTGAGAGAGGTTAGAAAAGAATGTTGGACGTATGATTCCAAATCCACGGCAGCTGCTGCTGTGCTGACTGTTGGGGCATGTTGATGAGGAGAATTCAGGGCTTGCATTAAATCATACCTTTAAAGTCCATGTAGAAAACTTACATACTATACACATTTGGATTTACTATAGGTTAACCAGCCAGTGCCGATCCAAAAAATGCATGTTTATTCAAATATTAATTATTTTATTACTAACTTAAATAACATGTTCATTACCTCCCCTTATGTCAGTGTTATTTTCATATTGCTGGACTGTCCAATGTGGTGACGGGGCATTAAACAGGGCAAAAATAAGGAGACTGACAATTCCACCATGTGGGGATTACACCACACTAATAGTCTAACTCTTAATAGAGAATATGAGAAGACACACAGACTTGTCCACTGACCAGGCAGAATTGTCTCTCTCTCTTTTTTTAAGTAATTAAAAATGTATTATCAAGTTTAAAATAATTAATGGCTGGGCTGGAAATTAAACATTTCCAGACCAAATCAGGGAAAGTGATGAACACTTTTAAAACAAAACTCACTAAAAACACCCAGACAAATTAGATAACATGGCCCAGCATAAACTAATCAAAATTAAGCCTCACAGCAGTGAATGGGGAAAACAATGCTGTACGTCCCACTGCCTTAACACACATGCTTTAACTATCCTTGTTTTGTCTACTTCTAGCAAGGTAGACCAAAAGGATAGTGATCCAAAATTAAACAAAACAACAAGAAAACCCAGTTAAGAAAACAATAAAACAGCAAATATATATGTTTTTTGTTGTTGTTGCTGTTTTTTTTTTTTTTTTTTTAATTTTCAATTGGCAAATTAATAATTCCCCCATGTTTGGTAAATAAATCAAAACTACATTTATGCATTTTTACACATAAACCTTGATTAAAAAAGGTGGGAAAAATTTCCTTGGGGACCCAAAATAAATCACCTAATAGATTCCGGTCTTACAAGATGCTCTATCCTGAGCATCTACAGCATTTACTGGCTTGATAAAAAGACCTCATATCAGTAAGAAATGACTTGGCAGTCTAATATTGGATTTTCAATAAAACAGCAATACAAACCTGCACTAAAATACCAACAGGTATTTTGTAGACAGAAAAGATAATAGGGGAAATTTCCAGTGACATTAAAATATGTCTAGGAACTGACTAAAATTGGTAACATCAGCCTTGCCTGTTAAGCATAAATGGGTCAATTTATTTGTATAATGAGACATAAGCAGTGCCTAAAATGGAAAAAAGGCAGACTTGTGTACTGCTCTGGATCCATTTTGTTACTTAGTGTTTCCCAAACTTTTCATATTAGGACCTACTTTTTAACAAAAGACCATCCACGACCCAGTTCAAAATATAAATTGTGACAAGAGCAAATGTTTGTGCAGAATATAATTTTTCTATTTTACTTCATTTTCTGTAAGACATTATTTTGAATAGACAAAGATGGCATTTCCAAAAAGGTATTTGATAAATTAACTTCATTTTGAAAACACAGTGTATACAAGTGATAAATAATACACTGCCTGGCAAAAAAAAAGAAAAATAGTAACCACGTCTTTGTGGACCGTCTTTAGCTTTGATGATGATGACATGATTCACTGTGGCATTGTTTCACTAAGCTTCTGCAATGTCACAAGATTTATTTCTGTCCAGTGTTGCATTCATTTTTCACCAAGATCATGTACTAATGATGGGAGAGTCAGACCACTGCACAAAGCCTTCTCCAGCACATCCCAAAGATTCTCAATGGGGTTAAGGTCTGGACTCTGTGGTGGACAATCCATGTGGGAAAATTATGTCTCATGCTCCCTGAACCACTCTTTCACAATTTGAGCCCGATGAATCCTGGCATTGTCATCTTGGAATATGCCCGTGCCATCAGGGAAGAAAAAAATCCATTGATGGAATAACCTGGTCATTCAGTATATTCAGGTCGTCAGCTGACCTCATTCTTTGGACACATAATGTTGCTGAACCTAGACCTCACCAACTGCAGCAACCCCAGATCACTGCACTGCCCCCACAGGCTTGTACAGTAGACACTAGGCATGATGGCTGCATCACTTCATCTGCCTCTCTTCCTACCCTGATGCTCCCATCACTCCATCACAGGGTCAATCTGGACTCATCAGACCACATGACCTTCTTCCATTGCTCCAGAGTCCAATCTTTATGCTCCCTAACAAATTGAAGCCCTTTTTTCCTGTTGTCCTCACTGATTAGTGGTTTTCGTAAGGCTACACAGCTGTTCAGTCCCAATCCCTTGAGTTCCCTTCTCATTGTGTGTGTGGAAATGCTCTTACTTTCACTATTAAACATAGCCCTGAGTTCTACTGTTGTTTTTCTACCATTTGATTTCACCAAACATTTAAGTGATTGCTGATCACAATCATTCAAGATCTTTTTCTGACAACATTTTTTCCCTTTAAAGACAACAGTTCCTCACTATCCTTCTAGTTTTTAATAATGGATTGGACAGTTCTTAACCCAATTTTAGTAGTTTCTTCAATCTCCTTAGATGTTTTCGCTGCTTGATGCATGCCAATGATTTGACCCTTCTCAAACAGACAGACATCTTTTCCACGACCACAGGATGTGTCTTTCCACATGGTTGTTTAAGAAATGAGAAGCTACTCACTGCATCAGTTGGGGTTAAATAATTTGTTGCCAGTTGAAAGATAATCGATCATGCAGTAATTATCCAACAGGAGGCTCTTACCTATTTGATACCTATGTTAAATCCAGATGGCAACTTTTTGGCCAGGCAGTGAATATAAATGAGCACAAATGCATGTATTTAGGTGGAGTTAGCATGATGTGATTGCTTACATAAGGATATTGTATATATTTTGTTTTACACTTGTTTGAATGAGTGAAGAGCAATGGTTGTTTCCCATTCTATGGCTTACTTCACATGTGAAAAACTTTACCTGCAGTGCTGCAGTCTGGTCTTTAACTCGGATTCCCCCCCATTAAAAAGGTTCAGTGTGTAACATTAAGGAGAATTCATTGGCAGAATTTGAATGTACTCCCCAGGCTGCATTAATATGTTTTGCCACCACAGGGGAAATAATTTAAGTAACAAGAGAAAACAACTTTTCCGCATCCTCCAATGTCTTTACGGAAGAAATAATCCCACGAGACAAAACTGTCAAATGTCCAACAATCACATCTATCACAAGTGAAAGACTGAAAGTCTGAAACATATCGCCTGTCAGAGAAAATAATTATGCCAGAGAAACGGTGGCCCCTGGGAAAATAATCTGTCTGAAGCCACCCAGCAGAAAAAAAACAGATGGTTGTCATAGGGTGTCACAAGACCCTGAATACATTCAAATCTATTCACTTTAAGTCTCATTTCCCCAGTGCTACTTTGTATGGTACCTAATGCAATCACACTTGGACATAGTGGCCAGTTAGTTAGTGAGTAATTTTCAATTCTCCCTCTTGCTGATGTCAGATTTTAAGGCTGAGAGACAGGATCAAAAAGGTGATCAGGATAAAAAAGACAAGTAAAGTGTGGAAGAAATCACTTCAATAGAAAGCAGCAAAGAGATATGTGCATTATTTGTCACCATGTGTTTGTGCAATGCAAAGACATATCAATAGATGCTCACAGGCCACTTTATTAGGTACAGAAGAGTGTCATTCTGTTGCTGTTGTTTGACATGTGTATTGAGAGTTGGTCTTCTGCATACCGTACTGTTGCTGTTCTATGATTTAGACCAAGTCTCAGCATTTTTCAGCTGCTCATTGGACCTTTTCTTTTAGACCATTCTCTGTAAACTATAGAGATGGTTGCATGTGAAAATCCCCCTGGTCTAAGTATTTAAGTCAACCATGTTACATTCAAGGTCACTTAAATAAATTTTCCCTTCTTTTCTGACGGTTAAGTGTGTCTTTCTGCACTTGTCTATAAGCCTAAATCCATGGTGTAGCTGCCGTGTGATTAGCTGATTGGATATTGCCACCAAAAAGTAGATGAACAGTTATACGTTATAAAGTAGCTGTGAATATATATTTAAATGTTGTTCTAAGGCTATTCAAGAAATTCATATTGGCATAATTATCACTGATGAATTATTGACAAGCCTACATTCTCAGAATTTTTCTTTTGCACATAAGAACCACATAATAGCAGGTTTATACGAGTTTTCTTTTAACCTGACAATACAATTGCTTGCTAAAATTGGAGGATTCTTTTCCCCTCATATAATGTATTTCATATACTATATATAAATACAGAGACATGAGTTTTCAGAAAATGTGAGGTTGCCACTGGATTCCATTCCAGGTGGAGGGGAAAAAAAAAAAGGTCATTCTTTCCACCACTGCATTAAAGATTCATATTGTTTTCTCCATGTTTTTGTAGCAACATACCTCTCTGCAAGTCTCGATCTGCACAAATGTATGTTTTCTCTCCCCGCTGGAGCTTATGTTTTTTTTTTTTTTTTATGTCCATTACTGCAGGCATTAGCAGGGTGTTTGCACTCCGAGCTGAAGCTTGCTAATGTAATAAACTGTTCATTTTTCACTCTGTCTGACAGAATATCATTAAGCTCAGCTATAAAGGAGAGATAGCAAATAGAAGTGTTGCATTCTTATCATAATCTGCTGTACAAGTTTGGTAATAATAATAATAATTGTACCACTGGGAGGCAAGCAACGTCTCCATGCTGATACTGGGATGTACGGGAAAGATGATGTAGGATTTGCACTGCACTGCCTTTGTGAGGTGGCGACAGTGTATCTGTGATATAGGACCAATGTCTGTGTATTACTGAACCCTGAGAATTTCTGTGAGATTATATTTTGGCTGTGATTCCGTGTTTCGAATTCATATTTGATTTGAAGGTTTTCATGATTTTCCAAAACTCAATTACACCTAAAAGACTAATCATGATTAATCTGGGTGACTCATTTCCCACATAACCCTACAAACTGCCTTGAAGGTAAAGAGCAAATTCAAAAGCTAGTTTGGAGATTGTATCTCTCCATCTCCAACCATGGAGATTACAGCCATGACAGCTGTTGTGGCGGATGGCTTAGAGCTAACAGAAGTACCTGCAAAGAGATGGCTGTGATAAAATAAATTACCTGTGTGATGGCTGACGGCTTAAGAACACTGCTCCATTTCTTTCCCTCCCACCACCACCACTAACAGATTGATTATCTGATTTTCTTCTGGCCTAAATTGGTAGAGATGAGGAGGTTTTTAACGACCATGTTTCTTATTTTAGAACTATTAGGAGGGTAATGTGTCATTTACACCAATCAATCAGGTTACAGTTCAATTTCACTCGGATCCGATTCTATACTGTCCTCCACACCAAACACTAAGAGCCAAATTATTGGCTGAGCATCACGATTTCTGAGGTGACCTTGTGTTTTTAGACGTGCAGTGTACGCTGTTTCATTGCTCTCTCTCTCTGCACACTCTATGCCTATGAAGCTCAGGTTTAAAGGAAAGGCCTTATCAGTGTCCACCAGGTCCTACACCTCCACTACAGTCGGTGTCCTTGGGGTTAAGGCAGAGGGAAAAGAGGAGTCTGGTGGGAAAAAAAAAAAAAAAAAGGGAATAAAAAGACAAAAAGATGCAGGTAAGGAGAACTACAAGTAAAGAGAAACAGGAAGCAGAGACAAAAGGAGCCGCACTGACAAAGCCCAATATCCACTCTGAACAGAAGGTTGCTCCGTGGCTCAAAATGATCATGTAATCAGCTGAGCTGCTTGATCGGTGTATGGCAGTTGCAGACATCAAACCTTCATCATTGTGGTTCTAACAATAAATGAATGCTTGAGTTGTGGCTTGTTTAAAATAGAGGGTCTTCATCTCCATGGTTACAAATGTAAATGTTTCTGATGATTATTTTCATTAAAAGGAAAAAAAAAATGTCAGTGTCACAGTCCTTTGTCATTTCAATCCACCTCTTCCTCTTCCTAATATGGACTTTTGCTCCAATGCTTTCGCTCGTAAATCTAACGAGGTCACCAAACAAAAGGCTGAAACCCAAAAACGTGTAAATAGCCATTAGCACTGACAACCAACAAAAGTTTTGCATGGGGACTATATAAAACAGAGAAGCATATGTACTACAGTATATTGGCTATATTTGTTTTAGATTGTGGTATGAATGTATGACCTGATATTCTTTGGTCATCCCAACATTAAATAACTAGTAAATGCGTATTTCCCAATTGTTTACATTCAGTAATGTGTGTTCATGCTGTTGTTTCCTGTCTTCATGCTAATCTTCCTGGTTTTCTGGCTATAGATGTCTAATTTATGCTTGTTGATCATAGAAAACAAGACATTAGTTGATATTATTTTAGGCTCATACTACACCAGGCATCTGTATTTTCTAACATTTTATGACCAAAATAAAAATGGAAAAATTATTATGTTGACAAAAAACCACACAAACACATTTTGTGTGCGACTATGAGAATGAATCATAAGGTGCAGAGTGAAAATGGCAGCAAAGAGAGGAGACCCAGATGCCAAACACAGTGTGACAGTTATACCATGGTGAGACTGGAACAGTAGAAAGCCCCTCCAGCCTTTAGGCTGAATCTGAGGTAATATAGGTCACTGTTGGTGCATTCTAATTTAGACATTTCTCCGGGGCAAGATTACTGAGCACAACACACTCCTGGAAAGGCAAAACACGCATTCCTTCACGTTAGACCGACAAATACAAGTGGCTTCATCATTTGGAGAGAATTGAGTCAACTGTGCACTGTGGATTGGAGCAAAAGAATAGTTGTATAGAGGTCAGCTGGAGGAATTAAATTGAGTATATAATACTTCTGAGAGTGTTTCCTTTTTGATTTATTTGTTTATGTGGCGGACATGCCACATATACTGTGCATCATGGTGCAACGTGTAGTGAACAGAAAGCAGACATTCACATATATAACACGAAATGTTAGAGAAGAAAAAGTTGTCAAATGAAAGTATTCTCAGATGTGCTAGAAAAGGTTTCATCCTAGGACCATAGAAACAGCTGTGCATTTTGCATGGATGCTTTGAAATGCCAGCTAGCAATGTACAGTATTTCCTGCTAGGCACCAACCATTAAAGTTTGTTGTTTTACAAGACATATTGTAAGACGACCCCCAGCCCCTACCCAGTTTCAAGAAAAGTTAATCCCTGCAAACGGTGTGGTGGAATTTATTCCTGAAGTTAACTTTCACACTTCAGATTTAAGACCAAATGCACCGCATTTAAATACTGTATGCATTTTTAAGAATGAATGAAACGTTTGTCCAATCAGTCTCGTAAACCTCTAGTTCACACAGAGAGTATATCTACTGCAGATTTACGGTTATGTTTTACATAATGTACAGTGTACCTGGAAATAGCCATACATTATACACTTTAAACCAAGCCTCTGTACTCAACTAAATAAAAGGACTCTTCAGAATGAAGCTGGGCATACACAGGCTGTGTAAGAGGCACCTCATCAAAAAACTGGTTTTTGGGCAGCAAAATTTGAAAAAGGCACAGAAAAGATGGATAGACAGACATCCCCAAAAACTGTACTTGTTGTGCTTACAGACACTGGATCTAATCAAGGGAAATGTTTAATGTCAACTTTGTGCACGAAATGTGGATTTCTTGTGGGCAGTGTGGCTGAACGCGAAGCAAGACAATCCACAATGCAGCTGAACAACTTGGGTCTCCATTGTAGTATAGTCTAGAAGGTCGGTAACACCTTCATTTCTCAACCTATGTCAATATAAACATGACATTAAATTATGAGTGATTGAAACTTTGGTTTTTGTTGTGAATCAGTGTCTATGCCTGAATATTACATGAGATAAAACAAATGAACTGGACTAAAATTGACACCTGAGCTTGTGGTTTTCAACTGCATCCACTTTCTCGGGACAAATGATTTATGATGAAAGTCAAAACTTAGAGATTTTCTTTTATTTGTATATTCCCTCTGCTTAAAAGAGAAATAAAAGGCTTGATATAAGGTCAGCAATATATTAAAATCTTTAGCTTTTAGGAGGCTGTTTTCAAATTATGCTTATGTTTGACTGACCGAAAAAAGTATGACCTAAAATAAAAGTTGGGGTGCTTGTTTGTGTATAGGCTTGTCTATCAGACACAGACAATATAAAGCTGGATTATATATATAATATATATATATATATATATATATATATATATATTTGTGAAAGGCCTCTTTCACCCAGGATTTTTGAATCTGGGTGTACTTGCTTAAGAAGAACAATAAACATCAATCTCATTGCCAGTAGATGACCTACATTATTTTCACTCATGCCTGTTCATAAGTTGTGACATCACAAATGCTCTAGAAAAAAAACAAAAAAACACTACCACTATGGAGGTGATCATGATACGGTGGTTAATATTGTGTATCCTTCCTGTTGGTACCTCTTTCATTGATTTTTCAACTGATCAGAATGATTAAATAAAGAATCCTACCCAACGTTGTAAAATATAACATTCATTTCAAACACTCACGGCTGTTTAAATGCTAAGATAAATGAGCTATCAGTGTGTTGTGCCAGAAACTATGCGAGAAAAAATTTGCCGTGTTCATAAATTCCATTCCCACCAATGCAGTTAAAACACAGGAGTGAGCACAGATTAAAACACATTCCCACTAGTCAAAAACCTGTTTAAATCCAGGTTTTGATGAGTCTTTTGAGCAGAGGGAATTTGGTATTACTAAGTTCAAAAGAAAGTCTTGACTGAAGACGGCATATTGTGGTAGTGTGGACCATACACAGTCTTAAAACATGATTGAAGTCTACTTAAGCAATGAGACACACACACACACATGATTTTCAACCTATTTTCTTGCATGGAACATGAACATCATCCAGACACCCACTCATACACAAAATGAATCTATTCACAGTTAAGGGAAGCCATTGACATCTTGCAGACATGTCCCCTTGAGAAGACAAGTAGGCACCATGACACATCAAAGTGGTGCGGCAGGTGAGGCACATCATTAGATTAGGCAGATTTATGGCTTCATGAACCTTGTTATTACCCAATGGCGCGCTCCACTGATGTTTAGCCTGATGTCTTTATGAGAGGGCTGTTGTTCACCTTGCCCTGCCAGACACCGTGTGGTAATTAGAATACGAGAGAGTCAATCCGACGCACTTCTCAAGTCAGACAAGCAGGAGTCTGTCTGGGGCATTTAAAAACACATCTGAAAGAGGTGAACTGACATGAAGGCTTTTTTTTCCCCTCATCAGCCTCTTATGTTTAAGCAGCTGTGCAGAGTACAGTTTACCTGCACAGGTCAGATAAAGAAATTGTAGTTATGTCATAAGTAGGTTCAAGACAGATTTGTCCTTGCAACACATTCAGAACTACAACTGTTTTGAAGGTGCCCTCTTTTTTTTTTTTGATAAAAAGGGTGACGATATATATGTACACACACACATACACCAAGAGAGGTTTTTTTAACCTATATCAAATCAGTGTGAGCTTTCAACAATCATCGTTGCAGCAGATAAACTTTTTTTTTTTTTTTTTTTTTTGGACAAAGGTTGATTTTTAGATGTTTTCCCTCCCACATGAACATGTTTAGTCAATCACAATATGTGTTGCAGATGATGTGACAAAAAAATGAATAACCAAACAAACAGGGCCTTGTTCAAATCCCCTCTGTCTATCTTAAAGCAGTAAAGTTTAAACTCTGAACCAAGCAAGCTCTCCTCTCTTTTTCAGTGTTTAGGTAGTTTTCTTTTTATTCAGTAAATTTACTGAGCACCAGTTCATCATAATGGTTTTCTTCCAATGACAATTTTTTTCTCTGGTCCTTATAGTTCATTCACATAATTGTGTCATGCCTGGTGTGAAGAGTGAATGCGTGTTTTCAAGGAAAAGGTAAATATTTCAGTGATTTTGAGAGAAAGGGATAATCTGAGAACAACTACAAAAATAAACAAGAGGACCTTCATATCAGTTATTATTCACACTTTTGTGCTACTGATGTTTAATCTCATTCAAGAGGCTTTTTCGCTTCTGAAAGTTAGTGGTGAAACCCAAGAATTTAACCTCCATGAATGTGGATAGTGCTCACTGTAACTCCAGTGTGTGCAAATAACAGTCATTTGGCTGCTCCGAGGTGTGTCATTGGAAACTTCTAATGAGAGTCATCTACAATTGTTAGAGAGCTCCCGGTTGTCAATGATGGTCCAATGACTTTTGGATAACTATGACCTTGATGAATGAGAATCTACACTGACTCCGAAGATAAATACTTGAGGTGTTATATGAGACTAGGTTCACACATCTATTATCATAATATAAATGCAGGGAACGGAATCAAAGCTCATGATCAAATTTCACTGGGTCATTGCTTTTGATTTTTGTGACACTGTTGAAGTTGAAACAAAAGAGATAAGCTTCCTGACCTCCTACCTTCTGAGACACAGACTCATTTAAACACAATGGTAATATAAGACAAATGTTTTTACCTTCTTTGTGCAGTATGGCTGGGTAATCTATTGGAGCAGCTCGTGCCAACGGCTTCCTTTTTTCTGCTCACAGAGGCTCAGCGAATGGATTGTTGAGGCTTAATTTAACACGGCAAACAATGGAAAACAGCCACAAATAACGGCTGCCGTCACAAGCTTATCAGCCTGAGCGGGGATTACAAGGGAAATGAATCATTAACACTATTGCCACTTGAATGCGGCTAAAGTATGAGTGACAGATTGAAAGCTAGGTGTTAGAAAGTGGGCAGAGCTGCGGTCTGATACCCGAGGAAGTGGGTATCATTATGGGATAAGAGCTCCAGGAGGTACAGCCAAAATGACCCGCGCTGAAAAGAGAGAGTGAACGGATGACAGAACATTAACACATGAAAGGCAGAGCACAAGTTGAGCATTATGTCTGGTCGAATCACACAGATGTCATAAAACCTTTCTGTCCCCACTGTTTGCAAACAGCAGGTGTTGAACTGCAACGCTGTCTTTTTCTACTTATAGTTCAGTGGTGTGGGTTTTTTTTTTTTTTTATTATTATTAACAGGAAGACATGGAGAATTGTAGGGCATGGAGTACACCACAACCCATCACACACCTCTCCCAGTATGACACCAGGTAGATTTTAATGGCTTTATGGAAAAAGGTGGATGCCATGCTGTTGAAGGGGATTCTGGGTCAGGAGGGGATTTGTTATTACACTGTTTGGAGCAGGAGCCCTTATCGGCAGCTGCCAAGTCTTTGGTGGATCCAGTGTGATTGCACTGACCCTGGTGGAAGTAATGGATATTAGAAAATCTCCCCACTGTGAGGAGAGGGAGGATTGGGTGACAGAGCAAGGGACAGGAGACACGGATATAGCCAAGGACACAAAGCTACACTAGAGTGACACGATATCTGAGGATCTGCAGCTCATGGGAGAGAGAGTGTGCGAGAAGTTGATCTGATAGAACAGAGACACTTACAGTGGCAGATCCACTGGTGTCAACAATGGAAACATCAGGTAGTGTTTTTACCATTGACCTTCTTTGGTAGGAACATAAATCAATGCATCCCTAAAATAATGTGAAGAGTATTGTGTCAACTCTACATATTAGGGATGCATGATAGTCGACTTTTTGTAAATATATATTGGGAATCTTTGATACATATACACTAATTACATATTTCCCTGAGCCCGACTGCTAAGGTTACTTATCTCCCCTATACTAAAATCAACATAGTATTTTGCATATTTATGTCACAGCAGATAAAAAAAAAATAAATAAATAAAATGTCAGTAATGGCACAAGCATAGATGCCAAGGAGATAGTAGGCTATAGAGCCTTCTGTTTTAGTCAGTGGTCATATAAGGTCATATCATCATTAAAGCCATTAAAGCCAATACAGATATTTTGCTATGGATATTTTATCTTATGGGTTTTGTCCCACAGTATAATAAAATTAAGTAGCAATTGTATCAGTTTCATTACAATCATCAAAAATCTATAAAAATTATAGATGCTTGAATATTATTAAATACACCTCATTTCAATGCTTAAATAAAGAGTGTTTGTATAACATGCGTGTTTGTGTGGGTGAGCTTTCTATTCATTTTTTTTTGGCACACTAAACAGTAAAACTGTACATCCTGGAAAATGTAAAATTTGTATTCCACCTACCCATAAAGCAAGCAACAATGGCCATAACTAACCAAATAACTGCAACTTGTGAATTTTCCTGTGGAACCATTTTGAGTGGCAGTCTTATTAATGTTCGCATCCGGTAGCTTTAATCTGAAAATGATATGAGCTTCTGAGGATGTTAATGATGTATTTGACAAACTGAAATAACTGCTGAAGCCTGTGCAGGGGCAGACTGTGCAGAAATGACTCAGAAAATATAGCCACGTAAAAATCAGAGCTCTGTAAATGGGCTGTGATTACAAGCAAAAACATCTCTTATCTACAGTAGATAGTGAAAACGGCAGGAAATACTAAAACTCCTCTCGCAAAACAAATTTTCCACGGCGTCATATAAGGTCAAGTTCATTTTATCAGGCAACATATTGCAAATATGTCACAAGCACAGTAGGTCACAAGGCATAAGTAAACGTAGTGGCTAGCTGGGGCCCCTGGTCTGTGGAGAAAAAAAAAATAATTAACATTGAAGAAATCTATATATATTTAGATATTTTATTTAGTTTTATTTTGTAGTTGAAGACTCCTCATTTAGTGCACATCTGTTCTAAGTTTTAAAAACCAAAGTCATTAAAGTGGTTTACTTGTTTAATTCAATTTCAGTATCATCACAATTAGTGGTTCACTTTGAATATGAAAGTGCAAATGAATACAGTTAGAAAACACAATCGTGTCACTGGTTTGGTTTAAATAGCAACTATAACTAATGCAATTTATATTGTGTAGATTTGTTTTAATATATTAGTCACGCACTGGCAACTCAGATGGTGCAGGGGGGTTGCAAACACATATACTTCTACATTGTGTACAGATAAAAATGTATAACAATAGCACATCATCCAAGATGCAGTCAGCCTGTGTGGCCATCCAGTGTTAAGGAAGACAGAATGTTAGTGGTGAACATGTGCACGTTTCACATTAACAAATTCAAGCCTCTAACAGAGGGACTGGACTTCTGACAAGTGCTTTATGGTCTCACGTAGCACTTCCCAAGGTCAAATCCACAAAAAAGGCACGACTCATTTGCTTATATCTGCACGCCAGTCTTCTACAGCACTGCATAATGATAAACAAAAACAATATAGGCTGTACATCTCTTTTGATTAAACCTTTCCTTCAAACAAATACCCACACACGAGGCCAATCAAATCAAAGCAGGGCATACGTGTTGCTGAGTTTGTCATACCTCCTGTTGGATCTCAGTAAAATACACTCCCTCTCTAATATTACAGGCAGAGATAAAAATGATATCCAATCAATAAACTGTCAGGGCAAAGTGGCTCCTTTTTAGCACCCCAATGGATGCAAAAATAGGCCAAGGAGAAGCCAATACCTTTCCGGTGCTTTGTGTGAAGACTTGAATTTTGGTCCATCATTATGCCTCCCAGTATGGATCCGGGCTCAGAGATGATGACCAGATCACACTACAGCCGTGCTAATCATCCGTATGCTGGAGGGATATTGACTGAATGTAACAGCTTAGATGGAAAGCATGTGATAGCCCATAAGTGCCTCCATTTCTCACTTTCATACATCATATACCAGGGGCAGAAAAGGGGGATTGAGAGGGTTCAAAAACATGTAGTATTTGCTTTCGAGATTTGAAACTTAGAGGTTAGAGGAAGATTTTTCCGTCTGTCTTGTAAGGCGAGAGAATAAAAATTACCCAGCAGTAAATAGATGAGTTTGATAAAGCCTCCTAAATATAAGTCTTATCGCTCTCCCAATTTGAAACAGCCATGGGAGAAATGGGCCACGTTGTCACTCAGACGTTTAATTAACACAGCCAAAAAGACCGTGTGTGTGCATGATTCCCAGGAGAGAGTAGTTTTAAAACCCTGAATTCACAGTTTATTTTATCACCTCTAAATGACCCTGATCTTTCTACTTGTTGTGTTTGTTGGCATAAATGGGTTTTGAGAACTGGTATTGAATATAAATCACTGATCAATACCATGGTATCTATATAAGCATGTGAACAAATCATGCCACTATCAATATTAATGTTGTGTTAATTCAAACCTTGGTTTACAAAGGCTTGGAATCAGAACTTTTCACTTCTCAGCTGTTCCCCAATATTGTTGAAACTGTCAACATGAGTCAGTTGCAGCATTATGTTGTGCTGCGTTGTTTATTCCAGCCATCATAGCAGATCAGTGCTTGAGAGTTATTTGAAAATGAGGTGACAAATCATGTATTAAAAAAAATAAAAATAAATAAAAAGTGAAGGTCCAGGTCAGTTTCGGCACTGGGTAATTGTGCAGAATGTTTCACAAGCAGCACCTATCTGCTGTGTCTCTCATACACACCAACATCCACTACTCGCCTGCCACAGAGCTTCTGTAGAGCATCTGCTATGATTTATGTTCAACTTTTGAAATCATAAAAAGAAAATGCATTTAAATACTCTAAATCTGGGTTTCTAGCCACTGCTCTGTATGGTTTAGATAATTCCCTGCTCCTACACGCCTGATTCAAATGGTCAGCTCATCAGCAAGCACTGCAGAAGCCTGATAGCAACCCATTCATTTGAATCAGGTATGTTAGATTAAGGAGAGACCTAAAATATGCAGGGCAGTGGGTCCCCAGGACCAGAATTTGAGAAACTGGTCTAAATGCAACTCTCTACTCAAGAAAATACCAGGACTCTTCAGTATTAAGCTGTTGATGCTGCACATACTTTATGATAAATGAATGGAATCAGCAAACTAAAATGCTTTGTTTATGACATATCCACTGTGAGTAAGTGAGATCCATGAAAAATTGGCAAAAGATTCCACACAATCAGAACCATGTTATACATACAGTACATCCAATGTGAAAATGGCCCAACACTCACAACTCCACAAAACACAAATACAACATACTATTAACATGAGATAGGATGACATGTTTGAGCACTTAAGCAAAGCTACTGTTTACGTTGCTGCCAACAACTGCAGCTTTCTCTCTGCAGCCTCTCGGCTCCTATACTCTGATGGAGGGCTGAACGTGTATGTGTTGCTGTTCATGCCAGATGCTGTTGGCATCGCTTTTAAGAACTTAAAATTGCACTAAATGTGCAAAATAATCCAAGAGAGCATCAGTCAAATAGCAGCCACAGCAGTCAGAATGAAGAAATATGTGGCACTGAAAAACACTGCTCCTGTCACAAGGCTGTCATCAATTGTATTATTGCAGCGTTCACAGTGGAGTCCAGTGGGTCAAACGAGAAAGTCTGCCCTCTGATGGTGAGTTGAGGCGTACTCGGTATCAAATTTAAGAAAAGCATTAATGAGTGTAACATTGAGTATTGGTGTTGATAAGCAGTATTAATATTGATATGTAAAATCCTACATAATGTCTATCCCTATTGGCTGCTAGAAACTCCTTTACCCTGTGCAGCAGACTGGGACAATGTGAAAGTAGGGGGTGACATGACCCCTGGTCTATTGAGCTAGGCTACCATCACCAGAGCAGATAAGGTGGCTTGTTGTCACACAGGTGGAACTAATGGCTGAGAAGCACTTGTGTCAGATAGCGACTTGTCCGAATGCTGAGATGTGGAGTGGCAAAGACACGTTCAAGGCCTGAAAACAGAGAGCCACTGTCAGTCTTTTGACTGATAACAGCTTGAGTGAGTGGAGTGCAGTGTGAAGAGGAACAAGTTGAAACAAGACAGATAACACAGTGGTTTAAAATGTGATTATGGCCCATCGTCAGTTAGGCGGCATTTGTCTGAACATTGATTGGTGCCATCGCCTACAACTGATGCATGATAGAAGACAGACACAGTCCTGAGTAATTGTAATGGTCCAGCAAAATAGATAGAAAGCATTACCAGAAATCCACTTGAGTGAATTGCGCTCCATTTTTGCCTTCTATTGTTGGTGCAATACACAGATGATCATTAGGACGTAGGGAGACAAGGTCCTTAGGTTCATAATAGTCAGACTAACGTATGATCTGACCGGCAGGGGATAAAGTTGCATTGATAATTAAAGTAAACTGCTTATATGCCATTGTGTTTAATGAAATAAATTGCACCACAAAAAATTAAATGATTAAAAAAAAAAAAGAAGCAATTTTTAGAGCGATAAAGATATTTTAGATAGAGAGACAAAAGGAGGCTAAATGTACAGATGCTACATGTATAGAAAGGATATTTCATTGGCTGAGTTGTTACAGTCAGAATTATGAATTATAAAGAGGGAGTCATAAATCAAGTCAATTTCCTTACAGTCAGGTGTTAGCCATCAGTCCAACGTTGGATGAATATGTACACTAATTGATTGTGTTACAGTGGCCAGTACTGCCCCTGAATCCCCAATGTCCTCCCACTTTACTGTTCTGTTGTGTTCAGCTCCAGAGCAGCTCAAGTTTATAAAATCCTGCAATAAAAATTGGCAGCAGCAAGTATTTGCAGTACAGCAGTTAGTCAATTACCAGAGCAACAACAGCACTTGAGCCAGTCCTCCACTGGAGACTTGTTTGGAGTGAGTCAAAAACAAAGCTCTCAGAATGAGAACAAAGCCATGCACTGCGAAATGTGCCACAAAATCAGTTCTCCAGTTACACCATGCTCAACACAGTGATGTGTGTTCCATGATAACAACAAGCAAATCAAAAGATAAGCCCAGCCACTACGAAGGGAAGCAATCCACGATGAATATTTAGGTGCAGAAATTAGCAACATTTTATACAAGCAGATCAGCGAGGGCAATAAATCAACCAGCGGTGTTGAAAGCCAGCAACACAAACAGACTGAAAAGAGCCATTTTCTCCAAGTATGAATTGTAAACACAAGAAGCAAGCAAAATCTTACCTTGTTGAAGCAAAGCAGTGATCCCCATTTTCTCAGCAGTAAATCCTTTACAAAAAAAAGACGTCATGGCTGCAAACAGGGAAACACTCTTGTTCTGGCTTTAAGTGGACATTTGAGGCCCACAGCAGACAAACACTTCAAATGTAAGGCCGTGTACAAAGCTCACATTTAGAGGGGGATATAAGTGAATGGGCTGTGTGCAAGATACTCAGCATGTTTATTTGAACTGTGCAATAAGGCAACAACCAGAGGCAGACTATGCCCCTGAAACCAAAATCAACAGATTCAATCCACATTTTCCCAAATGGCAGTAGAGCTGGGCAACGTAGCGGCACATAAAAAGATCACACTCTTTTAAAGTTGTCTTGTTAGGCCAAATCAAACACACTACAAGAGCAACTTTGACAGAAAATAATTCAAAATACCACAAACACCACCATTAGCATCATATTGCCACACAAAAACCAGGAATATATGAGAAATAGAGTGTCATGTAGGGCCAAAAACATTATCACAGTAACAATAATTGTGATAACATTGTGACACTTCACAGCAATGGTGTTGTGTTCCACAGTGTGTTTGCATGGTGTATGAACATATTGTTTGAAAGTGTCGATTTGAAGGAAGCTATGTCATGATAGATATTGTTTTTGACCAGCCCTAATAAGACGTTTACAGTGAGCAGTTTGCCTTCAATACTAGCAATCTACTACAAGACAAAACCAACACAGCACCACAAACAATAAAGAAAACAAAACAGTTATGACTTACTTTGATGAAGTGAAGGCGGATGAAAACAATCCCTGGTGCTTTGCTGTGACACAAGCTGCAGCAAACTCCAACTGGTAGACAGTTTAAAGCCAGTGGATGATTTTTGCCTGAATGGGTCGCCGAGAGTTGGCAGTATCAGCAGAAGAGTCTGTTCAAACACTGTTATATTCACAAACAGCCGTTCTTGAGTGATGCGTTCCTGCTTTTTGGCAATCTGAGTTGCTCTGGAAGTGCTACATTAACAGCAACAAAGCACAAACACACACTGGGCAGGGGATTGTCACATTAAACCGGTGCTTGGAGTGGACCTGTATGCACTGGCAAGCTGCACCAGCACGTTTAAATACCCAGAGTTTTCCTTGCGTACCTGTACTTCCCACAAGCTGTGAGAAACTCAGACATGAATGTATGTAATTAACGCAGCTGGAATTGGTTGGTCATCACTCGGCTGCTGTTGACAGAGGTGGTGTAGAGCTGCTTCAGTGGGAGCAGCACCAGGTGAGTTGATTGTCACAGCTTTACTGAGGCGTCTAATCATGTGCTGCTCTTTCAGGCAGTAGCATAGTGACTGGACTTTGAGGCAGCTGCAGGAGCTGCTGTGCACGCACACACACACACACACACACACACACACACATGAGACATGTTCAAAGAGTTGTAGTTGATGAAACTGAATCCATGTGCCAAACAATTTTCTTTTGCTTGTCACTTCCTGTGACATATATCGGACACACCCTTGGTGAAAAGTGGAAAGACTGTTTAAAGTGACAGTAACCTCACCAGTGTGGTTCGGATTTCATAAGCCAAGTAGGACTATCAATGAAGAATAACTTTGTTTGAGGATGTTTTTACTGCCAAGACTGACAGACAAAGTCTGCCGTTTGTCAGATCAACCACGAGCATTAAACTGTCCAGTAGTTGGAGTTTGCTGTAACTTGTGCCTCAGCAAAGTAATGTATCCAAGTGAGTTTTATAAAGTCTGCCTTCACTTCTTCAAGGTAAGAACTTTTTTTAAGTTTTGTCTGCTTGGCTGCTCTTGGTTTGCTCGCAAAGTTACAGATAACAAGTTGAAGAGTGATTGTTCAATGTGCTGCCATGTTGGTCAACCATACTGACATTTTAGTGTGGGCCGAATTTGTTGAAGTTCCGTATGAGCATTATGTTATGATATTGTTTTTTATTTAACACAAAATAAGATTTCCCTTAATTTTGCAATTTGCCTCAGTCGTACTTTTCTTTGGCCCGTATTTAATGGCCTCCTGTTTGCTGCATCGAGCTGAACCGAGATAAGCTTTTGAGTTTATGAACTGTAAATAAAAGAAATAAATGTATTGCACAGCAGTGCATTGATTACCCCTGGGTCACATCTATCATCTTTTGAAATAGAATGGAGCTGGCAACAAAATATGAAATTTGAATTGTAAAGATTTATTTGTCCCTGTTTCTGTGTTGAATTTTAAAGTTTTGTCTTAAGCCTCAAATCTCACCCAGTGGTGCAGAGAATGTATTCAGAGGGTTATTCTTGAAGAGAGGAGGAAATTACTGGCAAGGCAAGAATGAATAAATGTTGTTACTGCAGCTGGACACGTTCAGTTTGCAAACTATGATTGAATGTGTTGTCAAGATTTCCTTTTTATTTTCAGACAGGTCCGGCACCAGGTGAAGTAAATGAAAAGGCTTTTAAAAATTACAGGGGAGCAACACTTTTCATAAAATGAAATTATTTAATGGAATTGCTCCAGAAAGGCCAAATAACATTAGAAAACATTAGAAGACTCATTTAAGACAACAGGATGGAACAGGTGAAGGTCAGTAAGAGTTTGACGGAGTGAAAAATGATCAGTACTGTTGCCCCACAAGGTTGTGACAGCTCATCTGTTCTGTTTACGCTGTATACAAGACATGCAGATTGTTTCTGCTTTATTGATACTTCTCCACGACGTGATTGGGAAATATTTGTAGAAAGAAAAAGAGTTGATAACCATAGTTCAGTTGGGTGCACATGACCAGACAGTAATGCATGTTCAGCCCTATAAGTGTCTTTGTCTACACGTTAAAGGGACATTCATTTTGAACATACATCTACTAACTTTGTTTGTTGTATTTTTGCAATGGAGACCGCGTCTTTATGGCACATAGAATTATGTTTAGTTCAGGCTTTTTTTGGAAAATGTCATTAGATAGGGTATATCCGTCTGGTTTGCGTGGGAACCACTTTGTGTCTTCAAAATCCGAGCAAGTTTGATTGCAATGAAAATCATTACAGTCTTCAGTCTGTCTTTGACCTTTGACATGTGGACTTAAACATGTACAGACAATCATCTGTGATCTAACAGCCTTCATAGAGATTTTTATTCCTGTTCACTCTTTTATTTTATTTTCCCTCTGTGGGTTTGTTGATTTTTATGCGTTTGGTTTTTAATTATGTTGTTTTCCCTTCTCTTGAGTGTGAAACTTGTATGTACAGTATACTTTGGTGTTGTGTGCTCATGGGTCTAGCATTATATCTTGTTTAATTATGACTTGCTGTTTTGTTTTTGTGGGCTGGACACTTTGTGGTGCATGACACTGGAAAATAAACTTGATCAAATATCTACAGTCCTAAAGTAAGTACACATTAACTAGAGTAGGTAAAATAAATAACATAAAGGTAGCAAAGTTATAAGAAGGAGGCTGTTTGTGGCACTCACCTCTCTCTTGCTCTGTCACATTACTTAGCCATCATTCATTTGATAGACATATGTATAATGGTCAGTAATTTACTTGATTATTTTTTATTGTGGCATGAAGCCAAAATATCTGTTTTGCCTCTGATCAGATTCTAGCATTTAAGACACAGTAGTTGCATACACAACATCTATTTCCAAGAACCTCAGTACAGAAATAGACAATTTGTCATATAGGTTGTGAAATGAACATTTAGCATTATTTTTGGAGAAATATGTTTTAGGGCACAGAACCCTGGCAGAGAATTACAGCTCTAAAGTAGTAAAAGGCCAAAAAAGTAAAATGTTTTGGCCTTCTGGATGTGAAGTGGTGTAGAGTAGACCACCATTTACTATATGTGGAGAGTTGTGGGTTTAAATTTGCCTATTTGTTGCTAATTAAACATGCAGTTCCCTTGGTCACAAAGGAGTCATTTGACACACATGTATGTGTGTTGCTTACTCTCTGTGTTGCTCCTGTGAGGTCCACTGGTAACCTTTTGTTTTCCAAGTAACGCCTGCAGTTTTCAGCAATCTTATTAGATCATTTTAAATCACACTGTTGGATATCGAGCTAATAAATCATGATAAGATATGATGCATGTAGACTGTACATTGTTGCCACCTACTGAACTATGACACAAAGTTAACAGCTACTTCATTGGGCTGTGACACAATTTGCCAGTGTCAGTTAGCATGCACCAGTGTTGGACAGATGAACCGTACTCTGGCAATGGTTATGTTTATGTTTACAGAGCAAAAAAAAAAAAAAAAGAAATCCCACCGTATTTGACTG
The DNA here is from genome assembly GCA_016785285.1 of Brachirus orientalis. Classification (NCBI taxonomy): domain Eukaryota; kingdom Metazoa; phylum Chordata; class Actinopteri; order Pleuronectiformes; family Soleidae; genus Brachirus; species Brachirus orientalis. Next base: position 18,347,253 of record JAFBJR010000425.1, on the reverse strand, counting down.
TGTTGCTCTGATTTGAAAAGTCATTTCATGCTGCATTTTCATGAGTTTGTGAGTAGTAGGGCTGAACTTTCATTTTTAATCATTTTTATTTCATCAAAAATCATAATTTAAAACAATCCAGTTAGAAGTTTACACCACTGAGGAGTCAGTGTTGTTTTATGTTGGGTGTCTTTCATGTGGAACAGCCAAAATCCAGACAGTGTATTCCAGGCATAAATCAGCACATTTCCAGTGTTTTTTTAAAACCTTCATTTTTCTGTCATGTACTTGTGGTGACAAAGGGCCTCTATTACCTTTTTCCTTCCCTCCATTTACCATTTGTTCAGCTGTGCACTGCCCCATTGTTTTAATTTCATGCAAGACAAAGTTTGGTGTGTTTAGTTAAATCAAAAGTATATTCAAAAGTGAAAGCCAGTTTTTTTTTTTTTAGGGCTGGAGGTGAACAGTAGTCATGATGAGAGCACATCATTTATTTATCAAACATTGCCTTGGGATGACCAGATATCTAGGCAGTTAAGATACCTGGGTGGGGTGTGAGCTGCACTCCATTCTTTTTTTTTTTTTTTTCCTAATATTTTCTGTCACTCTCAAATAAAGGCATAAATATGTTTAGAAATAAAAGTGGAAATTGTTTTGCTGAACTACCTTAATTAGGTCAGGATGTAAAGCTTCAAAAAATCGTTTCATCTGTGAGCAGAAGACAGAATTCACATTTGCACACTTGATTAGAAAAAAAAAAAAAAACGCCCACTCCAAAAAAGAAAAAAGAAGAAAACTATGCCACTGGTGATCATAAGTCGGGTTAATATGGATACGGCATGAGAGCAACTTTAATTGTTAACCTAAAATATATTCAATTGATGTTTGTGCTGCTGCTGCTTCTGCGGGAGCGAGTGTCTGGCACCATATAGAACATTTCTGAGTCAAAGCAGCTGCCTTATTTGTGATGTGGGATTTTCAAAGCAGCTGGAGCAGAGATCAATCAGGTGTAATAGGCCTGGGAATGAAATGATGCCAAAGTGTCCCATGTCAATGAATCTGCTTATCTCTGTCTGTCAAACCCAATTCTACTAACCCACTCTTACTCACCTGTTAGATTACTGAGAGAGAGCTGGAGAGCTCGCTGGTGCAGTAAATAAGGCCCAAGTTCACCCTGTGCCCTTGTCTTATCTGTGTAACCAGAGGTATTTTTCTTACATTAGCAGGTGCAGATGTATGGCTCTGTGCCGAGACTTTATGGAAAATAGTTCAGAATAATTATTAGTCATTATATTGCCTCGAGCAGATAAAGAGCAGCACAGTTGGGGAAATCAGTATCAGAATGAATCCTGATTTTAGGATTATAAACCACCTTTACAACTTTAGCAGGGGAGTAATTTCCATGCTGTTTACAGGCAAACTGCTGCATGACCTGGGAGGAAATGTGTGCATCTACGTGTTGGTCCGCGAGTGTCTCGGGTTAGCACGTATGCTAACTCCTGACTGCGGCAGGCAGAGATCCGTCAGTGCTCGCTGTTTTAAGACACGAGACACTGCTGCATGAGCTGTGAGAAACCGTGTGCATATGGAACAAGTATTACTAAAATTGTTTATTTTACATGTAAATTAAACCACGCAGGCACTCAAACAGACACTCCTGCGGTTCGGAGGGAGCGAAGCACTGCGCAGCAGTTAGTCCGCTCATAGCTGGCCAATCACACACGAGTGGGAATGCGCTTGGTAGCTGGCCAATCATGAGACTCAGTGCCTGTTCAGATGCTGAGAGCAGCAATAAACTGGCTTAATCTGAGGTTTTTGACCATAAATATTATTTAGTTTATCTAAGTAGACATCAGTATCTTGATGTTTGGTTCAAAAAGACCATTCTACAGTATGTCACCTTTTGAAGAAGCTTAATTTACGCACAACATCGCACTGAAGCTCCACTGTAACCCCCCCCCCCCCCTCCACACATTTTGTTCGGGAAAACAAACAACCAAGTGATCTGCCAGCGTGTTAAACGCTTGGACTGTATGTCAACAACAACACTCGCTCCGATTGGAGGCTGTGAATCCGTCAGGAAACTGATGTGAATGCTGTGTTGATTGGACATATGTCCTAAACATAGTTTGAATAATTTAGAGCTAGTCTGTTGGAGGAAAGTGGGATAATCTGCAGTCCCTGATATAAAGTTTCTGACACTTGTCTGAATGTCCTGACTAATATCTTTTTAGGCTGCCTTTCTTTATTGGCGAGAGATATATTTGAACTAAAAGAGCAGAAAATCTGAGTTTGGTTCTGTTTTATGACATATTGATTTGAAGTCCTGGAACTAAAAGAAAAAAGGAAGATGAGCACATAAAAAGGCAATACATATGTGGATTCAGGATGATAGGATAATATTGATGTGTGCAAAGTTTAATTATCAGAGGTTTACTGTGTCTATAATGTACTTGGAACAACAGTCTAAAATTGATTTGCAAATGTTCACGTCCTATTTGTTTTGTAATGGTTATTCAATGTTAAAAGTAAATGTAAATAATGGTATTGTTGAGTTAGTTGATGATTTGTTGACTGAAGTTGTTCAGCCAATAACTGGTTGTTGGTTTGCCAGTGTGAGGTAAAGATGCCACGGTGTAGGAGGCTAACGTCAGTTTTCCACTGAATGGTATAGACACATGTTTTGGGGTGAAGGCGTAGTTTACTCATCAGCTGTCCTGTCATGTTGACACTGACAACAAGCTGCTGAGGCAGAGAAGGATATTTGGCTGAGGGCTTGTTCACAACGTTAACGGAACTTAATATGCTAGTAAGAGGGGAAAAATGTGTTAAAAATGCTTTATCATTATGTATTTCTAATACAGGAAAACCAAATTAGCATTCTCTTTTTTTTTTTTACAAAAGTACACGTTTCAGTGTGTAAATAAATAAATACATACATAGGTGGATAGTTTAACCTCCCCAGTGTTCAACCCAACTTCCGATGGCGATTCTTGAGTGTAACACATGTGTTAACAGCTTCCTTCAGACTGTTTGAACACTAGATCCGTGGTTCTCAAAGTGTGGTACGTGCATCACCAGTGGTACCTAGGCTTCCTCTGTTGGCAGTTGGAGTAAAATCATAAATACTGTTCTGCAGTAGTGTTGTGTATACTATACAGACGGAAACGAACAAAACATGACAACATACAAAACATGAATGAAACGGCAAGAAGATAATGTCCAAAGTTTTTAACAAGCGCCTTAAATCATAAAGGCCCATAACAATATTGTAATCATAATTCTTATTCTAGTCACCATCATACAAACCCTCAAAAGGAGAAAATATTCTACAATATTTTCACCAACCATTTTTCTTTTCAGTAAATCTCTCTAACAGCAAGATTTGTGTTATTTGGTTGGTTTGGTAAAGGTCCAGTGTGTAATAGTTTGTGCCATCTAATGGTAAGACTGCATAATATGCAATGTTACTGCAACAATTTTTTGACTTCTTCTGCTCCATCCCCCTTTTCCAAGTGTGTTTCCTCCTTCTTCCCTGTTTGTTGACATGTCAGACTTATTTTAGCAGAGCTGTTCTTTGTTTGCATTGTCAGTTTCTGGTTAGTTTTTCAAATCAGGCTTCTGTAGAAACATCATGGCACCAGATGGTGGCCTCCATGAAGCAAGGCCCCTTGACTAAAGAACATATGAAAGGCTTATGCACACTAGATGTGTGCTTATTTTCTTCTATGTGCTTTATTTGCACATTAATTTCAATCAATCTATGCAGCTTTCATATTGCAGCTTTTATCTTTCTTTTAAACCAAGGTTGATTGTTTTTTCAAAGTCTCGCGTCTGGTTGGTACACATCTAACCAATTAGCATGTTGTTTGTGTTTTTTTGATGTGGCAGTAAAAATATTCACACAAGCACACACACTTCTTCAAATCTTTAAATTGACATTCTTTTGTCCATCCTGAAGTGGTGGAATGGCAAAGGTTGAGTCGAGCAAGCTCTCCTTTCTTGTTTAGCATTGGCTAAACACAGGTATATGTGCTTTCTTTTTACTAAGTAAAATAACTGAGCATCAGCTCACCATGATTAGATGCTGACTCCACTTCCTTTTCTTTTTTACCTGTGAGGCATTTTTCTTTAATGTTTGTTATTTATTTGTAATTTGTTCACTTCATCACATCTTGATATGAATAGATAGGGTGCGTCGCCATCAATCAGTCTGTCACTGTGTATATGTTTGCCTTGATTTGCCTCAAGGCAATAAAAAACACACCAGACCTTTTATGACCTCTGCTTCTGTCTTCTCTGTTGTTAACATGTCCTCATACTACACGGCGTATTTGAGGTTGGCAGAACCTTCTCCTGGTTTAGTCTGATAAGCCATACAAACATGCCACCCGCTTTTCCCTTATCTCACTGATATTTTCACATAACCTGTGCTGAGCATTATGCAGCCCAGCATTATTGGCATTATACCTATGGTTTCTGTGACACAAACCAGCATGTTGGAAAACCCAAACCTGAGTTATCACTGAGGCACACCTCATGCTCTGGTTGGCCTGACCAGAAAACTTTAAACTGGGAAGCTAATGGTGATTATCAAGGCAAATTGGATAGTGAGTGACAGGTTTACACCTGTCAAACATGTGCAGTTTGAATTTGTGAGGGAGCAAAGGTTGGCTCCACTGAGTAGACACAGGCTGCCCTGAAAGTCAACTTTGAGGCATTATGACGTTCTGTACAATGGACTTCTGAAATAAATAAACTAATCATAGTAAAATATAGCAATATGTGTTCTTTCACTCATTACATACCAATTTCTGAACATTTATCAATGTGTCTACTTATGAATCTAATGCTACTCCTGCTGCTGCACTCAAATCCCCTACTTTTCAAAATTATTATTGAATAATCCCTCCTGAACTTCACTTCATCGCGTTGGACAGGGTTGTTTTGTTGTGAGTAGGCATGAGGTGACAAACACACAGGTGCCTGCTTGCTTTTCAAGGTTGTAAGACAGTGGGGAACTGACAGGAGAGTGATGTGATGTGTGAAAAAGAGCCACTCTTTTTCCCAAAGTACTCTGCAAATGACAGCGCTGCCACACACTTCCATGTGCGTGTGCAGGTGACATGTTTAGTAGTGGTGCCACTTGAAAATAGGGCCCCTCCAAATGTCACGGTGTAATTCGAACGCTGCCGTCAACCACTCTGTAGGAGCAGGTGCTCATCTGTTGTTGTGTCTCAGTGCCAATGGAGCATATTGGAGAAACGATTGGTTATGATGTTGCAAAAAAAAATCCTAATCCTAATAAAACTATTTATTCACCTTAAGCACAAAAATCTTGGATGGTGGCCTATATCCCTGGTTATTTATCATTTCCAAGTCATCCAAACTGTTTGTTTGTGCACACTGATCTTAACCTACCTTGTTGTCCTTGGCCTGACTCTTGACAAATAAATAGTGACATGGATATAATAATAGAAAGGCAGGCTGCCAGGTGTTTGTATTAAGGAGTCTGGTTGTGGATCTTAGCTTTTTATTGCCGTTCACTGCACTCTATTAGTAGACAGGATGGGTTGTAATTTTTTTTTTTTTTTTTCCCTAGCATTAATGAAAGTGTGAGCCACAAGGCATGTATTGACCTTGATGAGCACCACAGCCCAAAAAGTCCCTTTAAAGATATGTAACATTTCTGCATGAAAATATCAAATTTCCAATGCTGTATAAAATTATGTTTTATTTCACTCGCATGTAAAGTTCTCAAAACCATGCTGCTATAACAAAAATTAAAATTAAATTTCTATTTAGAGACCCCTAGTGGCAACAGTTACTTTTTATATTTAAATATAAAAAGTAACTGTTGCCACTAGGGGTCTCTAAATAGAAATTTTATTTTTATCTGGGCTGAGTTTTTCCTTCAACCTGACCTAAAATGACCATATCCTTGACATTATTTACTACAACAGCTGCTTGAATAACCTTTAACAGCAGTTAAAGATGGTTAATATACATGATGAGACTGCGCAGGCAAGTCTGTCAAAGTTCTTGCCTGCGCCAAGGACGTTATGTTTTTTTCCAGCGTTGGTTTGTCTGTCTGTTAGCAAAATAACTCAAAAAGTTATGGACTGATTTTAATGAAATTTTCAGAAAAGGTGTGTAATGGAACAAGGGACAGATGAACAGATGATTAGATTGTATATTACTCCACAATAAATGACCAGGGCACTTGGCAAAAAAATACAGGATAAGGGCACAGTGGGCTCTAAAACATTGTATATCAAAGATATATCCTGTGAACATTCCGGATATTACGATCCAGAACAAGAAGAAATAGGGGGCTTGTGGGATTTTGGGCACTGGAAGGTAACAAATAAAGATACAGACATGCATCTAATATCAAATTGTAGCTGAGACTCTGCTGAATTTGAAGTGTGTCAACAGATATGTGGTATCTTTTAATAGCTATGGAGCTAGATCCAGAAGGAAACCACCATTACAGAAATATTTTGTGAATAACTATCAAACTAATAATATTATTAAGTTGATTCCAAATGCTAAGGGTATGTTTTCATTGTGAAGGAATCTAATAATGTAGATGAAGTAATTCTAGGACAAATAATTTTGGGTGCAATTCACAATATAGTGGAAATGAGCTGCTTGACTCTCATTTTTGCATTTTTTTTCAAAATAAAAGACAGGTGCAAATGAATTAATGAATGAATGTATGAACATATATATTTATGCAATCATCGTCACAGACTGTAATGTGACTTGAGTTTACCAGTTCCATACAATAGTTCCAGGGATAGTAAAAAAAAATCAAAGGCATCATCAGCAGTCTTTTCATAGTAAAGGAGTTATCATCGGATCGATATTCAGAAAATGCAGAAGCTTTCATGTACTACACTGAGATTCATGGGTTTATCATCAAAGCAAAGGGGTTTCCAGAAGCGAGAAGGGATAAGAGGATTTAAAAAAGGGATTTAGGTAACAAAAGATGAGAAAAGAATAATGGAATCATTGTATTACATTTCCTCTTTATACTGTAAATAAAAAAAGTAGTGAGATAAGACAAATGTGATACATCTATCCCTTTAACATGTATGTGCATGGAGGAAGTGATATATGTAGTAGCTGTTCATTTACAAATCTACGATTTGAATTCCCAAGTGAATGAATGTCATTTGCATAGGTTTTGCATAGATTTAAGTTGGATGGTAGGAGGAACAACCATGATTTAGTTGCTTCCAATTACCATCATTCCTCACTGTACTGACATAATGATGTAGATGGGAGAAGGAATTGACATCATATTATTGATGGCTCCACACAACGTTTTTGTGCATCCTTTTACCTCTTAAACAATTTAGCTGCTTATGCATGAACCACCCAACTATAACCAGCCTTTTCAAAAAATATAATGCACAAAGCATGCGGCAGACATTTGCCACCTTCACTCACGTCCTTGTCACATAACTGTGGTGGTGGACGTCTCCCTTTTACAGCGTGTTACCTATGTTTACAAACAAATACTCCCGAGCTTCAGAAAAATGATGGTGAGACAGTATTTTTGAAGCATCTGAATATGATGTACTGTATCTTCATGTGATTATGATTATATTCCCTGCTAAGCTAAAATAGAATGATCACACCTGCCATTAAAATCTGACCTGGATGCATCTCCTGTGATCAGAACTTGCCTCCCTTCACATAACAAAATTAGGTTTTTAACTTGTCTGACTTTACAGGTGTGTCCATTGTGTTTGTTGGGCTTAGTGAATCAATACCGTACACACATTCACACACACAGTGATAACATTAAATAATATATAGGAAAAAATAAATTGTATGTTGCACAATCAATGGTTGGGTGCTGATTATAGGTATGGCAAATGATTGTTTAATCTAAATCAAAATATTTGACTTTTGTTGTAATCTGTCAAAAAAAATGCATGCTTTCTCATCTGAAGAAGAAGATTTTAGGGCTGTCAATAAATGTTATCTTTTAGAAAATAATGCTGGTGATGCACTTTTATTTGTTTTACAATTAATTGTGCATCACTGATGGTTAATGCTGAAGGGTCCGTATTTATAGAGTACTTTTCTAGTCTCGATGACCACTCAAAGCTGGGTTCACTCTACCACTGAACCACAGTCACCTAATGCACATACTGCATATAATGCATACTGACTGGTGTTAGCCAACAAATTGCACACAGCCCCTTGTTAACTCATCATGTAATGTTTCAAACAACAAATCATGTGAAAAACATACATGTAGGCATCCCTGACACGGCACCTCTGAATCATGATCGGATCTGAAGAAGCAGTCAGGATGCACTGGCTGTGTTCAGTCACGCTGTCCACTTATGACTGGATCATTCAGAATGGATGTTGAACAGAATGGAAATCTGAACAGGGCTGTAAAGTGGGTGTTTTCTGCTTATGTATAATCAAACATGATCTATTGCACCTTCTGTTATTGTTAGTCACCTAAGTGCACCTCGAGGGTCAGGGCCTGATGTCACTACAGTCGTGAAAACACGTGTCACATCACCATCCAGCACAGACTTAATGTCATATGTTAATGTCTCAGAGCAACGTTGCATCGAGCCCCCTTTCCTCCCATTCTGCCCTCTGCATTGACCAGCGTCATACAAACATGCACAAACAAGCAACTTTAAGGTTATTTAAAGGACAGTGATCAATAATGCTCCTGTAACTCCTACTTAATCTCCATAATGAGCTTTATTGCAGCAATTAATCACGTCTTAGCAGCCAGTGCCCAGCCTCCCAGAAGAATGCTGGCAGAATGAGGGCTGGGCCTGGCTGGTTCTGCTGCTGCCCACTGCTGACTTCACACAGCTAACATGGTCAGTAGACTCTATTCTAAGAATTAGACTGACCCCTGGAGTTGGGCTGCTGTTTTTTGCCTGTACACAATGTTGTAGGTGATATTTAATGATGATATTCAGAAAGAGTAGTTGTAGAAGTAGAATCAGTTTTATTGCCAAGCAGGTGTTACCATGCAAGGAATTTGCTTTAGGATACTGGTGCAGAACAGACACAATGACAAGCCAAAAGAATTAGTATTTAAAGAGATTAATAACAATGATTGCAGATTAAATTCAGAACAAGAATTAGCAAAGGAGACAATGCAATATAATAATAAAAACCTACATATTATATGGAAATAATATATTTGTGAAATTCTTACACTTTGTCACTGAACAACCACATTGTTAGACTACAAGCACAACCATATCAGTAAATGAAAATTAAAAAAAAAAAAAATCAATCAATTTTGGCCAATATTAAAGCAAAACATTAAAAAAATGTTCTGTCATCCATATCTGACCCTAGCAAAGCCCCTCAGTATGGAAACAGTCAGAGTGGACTTTATTGCCATCACTCTGTCCTCTGTTTCTTTTGACTGCATTATGTGGCAATGATCCGACTCTTTCAAGATCTTTGAGGATCCTTTTGTTTGTCCCTGACTATTTTTGCACAACGGTTACTGACCACCTTCGCTTTTCTTGACTGCAGTGAAGAGAGGAGATTCCCGACATATTGCACGGTATATATATGCTGCTGTTGTTACACAGTGGATTCCTGCCAAAATGGCATTGTTTTGGTTCCATGTTGCATGAATAGATTGTGTGACTTCAGCTACTGGAGCTCAATGATTCTCCAAAACCATTGTGCTGTATATGAATTATTAATTGAGAGTAAGCCTTGTTTTGAACCAAAGTTTACACAATGACCCCCTTGATTTCAAAAATCCATAAATCTATTTCTCTCCGCTGCATTAATAACTTCTCTCCTCCAGACACGTGTTCGATGGTCATTTTTGAAGGTATTATGTTTTCACGTGTCTTGTGAAATGTTGCCAGTTTTTTAGAGCTTATCTGATGTCAATTAAGATTATCCACTTGTACAACATGTTTTAATGGTTGCAAAGTGCTGTGAGGCAGCTTAAAACTGAGAAGCTGATGGCACCTCGATATAAACGGCTTGATCAAGTCTTCCTCTTCGGGGATTTGTGCAAATGGATATTCAATTCTCCATAAGGAGGCAAAAATAAGTGAGGCAGGTCAGCGGGGTAGCAGGTGGTAGATGAGGTGGACAGCACGAGGCTTTTTATGATGAATGATTCAGCTGCATTTAGAAAACTATTGATTCTGTCCTGGGCCTAATAGAAGGTGATGATGGTACAGAGGTGAATCCATTACTGGGCAGGAAGCTGCGTGAAGTACACAGAGGGCTAATGTGTGTCCTTTCCCATTTGTCATCACCATGTGTTGTACGCAAGGAGAGGAGCCGTTAAGTGTGGCATTAACGGTGTGCTTGTGTCCTCTACACCCATAGGTAGAGATGGAAGTATACGCTATTAATCTCAACAGCAACTCCAAAAAAGGCCAAAAACACATTGCCACTCGTCGTCCTCCTTCCATGAAGGATCTCCATGTCAAAGCCAGACAGGAAAAAAAAGGAAAAGGAAACAAAGCAGCTGTCTTTTTCCGTCTGAATTTTCTCTGTCCCCATTTGAACCTGTGCTGTGCTGAGCTTGAGGAAGATGATCTCGAACAGTCAATAACTCTTCAGGGTCAACAGTGTGTTTGTGAACAAACAGGCACTTTTGACACAGTACACTTCTGTTCATATAAGCCTTAACCTTGACTTAGATTATTTACTTTTAATGAAAATGTTAAAACAAGTTGTTTTGTTTGTTAAAAGGCTTTTTAAAGCTGTATCATGTAATTAAAAGCATGTGTCATAATCTGTCACAGTTAATAGTAAAAATCTTGAATACATTATGTAATAAAGTCACATTTTGGGTTGTAATAGTATTCTGTTTCATTATTAAAATCTAATAATATGATGCATTAGATAATATTAAGATATTTCCTGTGGAAGTGCTGGGATGCATATTCAGTGATGAAACAGGTGTTTTGTCTGTGAGGTGTGTTTCTCTTCAGCCCTGACAAAGTTGATCATTTTTGGGCAGCATTGCTTGCTAGTTGTTCTTATGGCCGAGGATACTCGCTCAGTAACTGCCTTGAGTACTTGATCATGCTGCCAGTGATAGCAAACGTATGCGAGTACCTTCAGGCAGCTGCTGAGGACGTGCTTCAGAGATTCTTTTCCGGAGCACAGAGCACAAGATGGCGTTTGAAAATTGCCCCTGATGTGAACATTTGCCGGGCTTAGTGGGCCACCGGAGACAGGACTGGACTCTGTTCGCAGGATGTTATCCCGGGATGTTATCCCAGGATGTTATCCCAGGTTTCTCACTTTGTCCATGCTCCTTGCTGTCTTTGACCCACCATCCTGCTTGCTCTTTCTTCCTCCACGCTTGCTCGTACCTCCTAGTGGAGAAGATATATCTCTCTCTGCCCGAGGTTTTGTGACGTTGGGTCACAGGGAAGTAACCAAGACCAGCACAACCTCTAGCCGCATTCCCCACAAGCTCCCTCTGCCTCAGCTGAGCCTCTTCCAACTTGATTGCCTTGCCTGCTTTTCATTTCCTGCCCATCTTGACCTTAATTCCTGCTGCTGACACCTTTGGGTCCCTTGAAATCTGTACAGGAGTGCCTCCCTAGCCCACGACACAATGAACTCATCTTTTAAACCTCTGAGAGGAGTTGCAGGATGTTACTGTTTCCATATGCTCTAGTTCTCTGCTGCTAAGGCTGTGCAGAAGGCCGAGCTACCTGCGAAGGTAGCTGCTGATCCTCCCCTTAAGTGTTGTCACTGCAACCTTGTAGACCAGCAACAGGCACAGGATCCTAGCCAGGATGGCATGTTAGTAAATAAAACAACAATGTAAAAATTTTGATTTGATTGACTACTTACTCTGTTTTACTCTATTTAGTTTTACTTTAGTTAAAATGTCGACTGGAAATAAATAGATTTTTTTTTTCTGTTCCCTTTTGTCATTTTGCTTTTTATATTATGTGTAGTGTAAGTATAACATATATATGTATATTTCAGTGCACAAGCAGTTTTAGAGTCAGAGTAACACTGCTGCTTCTGAACATCAGTCGTTTGATATTGTAGCACTATTCTACTTAAGTCCCAGTTTTAGAACAAATTCTTAATGATGATTCATGCGAGAAATCTCAAAATGAATGTGTTCCAGTGTTATAACACGTCAATGTCTAGACCAAGAAAAATTACAGTCTGTTTTATTTCCAAGTAGGTAGTAACATAAGGAATTGGCTTTATATATATAATGTACGATTTTAACACACTGTAGATTAATGATAGCTGTGATAATAAAAAGCATTTTAACACACATTGCATTTAAAAGAAAAAGTATTTCACTGAATTTGTGTCAATGAAAAACTTGCTGAGACTGTCTCTTAAATGAAAAATATAGCTTGCATACACTGTCAAAACATTTATTTAATTACTGTTCATTTATGTTTAAAAAATAAACTTAACCAAACAAACAAGGAACAGAATGAGGAGCATTTGGTCACAAGGTTAAGTTCTCCTGATGTGTTGGCTTTTGCCATTTTTACTGGAGTTGCCATGGGCAGTGACATTTGATGACAGGCCTTTTGGGAGCTCACATATACTTCTTCCTCAATTCTTTGAAGCATTTGCAGCTGAGTGGGACTGTATCAACAGCAGCCATGGAACCATGAAGACATTTGTGTTGTTCAAGCGAATAAAGAGATAAAGACGTTTGGATCTTCAGTAATCCATTTACACTGATTACTTTCTGATTTTAAAGCACCTTTGAAAATTATTATTTCTCTGCACTGAATTCATGAATGGTATTTAATTCCATCCTCAAGCTCATGCAGCAAGTACTTTACAATTTATATCGTCATAAAATACTTTGTACTCTTTTAGGGCTAATTTTATTACTGTTCTTCATAATTTGGTGTAAAGCATGTATTTTACTATCATTCAGTTTGTAAGATATGTGATGAAAGGGCAGTGACACTTTTTGTACATTTGCTGCTTGTTGGTAACGTATTGTTGGTCTAGAGGAACACCATGTTGAAATAAAGATCATTGATGCTTTACAATGTGGAGATATAGATTGTATATATGTATTTTAAGTCTTTTTTTGTGTGCACAATGACATCACACTCAAAGTCAATGCAAAAACACAAGTAGACAGAAACTTTTGTGGTGGGTGACAAATATCATGCCAATAGTTCAAACATGCATACATTTGATTGATGCCATGTTGCAAAAGCCTGAACATAGCCTGGGTAAACCTGCCAGCAATCTGGTTTTGCTCTGCAGATCGGTCTGACAAGGAACTACTACAGAACTACAGAATCTCAGAACAGGGGAACCAGTAGGGAATAACAAAACAGGTTTTTCTCCTGGCACGCAGGCTTAACCTAACCATAGAAGTGACGTTTATCAGCTTTTGTATGCATCCAACATGACAGCCACTGAAGAACAGCTGTCTTTCGATTGCCCAATAGTGACTTGCTCCACTGATCTCCCCGAGGCAAAAATCATTAGACAACCATTACTAGATAGCGTCACTCCAGAAAACTACAATAATCATATGTTGACACATTTTCTGTCACTCTGAAAAAATTGGTCTGTTTGGCTGTGTATCTGTCCAGTTGCATATAGAGGCATTTTCCTCTACAAACCATGACCAAAACCTTTTCAGACTGCAGTCTGGAGTCAGCCAGGCTACCAGTGTCCCACTGATGTATCCTAAATGTAGCTGTATTTGAGTGGGATCAAACAAAGGAAAGCACTTAGCAAAAACTGAGCGAGGAAGTTGGACTACCTTGAACTACCGGATTGCAAAACTGTATATCAGCAGACTCAATCTATGGTCTACTGCCACTGACCACAAATCCGATAGATGAGCATTTTCCTTAAAGTGGAATTATGCAGGATTTCTACCAACTTTTGCCACCTTAGAGTAATTTTGATGTTTAAATGATTTGTTGCAAAGAGACTGGAAGCTGTTTCTGCCCCCCAGCCCCCCAACTTCCTTTAGCAGCTGCCAGCCCAAAATCAGAGGTCTTGTGAAGCCTCGGGTCTCCCAAGAAAAAAACAAATTGCTCATGTGTATTGCACATGACTCTGGCTTGTGTTTGCCAGTTCTGTTGAAAACAAATGTCTACATAAAGCGGAAGACACAATGGGGGAGCTCCGTAGAGAAAAAGAACAAAAACTGACCAGACTTGCAAAGTTACGCTTTAACATGTAAACAATGTTAATATGACTGAAATTATGAAACCATCCATCCATTGTCTACCACTTTATCCTCCACATGAGGGTTGCAGGTCAGGATGCACCCTGGACAGGTCTCTAGTCCATCACAGGGCTACCTCTCAAATGCAACCATTCACTCTTACACTTACACCTACAGGTGATTTAGGGTGTCCAGTTAACCGCTACATCATTTTGACCCTGAGAGAAAACCCACACACTCGCAGGAAGAAAAATGCGAACGCCATGCAAAAAGGCCCTTATTCCAACCACTATTGTGTCATGTGACCACTATACTCTATATGAAACATTTGTATTCTGCAAAAAGTTCCCTATGCTTTGTGGAACCAGATGTACTTTTTTGCATGTATGAACATATTGAGCTGGGCTCATACATAGTCCATACATACATACATACACTTCATTATAGTTACTTTCACACTATCTGTGCTGTTGCCTAGTTCACATGGTGATTGTATGTCTTCTGTGGTATTAACTTGATACATAGCCTGACATTGCCATTGCACAGTTAATTGCATTAGGTTTGGGTCTGATTCAGACACACACAACAACAAAAGATGCCTGAGCCATACTGTATTCTCACAACTCACCTGGAGACTATGAATATTTTGACAGCAGATGAAAGTGTATGAGAGAAATCATCCAGTGTATTTGAATAAAGAACAAAGGAGTCACATTTCTCAAAGGATTACCATTACCGTTGTTTCATTTTGTGACTGTAATTTCACACTCTTTGCCTTTGTACAGACTGTTGTCCTTTTTTGTCTTAACATGCAGAAATTTGCTCACGGGGGCAGTTGTATTTTTTATTATTTTTTTAAATCCATGGTGCTTATTCACCACTATCGTATCATCAGACTGTCAAGAGGCATCTTTTGCCAGCTAAACCTTTTCACATATCTGTGTACTCATAATTGATTCTCTGTTATATTGCCAGCAAAATGCCACCACGATAACTGAGCACTGCAGCATAGATGGTATACAACCCTCAGTGACGTTTGATAGACTGTCACATCTCATCACCGCTTTGAAACACTGAGAGGAATGCGAGGTGGAGGGTGTGGGGGTGAATATGCACTTGTCTGCTGTACCTCAAAAGGTGGTTCTGTGCTAAACATTTTCAAAGACCTCTGCCTTGCAAAATATCATTTTGTAACTCCCTCTCTCTCCCCAACCCCCCCCCCCGGTTAGTGAAAAAGGAAAGGATTATGTGAGATAGAAGTAACAACTGACTTCAATCAGCAAAGTTTGAGATTTAAAAAAAAAAAAAGAAAAAAAAAAAGTTTATGTTTGGAACTTTATGCATAAGGCATCTCAGTTGCAGAAAGAAAGGACGCACAAAGAAACGGCTCAGCCTGAAGATATAATGATCAGACCAAAATAAAAGAGTTCAGAGACTCTTTAAATCTGAGGACAGCTTCAAACCTTTTCATAAACTGATTGCATTCTTCCTGTGTAAGCTCTTGTCTTGATGTACATGTTTTGTTTGAGTTATGTTTCTCCACTGGAATAAAATGCTTCAAGCTGAACTGGTCCTCTGCAGAGAGATTGCTTTTAACACAGTCTATAAAAAAACTACACCGTCCTGGGCACCTGGAAGGAAGAAAAGCAATGAATGACGTGTAGTTTTTTTTTTTTTGTGATTGCACAAGCACTTGTCAACAGCAGAACTAGGGGTGTAACGGTTCACACAAGACACATTTCAGTACATAAGTTTGGGGGTCACAGTTTGGTACGTGTTTATTACAATGGAGAATAAAGCAACAAAAATGCTCAAATGCGGAATTCTTGATTTATTTTAATTTGTCTTTAACAATTATGTATCTTGCAGCTTATAACACCTAGTGTCGACTATAAAGCTGAACTATACTGTGTATCTGCACCTTCATCATGACTACACAGTGCAGTGTCAGAGAAGAAGTACTAATATTTATCTACTATTTAATGTCTTTATTCTCTGGGGCTCAAGGCTCAGTCAGGACTGTGTCAGAGAGCTGGAGTGAGCGTGTGTATGTAAGAGAGAGGAGGCACAGATTCAGAACAAAGAAGCTGTTTGTCTCACTTTCTATCTGTATTTACATTCAACACCTTCAGCAGCTTGTGCATGTTTTTTTTTTTTTTTTCTTGCTGTGTTAGCATGACAACACCTTATCAGCAGAAATACTTTGGTGTTTAATGGAAGGAAGGAAACTGTCATACAACCAAAACACTGAGCGCATTGCCACACAATGGACCTGAGCTGACCAAATGTATCTAACATTCATACATGTTTTGATGGTGGGAGGAAACCCACACAGACAAGATACAAATTCCACACAGACTGGGAATTGAACCCAACACCTTCTTGTTGGGAGACAACAGTGCTAACTACTATCAATGCTGCCCACTAAGCCATGAGTGACAGCCTCTTTTATACAATCGATTATTGAATGGGCCTTTCCGGACCCAGGCCCAAGGGCTTAGGGGGCTCTTATGTGATATATCTTAATAGGGCTCCTCAATCATATACCACGGGTTATGTTATTAACCCTTGATATGTGAAAGGGGCCCCTCAACCAATTTACAATGGTATAGGGCCCCTTAGGCTATGTTATCCACACTGGCTGTCTTGATGAGGCCCCCCAGTCAAATAACAAAGGCTAACTCACGTGGTATGTCTAATAGTGTTACATCTCGACGTTGCTCTTAAGGTCATGCTTCTTGTTTTCTTGTTTCCTGTTTTATTGTGAAACTGACCTCTCCTCACATTCCAGATTGCTTCACTTCCTGCCCCTGTGTGTTTTCCCTCCAGTTTTGATTGTCTGCCCCGCCCTCATTAGATTCACCTGTGTCTCGTCATCTCCCTTCACCTCAGGTGTATATAAGCTGTGTTCCTCTTCCCCTCTGTGCCAGTTCGTCTTAGTACCTCAGCGTCTGAACGTCCCAGCCATTTAATTACTTGTATCTGTTCTCCCTGGTTTTTGGATTATTGCCTGTGTATGACTTCCGCCTTTGCTTGCCGTTTTGGATTTGTTTGTTTGAACTGACTGATCTTTGTGTACCGACCACCTCTTTTGGACAAAGTAAAGTGACTTTTTGTTCTCTATCTGAACTGTCTTGGAGTCGTGCCTTTGAGTCCTGTTTTTTGTGAAGAACCAGTCTTAACAAATAGGGCCCCTCAATCTTATTATCATTATCATTATTATTACCCAGGTGTTACCTGGCACCTGAACCAGGAGAATCTGTGAGATTCTTCACATGACAACCAAAATATATTCATCATAATTATTATTTTTCTTTTGTGCAACCTATGTACCGTCAATTTGTAAGTAAGTGGAGGTGGCTCATTATCCGTCCCAAAGAGTACTCATCGTATACATGCCTGCACATGATGTATGTTATTACACCCTCTCACCAGAATAAATCACACATTATGTCAACAGTCGACTCAAACTCTTCCACTGGAAGGATTCAAATAAACTTGTTAAAACTTGTTAATGTATTCAGATGCAGGGTGAGTCCAAATAGTCCTCAAGTCATTTCCTGACCACTTTTCCTTGACCTTTTAATACTTAGAAGGTATTAAATTTGATTTTGAGAACCCCCGATCATATTTCACAGGGGCATAAAAAAGCCCTTTTTATGGTGGTCATTTATGGCTCAACTATTCAGAATCATGGACAGCACTTGACTAAATACCATATAAAAGTGGAGATTTGTTATGGATATAAAGATAGATATAACACAACAACAATATACAGACAGTAATAAGTTGACTTTGTTTTACCTTTCATGTAGCGATGAAGCCCAAAAAGCTCCACAAATGCAGGATTAAAGACCATTTACTTTTACTCATCCATTACGGTGATGATAGACAGCTGAGTTCATCTGTCCTTGACACTACTTCACTCTTCTGTGTATTTATTTGTCAAAACACACTTTTGTAATTATAAGTAGTGACATCCCTTCCTGGCAGCTTGGCTTTGAACAGTGAAATGTAACCATTCATCCAGAAGAGAAAATCCTACTGTTAATAATTTGTAATAAAATAAGATAAAAAATAAAATGAATCTCAGTACCATGGGTGTTGAGAAAGTGTGGAGACATAGAAATACAAAATTATTCATGTCCAATTCTGTAGCTGGTTCTGATGAGCTTTATGTCACTGCACAGTGGAGACAGAAGGCAGCAGCACAGCATTACAATTCTCTCTAAAGATCAATGTTTGAATGAAGGTTTTATAGTAAAGGATTAAGGCAAATACAGGTATGGGTTGTGGGTTGGGCAGACAAGTGACGCAACAACGATGAGCTTGACTGAGGAAGGAAACAGGACAGGTTAAATTACAATAAAAATAGATACGGTCTGTCAATTCTTCCAGTCTTATCAGCATCAGTGCTATTGTGTGTCTCTGTCTGCGCTGAAAGTGGAACTGGTAAACAGTTCTGAAATGAAGGCAAGGAAACTTTTGAAATGAAATGAGTTGTTCGATGAGCCCATTTAGACCTGTTATTAACATTCCTGATCTTGATCTGATTAATCCTGAGAGATCAGATCATGGGCAGATGGTTTTTAGTACAGCTCTGAGCAAATTAAACTGCTTATTGCTGTTGTGATGATAAAGCTCGAGGTTGTGAATGAACCCAAAAAAAAGCGGAGCATAGTCACCAGGAAAGGTTGAAACATTTATTTACAAAAATAATAAACAGAGAATCAGTGAAAAGAAGTAACAAACTAAGGGCAAGGAGACTGGCTGGCTGGCGAGGAGTTACAAAAGGCACAAGGAAATAACACGAGCAGTAAGATTCTGCCCGGCTGACCAGTCAATCTCCTGAAACAAAAGAACACAAAGTGCTGCAAAGGAAGTGCAGGTTATACAGGAAGCCGAACATTTGTAAACATTTAATAAACAGACATAAAACAACACTGTCACTTTATTATAACAATTATGACACTGTGTCATAATTGTCGTAATTTCTTTTTTTTTGGATTGGTTAAAACTTATTTCATGTTACAGCAGCGTGAATAGGACTTTAAAGCTGTTGTCTCTTTTTTTTCTCTCTCTTTCACTCATGCACACACAGGTACTGTATACACACACACGCAAACAAGCTGACAGCTGACACATTGGTCCCGTCAGACTCGATAAAAACATAATCATATTCTCTCGAACAGATGCAGTGTCAGTATGTATTTGAATTCAGGGCAGGGGAAGTCAGAAACAATCATGTGTGGTCACAGAAGATGCATCCAGGATGCATTTTAATGGACACACTCGTGCACCTGGATCAGTGCGGACATATGTAAATACCACTGGTTTATATTAATTAATGTGAAAATGTCCATAAAACAGTGTCCTGAGACAGGATACCATGTGAGAACAACACGAAAAAAAAACAAAAAAAACAATTATTCTTCCACAAGACCCATTTGAAGTTTCTGTTGGAAACTTTCAGCAATTAAGGCTTGTCTCGACAGTACAAGCCTGCACTATGGCCTGCTGTGCCGAGACTGAGAAATACCCCCCAACAAAGAACACCATCTCCAGCCAATGTGCTGCACCCAGCTCCCCATCACTCCCTGTCGCTCCCTCCTGTGTGACAGCTTTGAACAATCGCCACATTAACTGAATCCCCAAGTCACACGAAATCACAACACTCAGCCGTCACTTTGCATATTCATCTGGAAAAGCGACTCCGAGTTCAGCTGGTTCTCTCTAATCAAACATGCTTTTTGTCGATGTGCTGTGTTTCTCCTGACTTTAAATGTCAGCGTGTCAGTTATTTAATATCAGATTGGCTTTCTCCTGGTCCCTAACATATTAAAAGTGACTCGATGTAAAACAATATGTTTTTTCTTCATTAAACCATCAAACTTTCAAGTTGTTCATGCTTTAAAGGTTTCTATGTACATAAAACTCCCCTGAAACTGCAATAACTCTCAAAGGTAACCTTTTCCTCTGCAGAAAATGTGTACCTTTTGCACTACAGGGCATAACAAATGGTGGAATTATAGTATGTTGCATAACAGAAACTGTTAAGTTCTCAAAGTAAACAGAAGCATCTTGCTGTTTTTCTGACAGTTTATGTAGTGGGAAAAAAGCCTGTGACCTTTACCCCTGCATCTAACAGTCAGCCCACCCTTTATTGTTTGTTTTTTTTGTGTGTTTGTGACTCAGTGTGTCACCATGTAACCTGTCAGAGAGATTTAGGGGGAAGTTGAGCATCTACCACTGTCAGCCACGCTGCCCTCAGGAGCATCAGGGACTCTGTACATGTCAAAGGACTGCTGCAAATCAGCAGAGCTGCACATGCACTCCACCAAACAAATGTCATACCCTGAAAATATACATAGCGTACATACTGGGATATGGAACTTTGGGAAGCACAGAAAATGATGCAATATTAGTTTCATTCGTTAAATAAATAAAAAAAATATATATATATATATTTTTAAGACAATTCAACGAGAAACGATTTAGGCATATTCACTGTAATATATGATGGTATAATACATCAAATTAACTTTTGTGTCCATAGGTAAATGTTAGTGCTGCCAAAATGATCATAAATTGTTGCAAATTTCAACTATCAAAACCGCCTGCTCGAGCACAGATAAACAGAGGAAGCCCTTTTTTCTCAAAAGTGGCTGAAGTGTTTATTGTGACACTTTAGTGATGTTTAGATACGGGAGGGATACGGATGTGATTTTCCAGTGAATGTCCTCTTTAAGATGTAAAGATGCAATTAATTGCAATCAATCAGAGCAAATTGTTCTTTTAATGACTTTTTTTTTAATTTATTGACTGCCCTAATAAATGCCTGAATAATTTAATAATTTAATTTGTGGTCACTCATTAGGTTTGGTGAAAATAATAGTTGTTCCTGCACTGAAGTAGTGACAGCTCATAATTGATTATAGCCATGCTGCTATAAGCTGAAAGTCGAATGCAGAAACATTAGAAGCCATGTGAATTAATATAAAACTAGAAGCAGTCAGAGAGTGCAGACCTCTTCCAAGCATTGATAAAGAAAATGTACAAAATTTTCCCCACCTTTTCAAGTCTTTATACATGTACTATAACGTGTATAAAATGACATTTTGAACATTACTTGTTTACAATATCAGGTTTTACAGATATGGCTGTAAATTAGTCTCTACATTCTAGTCACGACTCTAGTCACAATTTATATTGAACATTCGGTCACAACAGTGTGCCATCATTAAAAAGTGGATCCCCATTTAGAAAGTTTTGGAAATACAAAATTAAAGAGTCAAAAGATACAGTTTTCATTGTAATGGTCTGAAAACACTGTACGTGTACTTGTATAATAAATAAACTGGAAGTGACTGTGGCGTAAAGCAAATCATGCTCACGCAGTTAACTATTGAACTGAAGGAGAAATTCTCTCATATAATGGAAGACCATCCCCTCCCACAAGAAGCTCCCAGGAAGCTAATTGTCAATAGTACATTTTCATATGTAAGGGAGCACTTACTAGTGCCTATTACTTCCTGCATGAATTGACAGGGCTAATGAGGAAATTAAGGTTTTATTAATTCACCCAGAGGACGAGATGGGGAAGAAGCAGGGGAGGAGAGGAGAGGACTCCATCTTTGATTTAAAGGTTAATTTGGAGAGGAGGGTAGTGGGAGCCCGAAGAGCACTCGTGACGATGTTTGGATTCTCCTGAACGTGCACCAACTGTCCCACTATGGGTGCTGTTCTGACACAAAAAGACACAGACAAGAGGCAGATGAAGTGGCGGCCAAGTTTAGGTCAGGTCTTGGAATCACGTGGAGGCAATTAGGAGGGTTCGCTCTGTGAGTAATGCCGGTGGCTACATCCGGCTGTATAGCATCGCTGAAAGCTGCTTGCGCCCCACACGCTGGGTTAAGGGGGCATTAGCAACTCAACACTTGACTTTGACAAGGTCAGGCCTGAGGAGCAGCAGGCGGACTGGCATGGTGCTGATGACCTTATGCTGTCATGCTGGTGACCTTGCCATTCTAAGCACTGCCTTCTTCACAGAGAATCACTTGCAAAACCCATCCTATTTTCTGCACACAGCAGTTTCGCCTCTCTTTGGTGTATTTTTGATCCCCCGTTGAATGTAAGCTGGGTAACTTTGAGTGTCATCATCCATGTCATTATACACCTTCCCAATGTGTTTTGTGCCTATATAGCAATGGATATGTCTCTTGAAGTTTATTTACGACAATAGCACAGGGTGCACTTGATTAAATGTGCTGTGACTTTTTAAAAATGGTAGTGTGTACAGTATGTAATGGAGCATCTGTGCAGCGCTTGACAGGAGATGACAGGAGAAGAGACAATGAAATATGTTGTGTCTTTTAGGGATTTCTTCCTGGGAAATAAACTGTGCAGAGTGAAGAATTTATTTCTGCACATTATAAATATGTTTGGGTTTGTGACTTAATTTAAATGTCACTCGGTCATAGGAAAAAAAAAAAAAAAACATCTCAATTTATTTTTTTAGTCTTAATTCCTATTTTAAAATGAAAACAAACTCAACAAAATACTTCAGGTGATACTGAATATTGGACAAAGTTAACGACTCAGTGATAAAAACATATTTATGTATTTAGCACTCCCATTTTGATGGGCAATTGCTATATTGATTAAGGGCACAATATGTAAGAAATGTATTATATTAAGTCATAAAATGACGTGTGTGATGTGTGATCAGACATGAACTGAGATAATGGCTTAACTGATAACAATGATGCAACCAGTTTATTCAGCAATTTTATTGTTGTTGTAAGCTATAAACCCTGTTATTCCCCTGGAGGCTAAGACTGAATGATAGTAGCTTGGTGGTAAAGCAAGTTGTCTTTCAGCTTAAAGGTTGTGGGTTTGATTCCCATCGCCGCTTGTCTACATGCCGATGTGCCCTTGGGCAAGACATTTAACCTCCGTTTGGCTGTTCTGCCAGGGTATAAATGTTATGAAAGATGTGTGATAGAAAAAGTGCAACGGCAAAAACTGGCATAAAGCAACGTCGAGGGGTTGTCAAGATTAGAAAAGCATTTTATAAATATAGACCATTTACCACTTACAATGCAATAAACTTTATTGAACTGGTTTATTCAAATCAACTCCCTAGTCCACCGGGAAAAAAAACACAGAAATTAAGATGAATGAACATAATCCATTTAATTACATGTATAGCATGTAGAAGGCAATGTCTCACAAAGTAAAACATGAACATGCTGCTTAATGTTAGTCCTAAAGAAATGTATCTGAGCACAGGTGTCTCTCCTGATAAGGTGCTGCAAGTTTGTGAGAGCCAACTTCCCCTTACACAGAGATTTCAAAATAAAACCATTAAATAACAAATTCAATGAATGTCTTATCTTTCAGCAAATTATATGATAAAATTAGCATGTTGGTCAAATGAAAATATCATGTACACTCTACTATATTTTAGTTTAGTGTTTTGGTCTGTTGCTACATCCTCTGCCAACCACACAATAACACAGATCATAGCTCTTCAGCACACAGGCTGCTAGAGCACCATGCTGCAACAAAAGATCAGAAATGCATTGACATTAACAAAAACGAAAAGCCTCACTACCCTGCTCAAAATCATCTTGACTAGAGGATAAAAGAAGCATGAGGGTCTGTAGTGGAGATTCTTTTAAGTCAGAGGTCTTAGACTTGCAGGTCACCAGTAGCTTCCATGTGGCCCGACACTTAAATGTGTGGTTTCAATATTTATAGACAAATTTTGCATTATAAATATGTTGTTTTATTGTGAACTATATACTGTTTGTTAGCAAAGCACTTGTACTTTTAAATGATGTGTCATCGCTATACCACCATATCATTTTGAGTTCGCATCATCCACCACTACTGAAGAGTTGGTTTTTTTCCCCACATAGTTGCACTTAATTATTTCATTTTTCTACTTGACCCCTCCTGACCAGATTTTGAGCTAATATTGCCCCCAGGTCATTTGAGTTTGAGACCCCTGCTTTAAAAGAGATGACCTGAAAGCAGGGGGGATGCTAACGACAGATGCTGGCGTGGATAATTTACTCCTGGACACAGAAGCAAAGCAAGGAGCTTCAGCCAAGCGTGTTGCCGCGTCTCCTGTCATCATATGCTTATTTTTCGCTCCTGTAACTCTGTTGCTGCTGCTTGGAGCAAACACACTTTCACTATCAATCTCTAGATTTAGTGTTTATAAGAAAAAAACAGACAGTGGGACAGTTATTTGTGTGTGTGTGTGTGCATGTTCAAAAACACAGTGTAATGTCAGCAGCTCCTCATTTCCATGTTTTTGGAAACTGTGGCAAACATACTCTAAAATGTTTTGAAATGGGTTTGCGGTTTTAAACGCGTAAGTTGGCTGTTGTTTATAACTTTCATTTCACATTTTAATGAATAGACCATAATATTTTTAGTCATACTATCACCTCTGAGTTGACATGGAAAATTTACCAGCAAGCAGTAGCTTGTGTACGTATTCAGCAGAAACAAAACAACGTTCACATTCAACTGAAGTTACACATTTCCATCTATTGAATCTCTTTTAGCTTTATTTTTGGTCTCTACTAGTTTCTGAGGGCTATTTCAGCTCATTAGATGTTACTCACCAGCTAGTAATTACTTGTGAGTGCGTTATTAAGTGTTGTATCAGTGGTACTGAGTGAGTTAGTGGATCTGTTGCATCGCTGCCTGCGGCTGAAAAAAAGGTGACGATGAGAGCTGTAAAAGTTTCAAGCTGTAAAAATCAAAGGTTGCTGTAAATCTCCATGGAAATAATTATTGACTGAGCTGATTTTGACAAAAACATAAGAGCAGAATATTTCAGTTCATCTGTCAGACTACTAAAATAATCAATAGCAACTTATTATTATTTTTTCCTTTTTTTTAAAATCATCTTTTTGGAAACCACCCACAGAGCGTGAGAAAGAGATTAGGCTCACCGTTCGTGTTCTTACACCTTGTTAAATAGCAATGGGTCATATTTATGCACCTTGATAAATAATTCACATATCAAACTCCCAATCTCAGCTGTGAGGCTTCCTTTAATTGGGCCTTGTGAGGAGTCCCCCATTAAAGAGCAGTTGGAGCAAACCAAGGGTGATGTTGCATGATTTATGGGACACCTTCATCTAAATAGGGACATCAACTGGATTACATTTATCTTTATTCTCTGCTGGAGAGTAGGCATCTGTAAAAACTAACATCCCTCTAGTGTGTCACATAAAACAGGGTTAAGTCGCATAGATTCAAACGATGCGAGGATGTGTCTTTGTGCCTCAGATTGGACGGGGTTAATAAGTCCATCCATCCATTTTCTATGCTGCTTATCATTTGAGCATTGCAAACAGGAGGTGGAGCTAATCTCAGCTGACAGTAGGAGAAGGGCAGGGTAAACCGGAAAGGTCACCAGCCTATCACAGATACAAACAGACCCACATGCTGGTTTATTTGCAACCAACACTTGATTTATTTGTTTCCCCCAGATGGTTAAAATAAGAGCTCATGTTATAGCACCATGAATAATCATTCATTTTTATGAGGTACTGGCATATACAATGTACATACAGTATATGTAAGAATATGTTTATGTTTTTTTTAGCTGTCATGGGACAACTTTTTTGAACTGGAAATTTTTAAGGCACTCGCAGATTTCAAACACCTATGTCACAAAATAACACATTTTAACACACCGGTGGAGGCAGCAGTGAATCAACAACTCCAGTGTGCCATGATCCAAATATTTTCAATGAACTGTGGTGCGGGGAGTAGATGGTTAACAAAGCGACACAAATTTTTCCAGTCAGGAAAGGCGGTCTAGGATGAAGTGGCAAATACATTGACAAATGCTTTTTTTTTTGCATCATGTTCCTTCTCACAGCCATGTGTTGAGTCAGAGTGTTTGTGGTTCAAGCTGGTTTCCAAGTGTTAGTACCTTATATAAGCATGCTCCAAAAAAGCTGAACTAACCCTTAAACTCATTTTCATTGAAAATATTAAAGAAAAAGGTATACATTTGGGCTCAATATGTGAATATGGTGTGAAAACAAACTGGCTGTCCAGCTTAATGTAAGTATACCTTTAATACTCCATATTTCCATATTTCTCTTTTGCATCCACTGCTATTAAAGAACCACACAGTAAGTAGTCTATAAAGGCACTGAAAAAAAAATGAATACATTATTTCTATTACAAAACATTGCTTACCACCTGACTAAGAATCTGAAAACTTACACAAGTTACATTTCTAATAAATGTAAACAAAACAATTTAAATCCAACTGCAATATCCTGTATCTGACCACTATGGAATGCGAGGGTGTTAATTGTGTTAATGGTTTGGCTCAATGCATTAAGAAAATTATGACTTTAACAGCCTGTGAAGGCAGATCAGTGATGGATTTGATATTTGTTCTTAGTCTTAGTGGTTGTCTGTAGATCACCAGATTTTTTTCTTCCATGGAAACCATCAAGGAGCTCATGTTAATTTGCTCATACAATTCTGAATAAAGAGGGCAAGGTTGCAACAGGAACCACCACAGCAAGTCCATTGATAGTCAAGATGGTGGCTTTTTTAATGTGAAGAGGTCTGCTGTGTGCAATATTGTGACAGTATTCCACAAACTGAATCTTATATTCTCTCTCAAACCTGAACAAACAGCTACTAAAATGTTTATTCCTAATACCTTTTATACACTGCTTACCATTATATATATATATGTACATAAAGTCCTACAGTTTGTCACACTTGTTCTTGGTGAATTGTTCTAGAAATACTTGACTCAGATATGATGGTTTAAGCACATCAACAGACTTTCTAGTCCAGGTGAAGAGGAAATCTCATTATAGGCCTTTATCTTAAGCTCATCTGGTAGATATCATCCCAGTGGTGCCATAGTATCTTAAGAAAAGGTGATAAAAAAAAAGCATTATAAACAGGAAACCAATTAAATCTCCAAGTGGCAGAATCCCCAACCAGGGAGTTGTACTGCTGCAGTCACAGATACTGCATCAGAAAATAGAAGCGAAGCTTCTCCGTTTGTTATGTTATCATTTTTATTTTATAGTTTTGACTCCTAACACAATTTGGTTTACTTTATCTGTTGCATTCTTTAAAATATTTGTACTTGTTTCATACAAATCATATTGCTGTTACTTTAGTTACCAGTTGCCTTTGAGTCCCTACATTGTAAAGAGACTTAAACAGTAGCAGATTGAAAATAGCAAACAAATGTACAAAAACAAATGAAATCATTCATTTTAATGCTGCCAAATTTTAATTTATTTTTTTTTTTTAAATATATTTACCTGTGATGTTTCCTCACTTCTCTATTTGTTTCCATCATGTGAAGCACTTTAATTTCACCATTTTAAATGAAAATGTTGTTTAAAAAACGATGTCTGATGGATTTCCGGCGCATATAGAAAATGCTTTATTAAGCAAAATTATTTGTGTCATTTTTGAAACTCAATGTTGTAAATCACTGAATGTTTTTATTCAGGGTTTCTGTGCATGTGTGTAACGGGCATCAGTTTTTTCACATGATTAAAAGGTATGAAAAAGCCATTAATATTATCCAGTTAACCCCAGTGCTGTATATTTAGATGTGCTTGTCCCATTGTGCTGTATTATTATTACATTTTATACTTCCTTATTCTGCCATAGAAAAACAACCTCCAGTAAATCTTATAGGCTACATTTGTTATGCAGTTTTGTATTACCTTCTTTATATATATACAATATATTTGTATATATACAATATTTTTTGCAGAGTGGCTTGTGGTTTTAAAGGAGAAGAGTCTGACCTACGAGAGGCTTAGTTTCCCCTTCTCCACACTAGATTCCCATTGTTCTGCCATGGTTGAATACTGCCATCTAAGGATTGTCTGTAATCGGATTGCATTGTGCTACAGGCAGGAAGACTTGATCCCTTTTCTTTGCATTTGCTGTCGACATAGAAAACAACATATACCATGTAGTCAATCAGCAACCAAAAGAATGATTTGAGATTAGGAGACGTACAGAGATTTAATTTCAATAACCATTAAAAAAGGAATTCACTGTGCTTGGGGGAAAAACTCTTTGTTTTTCTTCCCCTCTTTCTTTTCTGTGTTTGTCACAGTATGTAAGTAACCAAACCAGCATTTCTGTCCTGACACTTATCATTTCCATTCACTGTCTCTATGTGACAAGATGAAAACTTCATTCAAGCAATCAAATGTATTTATTTGAATTTGCTCAGATTTAAAGAGGAAACATGTAACATATGTACAAATGTGGCCATTAGTGTTCAAAACAGGTAATTAAATGTCACTTTTTCACATTGGAGACTATATCTTGCCACCTGCAGAAAATTTCTGAAAAAGAGAAAAAAAGAGCTGCATTTATATAACTTGTGCAAACGTTATGTAACTGTTATGTATACATACTGTATACATAAGTATACATAACTGTTCCACTGTCTGTTATTTTTTGTGATCA
The DNA here is from genome assembly GCA_016785285.1 of Brachirus orientalis. Classification (NCBI taxonomy): domain Eukaryota; kingdom Metazoa; phylum Chordata; class Actinopteri; order Pleuronectiformes; family Soleidae; genus Brachirus; species Brachirus orientalis. The sequence continues at coordinate 18,318,578 of JAFBJR010000425.1, read as the reverse complement.
TGAAACCTATTTTCATGTGGGGATTAAAAGTGTATAGATCAAATATCCACTGACAATTTACAGTATATGTGCAACTGGCTGAAACTGTCCAAGAGCAACATTTAACATCTGTATCTGTTTTCAAAGTCTTCTCCACTTTCAGCCATTAACATTTTTCAAATGCTTCTCCTGGTTGAGGCATTTATGAGAGGGTTAGTGAGGCTTTTCAAGTTCAGTAACCAAAGTTGCTTTTTACTGTGTTTATCCAAGTCTGCTGGCAAACCTGGTGTAGGAGTGCTATGACCTGTGTTATTTAGTGTCTTTCAGGCCATAAATAAATATTTTAGATCATGAGTGTTCCTGATCTCTGATGACATATCATGGTCATCCATTCATCTTTGTCTACTGCTTTATCCTTCAGATGAGGGATGCCAATCCCAGCTGCTTCTCTGCATGACCTGCTTCTCTTTAGGTTTTGTTGTACAAATTTTTCTACATTTTCTACCTTTACTTGTCCAGACTATATCCAAGAATTTGTGAGCTGCATGGAACAGCAACAGCAGCAGCTGTGATTGAACATGCAGTCAGGCAGCTGTTTTGTGCTATATTAGTGGCACATGCATTTTCAGCATCTGACAAACACACTTGTGACAAACGAAAACCATCATTGAAATTAAAATAGAACCGAGAAGTCCTACTGAAGTCCTACTGAATCTCCATTTTAATTTAGCCTGCTAAATCCACTCCTCAAAGTTTCACGGGCACTAATTGTGTTTAAAAGTGTTTACAGCCAAGTTATCATATCATTTTCAGATCATGTTTTTGTTTTCTTTTGTTATACCATATCCACCATATCCTGTTTTATTTTGATACTCACCTCGTGTTTCGGAATGTCACTTCATCACCCTCTGGTTCTCTCTGCTTTCCCACCTTTCAGATGATCTTCCTGGCCCTAATTATTTTCACCTTTGTCTATTTGTCTCTCCCTGTGTGTATACTGTCCACTACTGTCACAGCTGTGATATGATAATAAAGCATATACTGTGTGATATGTATATATATATATACACACATAATTAGGAAGGGAGACACCTAGACACAAGTGAAACTAATTTCTTTCATAATATACAAACATAACTTAACATAACATAGGCACCCTTTAATAATTCAAACTAGTCGTAGCAAAATCAGCCTGCTTTTGTTAATCCCATGTGCAGCTTCATTTTGACAGTTGGTCAAGGATGTAACAGGATGTAACAAGACGCTTTTCTGTGGGCTTTGTTATTATGGCCGAAACAATGGACAGGTCTGCATGCCAGGAAGTGCTCAGAAAACCCTCTGCCATTTAGTCTCCATCCAATATTCTCCCAGGAGAGTGATTGACGGAGGCTTTAAAGAGAAAATCTCACCCAAATATTCACCTTGTCGTTCTCCCTCATGCTCAAGGGGTCTTGAGCAGTTCCAAGCAAGCTTGAGTGCTTCTTTTTTCTTTTTCTTTTTTTTTTTTTTTGTTAACGAAAGTAATTTACATTCTGGGCCAACATTTGCACTCTCACTTTGTGTGTTCCTGTGCTGAGCCCCCCCAGCCAGGAATGTCAGACTTTGAAAGCTCTTGCTGAGATTTGCAGAGAGCGTGTTTGCTATTTCCTCTTCTTTTCACAGCACTGATGTCTTCAGATTCCCAGATTCAGTGAAACATGAAACAGACAAAACTTAATGTTGAAGCAGAAATTGGATTACAACCATGACAGAGAAATGTAACAGGAAATGATGCTACATTGACATGGTCCAGATCAAAACTGTGAAAAGTTTCATTTAAAATCTGGTCCATAAATTGTGTAATTACACCATGAACGTTTCAGCATCACAAAAAAAAACATTACCTTGTAGTCATCTGAAATCTGAAATACTTGCACATGATGAAACATCTCTATCAAGGCCAGATTTGTTTTCTTGTCTGAGATTTGAAGTAGAATCTGGCAGAATAACATGTTCTTGAAAATAATGTCAAGTGGAAGATAATCTCTGATTAAAGATCAGGTCTAAGTGTCAATGAGTTATTTGCTGGTGCTGTGTTAGTGGTATAATGAGGAGAAAAGCCACTCCACCAGAGATGTTGCTGCCATAATCTTAACGGTAAACACTTATAACACATTCACCATTGATTAGTATGTGGCTCTCATCAATCATCACGGGCTCGTCAGAGCAGATTATTAATTATGACATCTGCGCTCTGTAGAGAGAGCTGATTAGAGGGCGGAGAGAGGCAGAGCTGGCTGGTGATAGCAAACAGTGAGGTGTTCAGGAAACTTCATCATCCATGTCTGAGTTGGTGAACATTGCACTGCTCACAACTTTGCATGCTGACATTTCTCTCAGCCTACGCACAATAGGGGATTACAGTGGATGTATGGATGGAGGCGGAATGTGACACAGTTATTAGGAGATGAGCCTTTTTAGACAGATACTGATATTAGATGTCAGATTTGAGAGTAAACAATCTGATTTCAAAATTTACTTCACATAAAAAAAAATGTTTGTTTTTTTTTTTCATTGAAGCCTAATGTTCTTTATGCTATACTTCTTTTGCCACAAACAATCACTTGGTTTTTATTAAAATGTATTTGGTTAAAAGAAAAGGGCATTAATGTACAGTATGTTTACATTCACTGCTTTTTCAGTATTGGGAAGAGTAGCAGGTGGCACTACAGAAAGAAAAGAGAGAAAATTTATTACGTAAATAAAAAGCACCAGTGGCTGCTGATGGTTATATTTCATCGCTGCTTCCATCTGCACCGAGTCAAGTAATGCCGTCCACACACTTTTTCCACAATTTTTTTTTAGTAAAGTGAAACGCCAAAGTGATGTTTCAGTCACATGATTTGTGATCTGAGGCCCAGTTTAGACCATCCATGGATTAACATCACTCTTTATGAGTGTTCACACCTGGCATAAAAATGCATCCTTTGGGTGTCTGTGATCATATGAGATCAGAGCTGGCCCCTTCTTTCCTGTATTGAAATAGACATTACTTCTGTTGGTGACAGCAAATTTCTGTTTTTAAAGAGTGCACAGATGTGTCTAATATCAGTGTGCTTGCATGAGCTGGTGTGTGCGTCTGCAAGAATGACAGAGAGAGAAATGAGATGAATCAAAGCAAAGATTTTTACCGAGAGAATAAAAAATCATGAGTCAATATGTGTAAATATTGTAGTGATGGACCTACAAATAGATTAATATAAGGGTTAGATATTTTTCAACTCTTCTTCAGTGTCTTTCCTTTTCTTGTTGGGTTTCTTTGCAGTGTAGGCAGTTGTTTCTAGGACTGGAGTAGTCATCTCTCCAAATAAGGGTGCATGTGCACGGAGTTCACCTTGGTTGACACTAAATTCAAGGACTATACTCTCTTTCACATCACCTGACTTATGTTAAAAGGCTTTAATGGAGTTACTGTTTAATAACACCAGAACATTTCTGCCCACTGTGCCTTAAAGTATGAACTTGAACACATTGTGTACAGTATGTACTGTAGCCTTTGAGCAAGCCTCAGAGCTTGGTGTCCAGTCCAGTGGGCTATCTTTTAATTTTTTTTTTTTTGTTTTGTTTTGTTTTTTTTTTCTTTTCTTTAGTGAGTAATGGTAAAATTGGGCCTTGCCTTGAATAATGTTTTTGAGTGCACTTATCTGGCAAATATTAAAAATAGATTACAGGGCCATTGGGTGGTAAGTGGTTCCATAAGCAGAACTGATGATACTGAGGGCTTTCATGGATATGGCCTACATCACCTTGAAGGGCTTATCAGCTTAATGATGCCATGTGCTGTATGCTTTCCTCCTGAAGAATCGCAGCCATTTTGCTGTAGGCTGTGACACTCCACTTAAACTGCTATTCCAGGCAGTTAACAGCAGCACGGACCAGACAGCTGCAAGATGGACAACGGGGGGTGATATGGATGGAGAGTATAAAATGCTCAGCTTTCACAAAAAAATCAAGAAGCCAGTGGGCAAATGAAATGGCTTTGTTTTCCTGTAGTGATATCAGTAATACTTTCAAAGCCCCCCTTCACCACACTGTCCGACAAATCACTCGTTTCTATGGAAATAAATCTCTTAGGACATTTTGAATTTTAAAAACCTTTGACTTCTTTGTTGGATCTGATTGATTTGATTTTTATCATTTTATTTTCTCTTAAAGGAGACATAGAATGGTCTTTTTGAACCACAAATAGAGATCACTGATGTCTACTTAGATAAACTAAATAATATTATACATAGTCTCTTCAGATTAAGCCAGTTTATTGCTCATCTCTGGCAGCATTTGAACAGGAGCTCTGTTTCGGAGCTAAAGCCCGCCTCCCAGAACACTGAGTCTCTTGCCAGTGGCCAGCTACCAAGCTCATACCCACTTGCTTGTGATTGGCCAGCTGCGAGCGGACTAACTCCTGCGCAGTGCTTTGCCCCCTCGAACCACAGGAGCGTCAGTTTGAGTGCCTGCATGGTTTAATTTACATGTAAAATAAACCATTTTAGTATAAGTTGTTCCCTATGCACACGGTTTCTCACAGCTCATGCAGCGGTTCGCTTTTAAAACAGCGAGCCGAGACAAACAGAAAGCACACACGATCTCTGTGTGCCACACAGTAGTTAGCATATGTGCTAACCCAAGACACTCGCAAAACAACACAAAAATACACACATTTTCCCACAAGTCGTGCAGCGTTTTGCTTGTAAACAGTGTTGTGGAGCTGAGACAAACTCTCACTTGCTCATTTTCTACAGTTGTAATGGAGTTGTAATGGAGGAAGTGATTCAGTTTCTTCTTCTTCAGGTTGAATGTTCACGCCCATGACCAGGAGTAGTTGTAGGGGGAGGGTTCAATGCACAGCAAATGTGCTAGTTACGTAACTAAACTCGACTTTTCAAAACCGCCTGTTTGAGCTCAGGTAAACAGAGTTGCCCTTTTTTCTCAAAAGTGGCTGAAGTGTTTATTGTGACACTTTAGTGATGTTTACATATGGGAGGGACACACCAAAAAACATCAGAAATGTAATTTTCCAGTGAATGTCCCCTTTTATATGGTCAATATATATATATTTTTTTTTATTCTTTAGGATATACCACACTGGGTTAATAACTAACAGCCACTTTATTACCAGACTTCATCAGTGGAGGCCTGCATAGCTTGGTTCTATGTTTAACTCCTCAGCAATGTGGTTTTCTCCTTCAGTGGATCATTTATGAAGGTGATGCTCCTTATAATCAAGATTCAAGACTCACTGTCACATGATTGTATGAATTTGTCAGCAGTGAAATTAAACTGTGACCATGCCATTTACCGTGCAAAACAATAAAAACATTAGTATGAAGACAAAATATAAGAGCTGTGGAAAATATGGAAGTATATGTATATATTTATGTACGAACACACAATAGGATAAAGTACATGTTGAATGCACAAATATCATATATCATCATAAACTTTAGAACCAAATAAAGTACTGGCTCATTGATCTGCATCTTCACATTTACATGCAAGAGCTGAACACCTCTACACTGAAAAATACACACAGAGAAAGAGAGAGTGATGCTGGAGTTTAATTACATTTTGAAAAGGGGGAATAAAAAAATGAATGTGACAAATTTCAGTAAAATACATTTAAAGACTTAAAATTCTAAATCTGATAAGACAGATTTACCTGTGTTTCTTGTTATATCCACATTCATTCTAATCTAAAACACATTTCCTGTGGCTGTTCCTACACCAAGCTGAAGTTGTAATTTAGGAAACATTTATAGAATCAAACTTCCAGGGAAGTTTTTAAAACTCTTCAGTTTGTGCTTCCAGCACAATTTTCCTCTACAAATGATGCACTCCTCTATAAGCCAGCTCAAGGGGGGAGGTGTGGACAGCTGCCAGTTCCATGGGGTTTGGGAGATACCTTGTGCAATCAGGTTCTTCCACTATAAAAGGCTTCAGTGCTGGTGCTGGCAGTCCCTCCTCCTTCCCCTGGACCCTGAGCCTCCTCTCAACGCCAGCCTGTCAGCAGACGGGTTGAAAGGTGCCATGTGACCGTGAAGATGGGGCTCCCTTTCCTGCCAGCAAACTCCTGAGCCGATTTGAAGGTGTGTGTCGCTGAACTGGAAAATCTTCCCTATCCGAAAAGTCGATTAAAGCCAACATCTGTGTTTCAGGCTCTGCCAGGCAACTCTGCAACAGACATGCACGCATGCACGCAGTGTGACGTAAGGAGGTGCCTAAAGCTGTTCTGCTGTATGCCTCAGCCTATACCCAGAACATGAAGGCAACTTTTCTTAATCAACCTTTAAACTTTCATCATCTTGTCCCATCAGTTATGTTTCTCCTCTCGGAAACTTTGTCAGGTTATCAAAAAACTTCATCATATTCATTATAGTGAGATTCAGCTGACAGCAGATTAAAGACTTTGCATTACAAATTTGTAGTTGCTCAAAATGGTGGTCATCATTTAATTTACTTCCATTTAGTGCATTTTATCTTGCATTTTAAGATTAAAAACAAAACTAATTATTAATTCCCACCAGCTGAAAACTAAAGCACAGCATGCTGTTGAATTAAGATAATGTTTAACACTTTTGCTTTAAAATATCTAAAGATGATTTGATGAATGTTTTATTCATATTTATATTCAAGGTAATGAACCATTTCATCTTGGTTTCATTCACTGACAGCTGTTCTCGCCTGATCATGCATCATGACTTGATTTGCACCAAACATGGTACGGCAACACCACCTGGACGAGCCCCTGTAGAACTGAGTTTTTAACTGCTGATTAGTGATTGGCAAACCACTTCATTCTAGACTAATCACTGCAAAATGGCCCATTTGTGTTGCTGAGCAGAGAGTTAAACATCTACACATGTATCTGCCCAAATACATAGCAAAGATCTCTTCATAACAAACAAAAATATGCAATCTAAACAGTAAATTATGCACTAGATTCATTTGAGATGAGCAAAGCATTCAATTGTTCCTTCTTAATTAAAATGGTCAGATGCTGTGAACATGGAGCTTTAGCTCTTCAGCTCTTGCTTATTTGCAGTCTCTCTTCTGTTAGAGAATAAGACACATTGAAATATACAAACCAGAACTCTAGGACAAGCAGACAAACTAACAAGAAAATGGAGAATATTGACTGTTTTTTCAGTCATCACTACATATATAATAATGATTTAAAATGAAAAGGAGGAATAGTAACATTACATTTCCTTATTCCCTTGGACATTTTTATTTCTCTTTTGTCTGGTTATTTGGCTTTTTATTGATTATATTTATATTGATATATATAAAATTTTAATGTTTTAAATCATGAGCTCAGTCTCAACTGTACAGATTTACATGTACTGTTGTGATGCAAATCAGGTAGCAATGCAAATTGAGGACTAGCAACATCGTCTGTTGTACCATCTCTACTACAACTTCTGGGGCAAACCATGAAAGGTCAGTAGTGGAAAGAAATGTTCCATACTATTAATTAGCCAGTGTGTTGTCAAGTGTATATTGCAAATGCACAAAAGACAAGAAGATAGCCAGAATGTCATTATATATACACTTCCTGGCCAAAAAAAAAAAAAAGTTGCCAACTTTAATATTTTGTTGGACCGTCTTTAGCTTTAAATTAAGGCATGCATTCACTGTGGCATTGTTTCACTAAGCTTCTGCAATGTCACAAGATTTATTTCCGTCCAGTGTTGCATTCATTTTTCACCAGGATCTTGTACTGATGATGGGAGAGTCAGACCACTGCACAAAGCCTTCTCCAGCACATCCCAAAAATTCTCAATGGGGTTAAGGTCTGGACTCTGTGGTGGACAATCCATGTCTGAAAATGAAGTCTCATGCTCCCTGAACCACTCTTTCACAATTTGAGCCCGATGAATCCTGGCATTGTGATCTTAGAGTATGCCCGTGTCATCAGGGAAGAAAAAAATAATTGATGGAATAACCTGGTCATTGAGTATATCCAGGTCATCAGCTGACCTCATTCTTTGGTCACATAATGTTGCTGAACCTAGACCTGACCAACTGCAGCAACCCCAGATCACTGCACTGCCCCCACAGGCTTGTACAGTAGACACTAGGCATGATGGCTGCATCACTTCATCTGCCTCTCTTCTTACCATGATGCTCCCATCACTCTGGAACAGGGTCAATCTGGACTCATCAGACCACATGACCTTCTTCCATTGCTCCAGAGTCCAATCTTTATGTTCCCTAGCAAATTGAAGCCTTTTTTTTCCTGTTGTACTCACAGATTAGTGGTTTTCTTAAGGCTACACAGCTGTTCAGTCCCATTCCCTTGAGTTCCCTTCTCATTGTGTGTGTGGAAATGTTCTTACTTTCGTCATTAAACATAGCCCTGAGTTCTACTGTTCCGCGAAGACAATAGTTCCCTACTATCCTTCCAGTTTTAATAATGCATTAGTCAGATCTTAACCCAATTTTAGTATCTTCAATCTCCTTAGATGTTTTCTCTGCTTGATGCATGCCAATGATTTGACTCTTCTCAAACAGACTAACATCTTTTCCATGACCACAGGATGCATCTCTTTAAGTGTGGTGATTAAAGCAAAAAAAAAAAATATTTTTTTTTGCTGTTGGTGATCCTTCTTGAAATCATTCTTCCTCTGTATCTGGCACATCTACCTGAGATACAACACTCATGTAAACCACAGTTGACCAAAGGTTCCAGCAAAAGAAAAAAAAAGTCTTCAGTCTGTGCAGGGAAAGGCACACACACACAAACACATTAACAAAAAGCCTTAGACTTTAGTGTGGAAAAACTGAAAATATTCTGAATATTGCAACTGATGAAGAAATCGCCTGGAGCCTTTTTTTTAAAATTTCTTAAAATGAGAAAAATAAATGTCACATTTTCTGCAGAGCCGTCATTTGCTCTGCAGTGTTTCAAGTGTTTGCATCAGGAAACTGAGCATTGCAATGGCCCCCATTGCTCAGCTGCCACCAAATAAATTTCCATTGGGGGGGATGGGAAATCAATACAAGCATTCTGCCTCTTTTAGGAACCTTGTATCTCCCTTGTGATTTTAAAAGTATGTTAGTGTAATTTATTGAACCTCTTACCCTAATCACACACATTGCCTATAATTACATACCTTGACGGCCGCTGAACTTCTAATTGCTAATGCTTTTCCTGGAATTTGTCCTCTAATCCTTGTAATAACTCTTAAAAGAAAGAGAAAAGTGCTTTGCTGCTACTTTTAGCTGCTTCCTTGGCTAAAAGGGCACTATGCTTTAAAGCTGTCTCTGATGCTCCAACACTGTAATGTTTGTCGCTGTAAGAAGAAACCATACATTAATTCAATACTTGCATATTCCCGACTGAGGTGAGGTTGTATTTATTTGAACTGTATCCTAGAAATCCTGAAAAATAGTACAATAATAATGTGTTCCAAGATTCACAGAAAGTGATTTTAAATAATGTTAAAACCAAAAGTATCTGATTTGTGTCTACTTTCTTGTTTCAAACGGCTTAGTGCCTGACCAACAAGATGCAGCTGTGCTCATTTTCGATTCAACACATTAAAGGTACAGTGTGTAGGATTTAGTACTGACTATAGCTGCATGTTGCAACTCAGAAGCTTTCAGTTATCATTAAAACTCAAAATAACTCAAAATATGTCAATTATAAACACTGTTGGCTTCCATAGAGACCCACTCCTGGTGTTAATATAAAGGTAATCCAAAGTTCTGTGGGAATGAAACCAATAATTTATACATTTACAAGTGTAAATTTAAAAAAAGAAAGAAAAAAAAAACAGTCAGTGCAACTATTTTATATTCCATTTTCCATTCTATTTTCCATTTTCCTAATTTAAATAATTTCACTTAAATCTTACTAAATCTTACACACTGTATCTTTAAATATTGGAGCATCAGCACCAGTCTGAAAGGAAGTACTTGATAGAGAAAAAAATGTGTAAGCTCCAGTTGTGTGTATTGGTGTGTATCAGCCCACTTCAAACACTGCTATAAATTGTCTTTATCTACTATACACTAGTTTATGATCCCCTGAACAAAGCAAGCACCAAATCCGGACAATGTTGGAAAATACAACTTTCTTTTAATGGAGAGATTTTATCTGCTTGTTTTGAAATCATCCTGTATTTTTTTTTTCCTGCTGCCATTTTCTCCATGAAAAGTCTAAACCCAGTAAGATATTGGCCCCAGACAGATGTTGCGATAATCGCTTCTGTTCTATTTTCCTTCACAGTTGGAAGTCAAAGGCTCCCACTGTGTTTAACCGCCATTAAACAAACCCTTGGCCCATTTTATTTGTATTCCATAGTCCAAAGGGTGGCATGGCTCCAATGTTTGTAAAGTGTTTCTTATTGAATCTCACCTATTGGTATTTCACTGCCAAATGTAGACTGTATATCTTTATATTGATTTAGTCACAATGTTTTCATCGACTCAAACCTCAGTTTTTAATGCTGAGTGTAACTTCATTAAAGACAGATGGTAGAGTACGTCTGTTTAATGACGGGATGTATTTGACTTCCTAGAGATTTATATTTATGTGCAAATTTGGTTAATTTGCAGTTGTTTGCTGATAGTTTTAGAAAATAACCCTAATGTGAAACAACAACTGTGAAAATTAAACCCTATCTGGTACTGTTATTTGCATATATATTTGCATACTATAAACACATGGGAAAGCAACAAAATGAACGGAATCAAAGTGACCGGAAAGAAACCAATGAGCCAGTAAAGGGACACCAGGGAGGCAGGGATAATTAGACACAGGTGAACATTAGGACGGGGCCGACAATCAAAAGGGAAGACAGGACAGGAAGTCAAACTCGACAAGGTACACACAAGGGAAAACTTCAAAATAAAACCAAAAACATGGAACAGAAAATCAGACTCAGAAATAAAAACCCAAGATAAGGCAAACAGCAAGAACCAAAAAAGTCCAAAGACAACTGTTCTAACAAAGAGTGCCTTGTTAAATCCAGGAGCAGTGACACAGCTCTCAGCCCACTTATTGGAATTTTTCAAAATCATTAAATATACTGTCATACCCTCATATACAAGAGAGTAAGAATTCAAGGCCATTTGCATCTTTTTTTTCTCTGCCACACTCATTTAATTTGTTGGTGAGTCTATTACAAGAGAAAAATACAAATTATAATGTTACTGTACTTTTAAAATTAATGTAAACATGTTAGTCAGACTGAAATCATCCCAAATAGAATATGTCAAAGTTGTCAAACTCAAGCTGGCTTTTACCTACTCTCTGTGGTTGCACTGA